>CM035163.1:960257-1482757 GCA_020205615.1 Panax quinquefolius | reverse complement strand
ACAAATGGTGCAAGATTTGATGACCATATATGCTTCCATAGTCAACCATTTGCTATGAATCAGACCCATATACCATAACCCACCTTGGGTTATCGCCAATATGGATTCTCAAAACATGATCAAGTGACCATATACTGTTGTACACAATGGCAAAACCATACTTCATCCTCATAAAAGTTAAAACTAAGAATTAGTACAATTACTCATCTATGCAAGGCCTGGTCCCAAATATTTACAATTTTAAAGATGAACCTTACATCTACAAGGGCAATTCACCTTTATAAAAACCAAGAAACAGACTACACTATTTGGACTGAACCTGGTACATATGCAAAATGAAATTTTTAAATATTGAAGAAGACGATGACACAAATCAGTCAAAGACTCATCATAACTTTTTAAAGTTGACCACAAAATATAGTTCTTTATGTAATACCACATCATATATGTAAATGTCATTCTCAGCAATTACATCAAACACAGAAGGCCACAAAAGTTGTCAAAGAACTGATTAACGAAGGGAGTAAGGAATATGTTAGAAACCAGCTTTCAAAAATATAAATAAATAATATAATATATTGATGGATTACCTCAACAAATCATTTTCTAGCTTCCTTGCTCTACCCATGAAGTCTTCCATAACTCGTGAAAGATGATGGTCATCAATTCCATAAGATGTTTTGCACTTATCAGCTTGGCTACAAAACAATTGCCCAAAACAAATTACAATGGGCAGAATAATTTCACTCTTAAATAGCAAGTAAAATGTGATCCTGCACAGATATGATTGAACCATTTCAAACAACTTCAGAATAGTTCTACATACAAGTTTGCTCCATCAGGAGGCGCTTCAGAATAACTTTTCGAGCAAGAGACTAGGCTGCATGCATCACCTAATGCTAGTCTAGCAACAAAATAAGCCAGAGACTCGTAGTTTGAACTGGCATCTGCAGAGAGAACCCCTGCTGGAGGAGCACTAAAAAGTTGCTGCATAAGCTGTGTTGTCAAAATAAGTCGCCTTCTTCTTGCTCTCGCATTGGTAGCCCATATTCAATTGTACCAGTGTCATCCTCAACCTAATATAAGAAAATAAGATATAAAAACTACAGAAGTTTGTGCAAGGACTGAAAAGTAAAGTCATGAATAATTATACAGATGGTGACAACAGTTCACCTTTTCACTTAATCGATTTGCTGATTTGGACCAGTCTGTTTCTGCCATGCTGCAAACAAGGAAAGTTCTTGCATATTAGTTAAAACTTAAGTAAAATAAAAATTAATAGGAAAAGAAGAAAAAAATAAGTAAACCTCCCTCTGTCTCATTATAGTTGTGTCCTCTCAGCCTTCAAAGTGTGGCATGAATTTTAAGCCATAGCGAAAATAAAATTATTACATTATATTAAATATGTTAAATAGTTAAAGTATAAAATATAAATAAATTAAAAGGGAATAATTTGAATACAGGTTGGCCCATATCCTTTTTTTCTTAATGAATCTGTTTTTATTCAATATGATGTATAAATGTGCTCAACATATCTATAAATTCAGGCCATGCTCAGGAAGGGGGACGACTAAAATGGGATGTAGGGAATATAAATGCAAGCTTGGGTGAAAAAACAATGTAGTACATAAATATATACAGAGGGAGAGAGAAAGTAAGTAATTGCTGTACATTCCAAACCACCTGATAGTCTGTAGATTTCGCGAACCCTGTAATACTTCTTTGTGCCAAGATTGAAGCTCAGATGTAGCATTTTTTCGCTTCTTTGGTCTCAAAACCACAAATGTCTGACCTACGTTATCTGGAGGAAATGACTGGGGTGGAGAAAAATGTTCAACTGCTTGTGACGCAGAGATTGAGCTTTGCCAAGTACCATTTTGATTTGTATCAGCAGCAGCATTTACATGCTCCATTGAATTTAGTGTATGCAAACTACTAGAAGACTTCCCAAGCGTGAATGGTTGTTCCACAATCTTTACGGTGTCAGCTTTTTGGGCATCATATATTTGCAACATTTGCCCATTTTTAAAGGTTCCATATTGACTAAACCAAGATGGTGCCATCTGTGGAGTAATCTTAGGCTGTTCAATTCTAACAGAAGCTGTACTATTACCATGAGAATAACTTTGACACTCATTCTGATTAAATGCAAGCATATCCTGAGAAGGTACATTTCCGAGTTGAGAAGAAGAGGCATTCCTCTCCAAATAATCATCTGCCCCTGAGAAACTAAGCATTTTGGGATCTCCAAAAGGAACGGAGGAGCGTGAAACTGATGCATCTTCCACCATACTATTGCTTTCATTACACTGTTCTGACTTGGAAGCAGCTTGCTCACCAAGCAGAATATTATTGGGTCCTTTCGGTCTCTTCAGGCTCCTATTACTTGGATCAGTCTCTACATTTTTCATGGCTCGCATTTGATTCAGTAAGGAGTAATTTTGCTGGAAGAAGTTATTTGGTTTCAGAGAACGGCCAAAGGCTTCAATATCTCTCTGAGTTGAAGCGGGATTCGAAGGAGATGCATCAGAGAGATGCTGGATGATGGACTCTTTCCTCTGTGATTCATTCATCTTTTGCACCAAGTCAATGTTTCCAGATGACACCTGCAGACAGGGATTTTCCTTCGTCAGTTGCTCTTCTCCACTAACAAAACCTTGTGAATGCACGGATCCTGAACCCAAGTCAGAGGGAATATTCCCCCTTATTTTTGCATCTTGATCCTCTAGATTCCTCAGAGCAGAGGAAGTTGATTCCACATTTTCTGATTGATGAGACTGAAAAAGTTTTGGCTGGACCTGCTGAGCCTGAGCACCTAAAAATTGTTGCTGCGCATTAGTCCAGATATTAGGCAACATTTTGGAAAAGGCACCCTGTTGAGACATGCCAGTAGCAGTGAAAGGCTGAGAAACTGACACCACCTCCCCGGGTGAGATTTTTTCAGCTGGGGCTCTTTCATGAGAATAGTTGGTAGCAGTTGGCCGGGAAATGTTCGCATATGAATTAATGTTATCATATGGAACGCTGCAAGATGTATTGGGAAAAGAAGCCTCTGCAGATTGACCGGTAAGTGTAATAAAAGAGTCAACGGCCTGTTTGGGAGGGAGAGCATGTTTATCAAAACGCACATCAATTGACTGACTCATTGATCCTTGTTCCCTTGCTCCAGCTATTAGTTGATTTTGAAGTTGACTTCTTGAATAAGGAAAACCAGAATTAAATGCAGAAGAGTTTCCCTGTGTTTTACGCACTGATGCTTCATGGGAAGTTTGTCCAGGAAAAACATTTCTATTATTCTTGAATTCTCCTTGAGATCTTTCATGTGAAGAAAGCAAAGATTGACCCAAAGTGGTGGAAGACAACTTTATATGACCCTTGTCTCCTCTCTCAGAAGTTGCCTGATTTGAAGTAGGAGAATTAATTGTTGAGGGGCTCTGAGAAACATGGTTTGAAACAGATAGCCGTTGTGATGGAGGGGCCAGTTGTAAGCCAAATCCTTGAGAGGCAGAGGACTGACTTCGCTGGAGGCGACCACCAGATCCATCAGAATTTTCTGCTTCGGTCGTTTCAGATAAAAGATTGCGTTCAGAAGAACTGAAGTACATCCCCATGCCACGCTCCTTTGATTGATCCACCTTGTGTAGAAGCTCCAGCATATTTTGACTGCAGTAAACAGAAAAAGTCAAAAGTATGCACTTCAAAGCCAAAAACAGTAAATGCCATAAAGACCAAAAAGTGACTTTTTATAGAAAAACTTGTATTAGACATAACTATTGAAATAATACACAAGCCTTAAAGAAGTACAATAACATGCATCTCAGCAAATGATCAAAAGATAGAAGTTGGTAGATTCTGAAAATATTGAAGGTTTTCTTTATTTTTAAAAAGAATGTAAATTTTAAATTAATTATGTACTACCTTGAATGAGATGCCTTGTTCGATGCAATCATGCCAACAGATCTGTCGAAGGGAGCAGACATACTAGGTTTATAACCAGGAAGAACGCCCCTATGGGGCACCTCATCTAATCCTTTAGTGTCTCCTTCACGATCAGCCCATTGCCCCTGTAGATAGAAGAGCATTCACATTTCCTAGCCAGCAAAAGGTTTAAGGAATAGGTATATACTCATAAATACACATATACACGTATAATTAAACCCATAATTCACCTTCCCCATTTCAGTAGAACTTTTAGGAACATGACCAAAAAGTTTTGACTGTCCAAGGAACCCTTGCTCTTGACTTTTTAATCCTTGAGAGTTGTGCAAAGGCATGGCATGTGAGTGGGTAGCCTGCCTCACCCGATAAGAAGGCTCAACATCCTCGTCCAAGTTTCCCATAGGATGGTACTGAAATTTTCGAGAGACAGAGGTTTTCCGACCAACCTGATTAGATGACTTTTGCTTTCCACCTGTCTGAATCCGTGAATCACTAGCATCAGACAACACATTTTCCTTCAAACCAATAGCTGAAGTGTGGTGAGGCAAGTTTGAACGATAGCTGTCATTAAGGTTCTCCTTTATATTGAAAGTGTCCATCTCATGCATCTTAACTTCCTCCTTCTCAGAGCTATTCAATGACGACTCCACAAGCTGAGAGCCCTTATTGATAGTATTCTGCAATTTTTCTAAGCGATCACTTCCTTTAGATTTCACCGAGGAATTAACAAGTTTCCAATTATTAAGGTGACGACTATTTGGAAGAAATTGACTAGCTTCCTCGCTGGCCCTTGTATTGCTTGAATTTGCTACTGCAGCAGCATTGCTCAAGCCTGATCCCTCTCTGCTCACCTGTGGACTTCCCATTGTAGATCTTAGCTCCTCCAATTCAACAGCCGAATTAGGTACAGAACTAACTCTCCCTACGCCATCATAATTACTCAATTTCTCATGTATAACTCGCTTCTGATCATTTTTCTGAGATTTATGCATTGATTTCTCATTTTCATGAATATCAAATGACGAATCCCCAAAGGGAGTTATAGACTCAGTAGCACCCCAGTTATTTGGTTTATTGGATGGTTGGCTAAATCCACTCTGCTGAGGAGTCCAATGTCTTGAACTACTTTTTCCATTCATATCTGCATCCACAGAATGAGAATCATTTTGATAAGTCTGATTCCCACGATTTAGCCAATTACTTCCTCCTGCTAGGGACTGATGAATGGGTCGTTGAGAAGAATTATCATGCAGTCCCTCGCCATGTTCTTGTGAAATATTTTGTCCAAATTGTTGGAATCCTTGGGCACTATAATAGTTATTTTTCAGATTCGCATCATCAGATGGGAGATCAGATCCGATACTAAATGCTGAGGTAATCTGCAAATTGCTAACATCCAAAGACGTCTGACGTTTTCCAGTGTCATTATACGTTGAAGGCTGATTGTTCCCAGTAGGAAGATCGGGATTCTGAAAGCTAAAACCAGTCCATTCTTCCTGAAGCCCTATATCGTTACTAGAAGTCTCAGCCACAGCGGATTGCATAAGAGCACTCCAGCTGCCGCTTTGAATAGAAGAGAACCCGTTGATAAATCCTGCACCATCCACTAAATTAGAGGCTCCTCCACTCATGTCGGAGCTCTTGCCAAACGCATCCCATATGCTATCATCATCTGAACCAAACAAAATCTTTTCTTCAGTAGGATCTAGGGCAACTGAATTTTGTGAAGAAGATGCTTGCGCTGTTTTATCTTTTACTATTTCTAATGGACCAACTATCTCCTGCCTCCCTTGGAATTCCTGCACAGGCACGTTCCTTTGCAGGGGATTCAGTTGCTGAAGGTTTTCCATGTTTATCGCACTGTTTAGACCTTGACCAGAATTATGTCTGAGCAAGTTTTTACCCTGAAAACCTTGTCTACTGATTAAGGTCCCATCTTGCATGCTAACTTGTTCTGGGAGTACAGTATATTGCTTAACTTGAAAAGAATTGCTATAAGGTGCCATTTTCTGCGGAGGCTTATCCATTGCAATATGAGGATATTGGTTTGAGCTTCCCCTCAAGCTAGAAATAGGAACTCCGTATAGAGATTGATCAACCTGCTGATGAACCAAACCCACAGAGCGTGATACCTGACCTTGCTCAGGAGATAAGACAAATCCACTAGAGGATCCTTGCATAGCCTGAGAAGCACGCTGAAGCCAATCTGTGTTCCCTGCTGTAACCTCAGTCGCCCAAGGATAATTAGATGCATCAGAAATTGGAGTGCCATTAATAAGTGCATGTGAATGGTTGCTGGATGCCTGTCTGGCGAATGAGGGAACCTGATTTACTGAGTCCTGCTGCTTTGAATCTAGTTGACAAAGTTCCTTTTGCCTTTGAAGCTCTTGCACCCTCCTGATCATGACTAGTTTCTGCATTAGTTGCATGTCACTAAATTCAGGCTGTTGATGCGGTAAAGATTGCATCATGCGGGGATGCTGACCACCCATTTGCTGTTGACCACCAAACAAATCAAAACTAATAGGAGATTCAGAGGAGTCCAGCCTAACTGAAGTGGTGGGATGCTCAGGACCAGTCCCTTGCGAGGGTACATAACTAGATAAGCCTCTTGTGAGTAGATTATTCTGATCAGATTCTGTATCCATTCCCAAAAAATTTGTTTCATCTGGCGTAGTGTGGAAAACCTGACGTCCATACATATACCCATTCAAATTTGGGTGTTGGTTATGAGATTGACTTTTAGCCAATTCAGGCCTTAAAGTTGGATGTGTGGAGTTCAAGCCATGTGACACCTGCAGAGAATGACTGTCGTGACATCTCTCAAGATCTGCGTGAATGCCACATGATTAAAAAGTAAAAAATTAAACATTCTCAAATGAATATTTCATATCATCTTTACCGTCATATGAACTAAAGGTATAAATACAATGTAATCAACTTATAAGAACTACTCCATTCCTTCTACAAAAGAGTCTCATTTAAAAAAAATTTAGTCAATTAGTGAAATTCTAACATCCAAAATTGATGTAATTTTATGTAATTTTGAATAATGCAATAATTAGTATTTTAAACTACATCAAAAAGTATTACTTAGTACAAAATTGTTATTTCAAAAATTAAAATAAATTCAAATCATAGTTGAATTTTAGGATTTCACAAATTAACTAGGATCAAAGTCAAATGGGACTCTTTTATGTGGAGCAATAGGATAAAAGTCATCTCTTTCCATTCCATTCTAAGTGGAACTAAAAGTGGCACAATTTTTTATTGAAACTATATTTTATGAATTAGATTGTCTATAAATATTGTATGATCCAAATCGATCCTTACTCAAAATGGGCCCACTTCTTTTTTGTTTATATGCATGTATCCAAACGTTAACAAGTCGAAACTCGAACTCGAATCAAAAAATATACGAGCAAGACTCGGATTCGCTAATAATATAATCCAAATCGAAAGCATAAAAATAATTCAATAAAAATATGAGGAGAATCGATCTTATACTTACTACTTATACTTCAAACTCATTTAATTCTCGATTGATTCAAGCATACTCGAATTTTACATTTGATTAGATACTCGATACATTCTCTTATAATATATACAAATTAAATCAAATTAGATAATTAATTATTATTCTTCGTTCTTATAAAATATACAAAATTAAATCAAATTAGGATAATTAATTATTATTAAATTTGTTGTTTTGTTTTTTTATTTTAATTGTGATTTTATATTTTTAAAGTGTAATAGTAAATATATTTTTCAAGTAAAATAACAAATTCAATTTATAATTATATTTATTATAAAACTAGTTATTTCTAAGTAAAATAACAAATTCAATTTATAATTATATTTATTATAAAACTAATTATGTTTGAGATTTGAATTTGAAGCTCGCGAGTAGTTTGAATATAATTCAATCCGAATCGGATAGAATTCGAGTAATAAATATTTGAGTCGAGTCTGAGTAGAATTTTTCAAATACAATTCGAATTCGAGTCGAATTCGAGTATGAATTTAACGTTTCGAGTTGAATTCGAATAGCTCTATATTCGCTTTGGTTCGACTTTTTTAAATATTTACCTGTAGGTTAAAGTTAGTAGTGCAACTTTGACATTTAATTTGGGACATTCCAGAATATTAAAGTGGGATGAAGGAAGCAAAACTATAGAAGTCATTTAAGTAGTTAGACCATTGATACCTGATTGCTTCGTATCGTAATTTTTCAGCTTGGAGCTCTCTACATCAATTTGCCTCTGGATACCAACCCACGGATTGTTATTTAGCAACGGCCAGTTCCCGTCTGCAACCTGTGAGTGATGCTGGCTCTGGGACAAGTTGTCTTGTGCAAAAAAATTGTGAACCCTGTCTCCAAC
This sequence comes from Panax quinquefolius, assembly GCA_020205615.1. NCBI lineage: Eukaryota > Viridiplantae > Streptophyta > Magnoliopsida > Apiales > Araliaceae > Panax > Panax quinquefolius. The sequence goes on along the minus strand of CM035163.1, from coordinate 1,474,436 downwards.
TTCGTTGCCAGGCATTAAAGATTTGATCTACAAAATTTCAGCAGCTAAAATTTGATTTACCTACAGAAGTAATAAAAGAATCAATCGAGTTCAAACTTTAAAACCCCTCTTGTCAGGTTCAAACCTGTAAAAACAAAGTATCACACCAGCCAAAGATCCAAAAAACAAAGCCTCAACCTCAATAGACCCATCAAGTGTTTAAATAAATAGAAAACTGAAAAGGCTAAATAAGTATAAAACTGAAAGGGAAAAAATTTGGCAAAGTTAGCTAAAAATGGCCACATAACTTTCTGCAACATTTATAAGTAAGAATATTATTTGATCATTCAATTTTCCAAGTCTTGATACACGCCAGTGAAATACAGGAAACATGACCAATATTTAAAACCTCAAATTACCATACCAAACAAGTTTTTAACATTTAGTCATCTTTCTGTTCACAAATATCCTATTTAAAACTTCTAACTTATTATTCCCTCCTTTCTTCATCTTCTCTTTTTGTTTTTTAGCAAGCCCTTTCCTTCATCTTCGTATAAGCAAGACTCAGTAACTGCACAAGTTGGAGAACCAAATAAATAACAAAGAGACCATTATAAGTTATACCCTTTTTAGAGAACTGGATTAGCAGAAGACAGAAGAAAAAGAAAACCTTGAGGATCTCATTAAAGCCTTCTCCGAGTCTAAACCTAGAAGACATGACAAACCTAATGGTGCTTAAGCACTAAAAGAAAGTAAATATGCAAAGAGTTTTTAATCAACTTCAAGAGGTATCATCTGTATCACATTAACACATGATCATGCATCTCAAAAGCTTTAGACCAACCATGCCTACTTCACAAGCTTCTAGAAATCTGTTTTCCCTTAATCACTTTTAAACAATATGAAACCATTTCAATCCTTGTTTACATGATTGGTAATTCAAACTTATCTTTTCCTTTAATGAGGCATGATTGAAGAAGCAGAATATAATTGAGAACATGGCCTTTGATAATTGATAGTAGTGAGTAGAGGAATGTTATCCACATATCAAAAGCCGATTAGGGCGTCCCACAGACATACATTTATATATGTATTATTTTCTATGGGAAAGTTTTATTTCATTTCTCTGCATTCCTTTCTTAACTTTTACGTTAAATTCTTTTATCTTTTTAGTTTTTTTCTAACCTTTGTACTTTTACCCTTACATATGGAATTCATTTTCAGCCTACCCAAACTAGTTTGAGATAAAAATGAGTTGTCAAACTGAGTTGAGTTAAGAGGGCTAGCACCTATAGCTATTTTTTCATCAATCTGACATTAAAAAATCAACTCAAATTAATCAATATAATTTGTTGAATAAGTAGGATTAACCTTATAGTTCCAACACTCTGATACTAATCAGATGGTTAAAAGGATTACCAAGATATTGGTTTAACTTTCTAAAGGTATAACAAAGGCTTAAGAATTTGGGACATGAATTTGGAAAAAAGTGAGGATGTGAAAGTCACTGTCAAATACCCGAGAACAGTATTATTTAGGTTTTCCATTTAGTTCTAGAAGTCACAATTATTGGTCTCAGTATGGATATCAGATATGGTATCAGGTTTATAATCATAAAGGCCAAAGAAAGATAAATAAGAATTAGGAATGAAACCTAGAGTTAGATTTGCATCAAAAAAATCTCAAACAACACATAATTGCTGAGAATATCTTTATAGATTTTTTTTGTTCCCTTATCAAGGATTGACCTGCTTTACATAGACTTGGTAAGACACTTAAATCTATAGAAGACTAGCTCGCCTAATTTGAAACAACTTTACTTGATTTATAAACTAAATAATATGATAATAAGAAGACCCAATAACATGTTCTCCATCGAGATTGGTCACTAATAAAGCACCCAAAACACAAGAAAAATCCTACAAAATAAATCAACAGAAATAGAAATGTTAATAACAAAAAAAGACTGCTAAATAAAACCGCTAACTATGCAAAGTTCCAATTTTGTAACTTGGCTCTATTGAAGTCGAGTCAGATTTCATAATTCATGGCTTCTTCACATTTATTTTGCTTGAGTTGTTTATGGACTGTATCAATGTACTTAACTTGACAAACAAAGCCGAGGGACTGATAAAAATCAAAAAATACATGAGATAACAAAATACCGAGATAAATTTAATTCTTACTATGGCCAATCTACCAATTTGAGATGAACTACCACAAAAAAAGCCATTTATGTATATACGTTGATGGGTAATTATATCTTGTTTATTTCACTTAGATGCTGCAAAATCAATATCTATCGATAATATCAATAGTTACTGAAATGGTACCATAATACATTTCACATGAGTCACAAAATGAACTTGACTTGGCCATCAATTCCGAATTGTCTTGAATTATTAATATCGCATAATTTAACGGGTATCTTGGTAATAACCATTGTAACAGCACCACCACAATGTCATTACACTAAACACAATCTATAATATTGAATCCTTATAAATTTACATAACGCCGTCAAATATAAGGGCCACCAAACGGATCTGCACTTAGACGAGAGAGGCATGTGAGACTTAAGCAAGTCTAAGACAGTTGCTTGCAACTTGTCGGAAGAGCTCACAAAAGGAGCCAAGGACACATGGCTGGTGTCGGATTGCCAAATTATGCTTTATTTCTCTTCTTATTTACATATCAAGTTTGTAATTAATAGCCCAAATCCTTCCACTAATTCTCAGCCAGTAATATGTTTGGTAAATGAATTATGAATGGCCTAATTTGGTTACAAGTGAATATATAAATTTATTTTAATATGTATTGCATATGGGTAATAAATACTCCGTCAATCCCCAAAAGAATAAAAGAACGGGTTAAATACCCAAAAAAATTGTAATCAAAAGAATGGCTTAAGTGCAAAAGTCAAAGCTATAATGTGGGCTAAAGTCAACATTGTCCCATATTTGTGTCATAATTTTATGAGTTCCACTAACACTATAAAAGCTCAGTATAAGGTTAAATATGAACTATCTTATACTCTTTAGCTTTCTTAATTTATATAAAATTTGTAATTAAAACATTCTTTTTGGAACATAGATGGTAGTAATTATGTTTTTTAAAATTTACTTATTTAAAAACATAAATAAATGTACATTGCAATTTATAAATCTTTCTTTCTAGTTGTATGTGTGATGTGCACGCAATTCTGCATGCAGGAGTGAGAAGCATTCTCGTCTCCTTGTCCATTATTTGATAGCATTGCAACTTTTTATTCTTGATAAGAATTATGGAATGGAGTTGGGTTAGCCCTTCTAGTGTGGAGAAGCTTCTTCCTTGCAAATTTTGGGACTTCGGCATTTGGAGAGGTAAGGATCAAAAGATCCTCTGGAGGTGCACGTATTTTGTTAATTTATAGAGTGTTTGGGTAATAAGAACGCTAGGATTTTCAGCAATAGGTAGATGAGCTTTCACTAGCTTTGGGAAGGTTTCTTTTTATTATTGACATTGAGTGCCTTCAGCGGACTGCTAGTTTGAATCTACTTAGGAACCCAAGGAATGCCCTCTTTTGAAGCTGTTGGAACTGTTTGTTTCAAATTTTCTCTTTTTGTGTAAACTGCTTGTTTCATCTTAGTAGGGCCAAACAACAATCTGGCAAAATGCTGTATTTTTTTATTATTTCGAAATTGCTTATTTGAGGCAAAATAGCCTCTTTCCCCCAAAAAATGATAATAATACCAAAAGTACCCCTAAATGTTTATAATAGCATATTTTTTATTTGAGCAATAAAATTAATATTAAAGAATTCTTTCAATATTATTTCAGCAATTATGTTTAGTTATAAAACAAACAGACCTCCATGATTATTTCAGCAATCACTTGTAAGCAATTATAACTTCTGCATAAATTACATTTTAGCAGTTATTTTCAGCTGAAGCAAACAAGTAGGCCTGCAAACTAACCGAACCGTTTGCGAACTGATTCGGTTCGAGTTTGATACTTTGTTGAGTCGAGTTCGCACATACTTTCACGTTCGATTGCTCGATCGAACATATTCGCAAACAATGTGGTTCAATTCGTCTGTATTCGAGAACTATTCGGTTCGGTTCGAGAAGTTCGAGATCGATTCGAGTAGTTCTATTTTTAAGTGGTTCGATTTCTTACATGTGAAAACTATTAACCGACTTGGAAGTTGAAAATATAATCAACCGACATGGTTCGTCAAAATGTTTGCGAACTTGATCACATTCGCAAACGAGCATGTGTTCGTGAACGTTCCCGAAGTTCATGTTTGCGAACTCGATCACATGTTCGCAAACTCGATCATGTTCGCGAACAGCTAACGATCGAACTCGCACTGTTAGTTTGATCATGTTACTCGAATATATTCGAGTTCAACTAATAGTGTTCAAGTTCAGTTCGAGTTCGACAAAGTTCGGATCGGATCGTTTCGATTCATTTGCAAACCTACAAACAATCCCATTATAGGTTTTGTAGGTTTTCCCATTCTCTTTTTCCTTCTTGGACGAGGACCCTTGTCCTAGTTAATTGAATCCTCTCATTTTATCTTAAATCAGTGTTTTAAAAATCGCTGCCTAGGTCCGCTTAATCCCTGTCTTAGCAACCTAGGCACTAGGTGGTCCTCTACCACCTAGATTTGGCGAGCCCGCTAGGCCCCGCCTAAACGAAATCAGATCTCTACCACATCAATTTGATAAATTTGATAAAGGCTTTAAAACTCTACAATACATAAAATGAATATGTTTAGCTTTAAAAGATTATTTTTTGGAACTATTAGATTTTGTAACTCGCCCGCCCGCCACCAGTGGAAACAAGCTAGCCCCCTATGTTGGCTGGGAGAAGAGAGCATTTCCATCGCGAAGGATTCAATCCGGCCACAAGTTTCCTACGGCTACCTTGTTACGACTTCACCCCAATCAAAGACCCCACCCACCGGGTATGCACCAATAAGACCACCAAAAGCCTTTGTGGTACTAGTGGTACACAAGTCATGGGTGATCATTTGTCCAATACTTTGGGTGAAACAAATTCTCAGGGTGTGACATGCGGTGTGCACAAGGCCCGAGTACATATTATACCATATAAAAATAAATAAATGAAACTCCTTTAAAAAATGCCTAGGCACCGCCTACGTGCTAAAGTGCCCCAACCGCCTCACCGTCACCCTTCGCCTAGCAATTTTTAGAACACTAATCTGCAATATAATAGTAAGCGTTCCATTATATTTATATTTATGAATATCAAGATAACATTTTAAATTTGCAGGATGTGCAAAGGTCGTCCTAGAATTTTAATTCGAACTACGGTAAGTTTTGAAATATGGGTGTGTAAAATGTTATCTTTCAATGAACATTGATTTTGGTAGTTCAATTATTTACTGCATCAGAACAAGTCCTAGTCCAGTTTTAGGCAGTGAATTGTATACGGTATGTTGGATGGTGGTTCTACACTTCCCAAGGAACCTCCTTGTTCTTTTACCTTTTTTTCCTTAAGAAATACTTGATAACTTTTTTAAAAAAATTGAGCAATTAAGTAGCTTTTCACAGTGTATGTAGTGCTGCGGAAGTAGAGCCTCAAGTGAAACAATATTTGGCCAAGATACTGTGCATTGAGTTAAGCAAATTTTCCAAAATATTAAGGAACCCACATAACTAAGAATAAAAACCATACACATTAGAGAGCAAACATAAACCAACAGTAACTTGTACAACACCAGGGTCTTTTCGTATATACACATTGCACATATACTAACTACATACTTGCATATTTAGAGAGATAATATATAAACACATTGTAAATATACATATACACATGTATATAACGAGATAGAATACATCCAAATAGTGATAAAAAGTCTCAGAAATCTCACTTAAACTCCACACATCATAAGCATTCATTTATTAATAAAACAACAAATTTGACTGTGCGACAAGAAATTCAAAGCCATAATATGACCCTTCCAGCTATAAATCATCAATTGAATCAAAAACAAATACACCAATGGCACCTAATATCTAAACAAAATCATGTCTTTTCGATGCAAATGGAGTGAATGACGATAAAATTAGGGTTCGTCAAAAGATAAAAAAAAACGACTGAGCTTACTTGGGTGTTGAGGGGACCAACATTGAAGCTCGAACTGATCCTTACGAAAGCTTTCTATTTCGCACTTTCTAGGGTTTGAATCGGCGAGATAACTTACAGATAGAAAGGGAGAGAGACATAGGGTGTTGCAGAGAAAGATAAAGTAATCGAAATAGTGCGAAATTTTCAACGAACTGTAGGACGAGCTTAGGTTCGGACCAAGGCGTAGCTTCGAAACAAGAACCGGTTCGTTCGGATTCCAAGGCTAAGGTTCGGATGGGAGGGTGTTAACATATGACATATTTGGCCGACTGAAATGCAAACATTCTAATTTGTACTATTTTTGTAAAACTTTTATTTTTGCTAAACTTTTTCCTCCCAGATGATTTAAAACTCACCCATTATATATTTTTTTATTAAAAAAACTCACATAGTCAATTTGGAACACTAGATTGTATTTTGTTATATCTCAAATAATAATTATTTTATTTTGAAAAATGTCTCGGACACATGACTCATAATAAAATATCAATCTTATTATCGATTTTTTACATGTGTCATTATCATTAATAAAATGAATTAAATATATAATTATAAACACGTATTGATCAAATTTTCTCACTAGTAAGATTCATTAGTTAGGCGATCTAAGGTTTTAAATATGTATGTATATCCCAAACGCGCTAGTAAATTTAAAAAGGGTTGAATATATTCTTTAAATTTTTATTTTAAATAATTATTACCAACTTATAAATTAAGTAAGTTAATTTATAATTTTTCAAAGCAGAATAATAATTTAAATACCCTTCAAATATTAGAAATAATTCTTAATTCTGAATTTAATAAACAAATTAAATTAAGTCACAAACAAATTTAAAAACTTGCAGAAAAGTAAGTGCAAATTTAAAGGAAACAAGAATTTTAAGTGATTTAGAGAATTCACTTTTCTCTTTGAGTAGGTATAATCCAATAAATAAAGATGGGTGGTCACAAATATATGTTCACATATAATAGTTACACTCAATAAATTACAAATATTACTTCAAGTTACAAAGACTTAGATACATTAGATTACTAAGATCTCTTAAAGACACTAAGATTTGGTTACAGATAGCCACTAAGACTTAAACAATCACTAAGAGAAAGTGTGATTTGATGTAATGCTAAGTATCTTGAAGTTCAGTAATGAAAGACTTTAACTGTAAAACAAGTCGTTCTATATCGTAGGCTAGAGCTCTTTTGAGTTTGATTGTAATTCAACTTTTCTTAATTTTGATCATTATTGCTATATTGAATTTGTTTGCCTTTTATAGACCTTCCTCAAAATTTTTTCGTTAAAAAGTTGTCGTTGCTCATTTAATGATTTATTCCTAGAAGATCTCTGATTGTTGACTTTTACATATTATTTGTTAACTTGCTTTCGGTTGTGATATGTGTCAACGTTGGGATGGAAAAATGATAAAGCGTGAATGAGCGAATAGGTTATTCTCGTCATTTAATTCCGCTTATTACTTTATTTGATTAACGATTTTCCTTTATTATTTACTCTTTTGTATTTTACTTGATTGTTTTTTTTAAAAGGTGAATTTCAGGAAGAGACAGGTGTGACGCCCCCAAAATAGGTTTACATCATCTATTCTGAGTCGTCAAATACATGGTACAAAATTCAAATACAAACAGTGGAGGTAACGAAGGTTTCTCATAACAGAGTTTCAACAGATAAGTCAAAATCTAATTTAGCTGGAGTCAAATTTAAACGTTGAGCGCAAGTAAGTGAAATAAAAGAGTGGGTAGAACCGGTATCGAATAAAGTATAGACTTCGCGAGAGTTTATGATTAACTTACCCGTGATAACTTCGTTCGGGTTCCTCGTCAAGAAAACGCTCTCCCTTAAACTACCGATTTTGACTTATCTGGAACAGCCTTTGGTGTCGCCATCCCAACCGGACTTGACTTATCTACACGATAAAATTAAGCTAGGTGACCTTCTCTTCCACAATTGAAACACGATTTGGGTTGATGCGTACAGTTTGGACGAATGTGTCCCTTATGTCCACATTTGTAACATACGACCGGTGGTCGTTCTTCTTCCTTGGAAACGGGTGTTGGTGTTGCTATCTTTCCATCATTATTGAACTTTCTCTTCTTAAAATTTCTACTTCTATTATCTTGACCATGATTACCACCAAAGTGGTTACCATTATTGGCATAATAACTTTTCCCACGATGATTATCATTGTTCCGATGGTCGTTGCCATCGGTATGATTATTATCGCGTTGTTGATCGTTACCTTTTAGTTGAGTTGACTCATTATCACGCTCCACTAACTGAGCCTTATTCACAACATCTGAATATAAACAAAGTTTATAAGAAATAAAATATTGACGTATTTCGGGTTTCAAATCTCTTAGAAACATTCGTGTCATTCGCTCCTCATTATCGATTAAATGGGATGCAAACCAGGATAACTCCGCAAATTTAGCCTCATATTGCGATACGGTCATATTGTTTTGCTCCAACTTGATGAATTCTACCTCCTTCATGTGACGAATACTTTCAGGAAAGTACTTGTCATTGAACAATTCTTGGAACTTCTCCCAAGACATCTTTAGTGCGGCAGATCGACTGAGTACGTTTTACAGATTCCCACCAATGATATGCCTCTCCTCGCAACATAAAGGTGGCAAAGGAAACCTTTTACTCTTTGGAGCATCCCAAGACATCAAATATCTTGGTGATCTGCTTATTCTACGTCTTTGCCTTAAGTGGTTCTGGCTTTCCCAAAAACTTTGGTGGTCCTAGCTCCTTGACTTGATTAGCGGTGACCATCCGTGAGTTATCAGCGACTCCACCTGCATTATGAACATGAGTCTCTCTCGTTTGGTGTTGCATGAATTCTAAAAAGCTCCTAAACGTACCATCGTTCGTCATTTGGTCGGTGTTATTGTTTACACGAGGATTATTGCCTTCCTGATGCATATTATCCTGGTTATTGATTGTCTGTGACTCAACGGTCTCATATGCTCTATTGCTTATCTCAACTTTTTTAGATGCCATTTTCAAATACTGTCACAAAAAAGGGTTAATTGACATACCACATATTATCCCTATATTTCGACCTACCAATTAAATAACAAATAAGTTTCGGTAGGTCATACTAGCGAAGGAATTACCCATCTCTCTACTCCTAGTTTTAGCCTCAAATCTCAGTCAGGGATCATATCTCTAAGCTTTGATACCAATTGTGACACCCCAAAATAGGTATACATCACTCATTCTGAGTCGCCAAATATATGGTACATAATTCAAATACAAACTTACTTTATACAATTGTTAAGTGTCGTGCAGAATACGACAAAACATAAGCTATGAGTTTTAATACAAATATTGTCTCATAGACAATATCCAAACTCAAATAAGTCCTCATTACAATTATTATCACAATATTTTATAGAATAGTGAGGACTATTATAACAACCATCTTGGACCATCACTCAATTCCCTGACTAGTCCCAGCTATATTCTCATTTCCTGAAGAGAACAATGAAAGAAAAGGATGAGCTCAACTAGCTCAGTAAAGAATATTATGACTAAGATAATGTTGAATAAATTATCCTTAGTCTTCAACGGTATAACAACTGATATAATACAATAGACAACAAGTTTTAGATTAACAACTGTAGCGGAATAAGCAATCCATTAGAAGAGTTAAGTAGAGCATGATATCTACTATCTTCTATGATTTAAAAGTTTGTCATCAATTTTATCGCTGAGACTCAGCTTAATAAATAATTCACATCACTGAATTATCCATGAACTATAGGCCAAGGATATTCATTTTTATCACATCCACGAAACATCCAAACACTACGTGTGACGCCCCCAAAACAGGTATACATCACCCATCTTGGGTCGCCAGATACCACACTACAAAAATCAAATACAAACTTCTTTAATACAACTGTCGTGTAAAAATACGACAAAACATAGTGAGAGTTTAAACAAGAATATTGCCTTCTAGACAATATCCACACTCAATGAAGTCCTCATTACAATTATTATCACACTATTTCACAGAATAGTGAGGAATACTAAAGCCACTTATCCTGGACCATCACTCCATTCCCCGACTCGTCCCAGCTATATTCTCATTTCCTGAAGAGAACAATGAAAGAAAGGGTGAGCTCAACTAGCCAAGTAAGAAATATTATGACTAAGATAATGCGAATAAATTATCCTTAGCCTTCAACAATATAACAACCGATAGAATCACAATAGACAACAAGTTTTAGATCAACAATCACAATGAAAATAAGCGATCCATTAGAAGAGTCAAGTAGAGCATAAAATCTACTATCTTCTATGATTTAAAAGTTTTTCATCAACTTTATCATTTGACTCGACAATAAATAAACCACATCATCGAATCATCCTCAAGATTCTTTTGCCGAGGATATTCATGTAATCATCAATGGTCATGACTATACCGAATAATCCACTCGGTCATAATTGTAAACCCCAACTTTTATGAATAAAGAATAGTTTTCTCGAAATATATTTTTGAATATTATGGTGTGGATTTGATATAATGTTATAGTTGTGGGTAATATTTATAAATTTTGCAAAGTAAGCAAGTGGTTATATAATATTTGATTGGTCTGGGAATATTCGTTTTAACAAGGAATATTCGTACGACGACACAATCATTGGTGGACCCCACAACGGAAGTATTGTCGTAGTTAGAAAGCGCATGTAATTATCTTTTATAAAAATAACGGAGGAAGTATTACCGTTAAAAACCGTTGAACTACCCTTAGTAGTAAAAGTATAATGTCTGGCGTGGTTGCATAAGTAGCACCGGTATTGATTATTGATGCTTACGTGAGAAGTCACTCGCTTATACTCAATTATTACTACTGATAATTTATGCATCATATCTCTCATATTATTGATTCGATTATTGTCACAAAGATTATCTCATAATAATATGTTATATTAATAAATCAATAATTGAGACGACAAAGTTATTCATATTATTAAATTACAATATTTACAATGTCTGAAGTTACATCGAGGAGAGGTTTGGTCATCTAATTGTACGCCAATAAGGAGAAATCCTTATCGGAGAAAGCCCCTTTTTCTGGGGACCAACTGGTTGTTAAATATTGTGAGTTATAATATTAATGATGAATAATTTCGTGTTGATTAAAGATGAAATTGATAGTTCCATTGTGTTAGAATTATTATTGTTAGTGGAAATCGACATTTATTTCGATATTAATTGATGTCTGGAAGTTATACTTACTAGACGGGTAATTAACCGGATAAATGAGCAATTAATTGTTATTAATTCACATGATTATAACTATTTATTCACATGTGTGTACTATTGATTCACATTCTTGTACTATTAGGGGAGTTGGTGCAAGATTGATAATACTTGCATGACTAAGTTAAAAATGGAGGTATAAATGGAGGTACTATACTGTAATTCGTATTTTCACATGATTATAACTATTGCTTCACATGATTGAACTATTGATTCATATTATTTACTATTAGGGGAGGTGGTGCAAGTTTGATAATACTTGCAGGACTAAATTAAAAATGAAAGAAAAGTTGAAGGTATTGTACTGTAATATTTCGAGTCCCAAAACGTGCAATTATCGAAACTATATTTTCATATAAATAGAAGCTCATTCTTCCTTCATTTCTCACCAATTCACTAAAGCTATAGAGCAATTATTATAGAGAGAAATTATAGAGAGAAAGAAGAAGAGAATGTCTGCTACCTCTCTACTCCAAAGATCCGGTTTCTTTGTGGCGCCCCAAAATAGGTATACATCACCTATTCCGAGTCATGGATACATGGTACGTAATTCAAATACAACTTAATTATACAACAATGATTGTAAATAACGACAAAACATAATCTAAGAGTTTTAATAAGAATATTGTCATCTGAGCAATAGCCACACTCAAAGGAGTCCTCATTACATTTATTGACACACTATTTAATGTAATAATGAGGACTACTAATGCTATCATCTGACCGAATCACTCCATTCCCCGACTAGTCTCTTTACGTTCTCATTTCCTTAAGAGAATAGTGAAAGAAAGGGTGAGCTCAACTAGCCCAAGAATGAAATATTATGACTAAGATAATGTAGAATAAATTAACATTAGCCTTCAATGATTATTAAACCGATACAATATAACAAACATCAAGTTTAATCTGCAATGAATAAGCAATCCATTAAAAGAGTCAAGAGAGAATAAAATCTACTATCTTCTATGATTTAAAAGGTTTTCATCACTTTTATTGCGAGACTTAGCTTAATAAATAATCCACATCATCTCTCGCACTACTACCATGATATTCATTAAGTATCACAACCACAAATTATCCATTTTTCTGGCGCCAAGATATTTCAGTATTCATCAATAATCAAGCGATCATGCCAACAATCATCCCATCAATGCACTACTACGGGCCAATGAGGACTTTTACCACATCATTTATAACATTACGGTTAAATGATTATACCGATTAATCCTCGGTCATAATCATACCAAGTCCATCTATGCACTACGAATACGTATGACTTTCAACATAAAATAACATGAGGATGATGACAATGATATAAGAATTCAATAAAACAAGTTCAAGAATTAATTTATCCGAGAACTAATAACGTCCAAATTGTCAACATGATACTTCTTTGTGAGAGTAAAATTCAAGAATGCTCAAAAGAATATTTTCATGAAAAGATCTTTGGATGAAGCGCACAATATCAAAGATATTCCACTAATTTCATGGAGTATATAAAGTCAAAACTTTAACCAACCGAGTATAACAAAAGAAATCACCGAGCGTGCGATAGAATCCATGCATGACAAGTTATTCCAATGTAATAATAAATAACGGAACCGAATCGCGAAATTACGCAAACAGAGATATTCCAATGTAATAATAAAGAATGAAATAACAACGAAATCGCCGTACATGCGATAGATCCTTATGCATGAGTTATTCCAATGAATAATAATTAATGGAATTAGGTCGAAGCGTAATACGCACCGACGGGATATTCCAAAGAATAATAAAGAATGGAATAACAACAGAAATCACTACGCATCGCGATAGGCCGCACATATACAAAAGTTATTCCAATGAATAATAATTAATGGAACCAGGTCGGTGCGTAATACGCGCCGCATGTGATATATTCAATGTAATAATAAATAACAGAACCGGTTCACGCGTAAGCATGCATTGTGATTAAGGGTGTAAACGAGTCGAACCGGAGTGAACAGAGAGCTACTCGAATTTGACTCGAAATGATAAATTCGTACTCGAATTCGGCTCGAATTCGAATTATTTTTGAAAAATCCTACTCAGATTCGACTCGACTCGAATATTTAGTACTCGAATTCGATCCGACTCGACTCGAATATTTATTCAAACTACTCGCGAGCTTTAAATTCAAGCTCGAATTTGAGTCTCCACATAATAACTAGTTTTGTAATAAATATAATTATAAATTGAATTTGTTATTTTACTTAAAAATAAGAAAATATATTTATTATTACACTTTACAAATATAAAATCACAATTAAAGTTAAAAACAAAACAAAATAATAACTAATTATCCTAATTTAATTTAAATTTGTATATATTATAATAGAATGTATCGAACATCTAATCGAATATGTATTAACTGAGTATGTATCGAATCACAATAAAAAATTCGAGTAGTTTGAATCTTAAACGAGTCGAGTATAAACTTGCTCAGATTTTACTCGTATTTTTATTCGAACTATTTTTAATGCTCAGATTTGGATCATATTATTAATGAATCTGAGTCTCGCTCGTATTTTTTCGAGTCGAGATCGAATCGAGTTAGAATCAGATTGGCTCATTTACGACTTTAGGCAGGATGTTCCAATGAATAATAAAGAATGGAATAACGTAAGAATTTCACCATGTATGCGGTACTTGGCGTATAGACGAGTTATTCCAACATAATGATAAAGAATGGAATAACGTAAGAATTTCACCAAGTATAGGGTAGCCACAGTATCTGAGTTATTCAGCAATGAATAATAAAGAATGGAATAACGAAGTTCTCTTCATGAATACGAAAAAATAATACCTCTTACCTTAGAAGGAATTGGATATAGGAGTAGTGAAGTAGCGAAATACTTTTATTTCTTTCTCTATATAGTTTCTCTCTCTGTAGTTTCAATGAATTCATAAGAAATAATGAAGGATTGAGCTTCTATTTATAGGAGAATGGGTGAATAAGAACTAATTCATAAACAGGTCCATATTGATTTATTATGCAAAGATTATAAAATATTCTAATAAAACAAAATCTTTTAAATAAAATATAATATATTCTATTTATAGTCTAATAAAATAAATAACTTTATAAAAGTATTCTATTTTATATAAAAATATTTTACTATGCAAACACTATGCATACATATCGTAATAAAATATAATATATTCTAATTATTATACAATAAAACAAATAACTTAATAAAAGTATTACATTTTATATAAAAAGATTTTACTATACAAATACTATACGAGCACTTTATCTGAATACTATGCGTAATAAAATATATTATATTCTAATTATTATCTAATAAAACAAATAACTTTATAAAAATATTATGTTTTATATAAAAGATTTTACTATGCAAAATACTATGCATAATAAAATATATTATATTCTAATTATTTTCTAATAAAATAAATATCTTTATAAAAGTATTACTGTTTTTTTATATAAAAGTTTTTCTATTTTATTATATTAATAATACTAATAAAACAAAATTTATATATATAATATATATATATATATAAACTTCCGTGACTTCATAAAAAATACCTCAATATATTTAACAATATTTATCATAATTATTATAATTCACAATATTAATCGACCAGGTCATTCCCAGGAAAGAGGGGGCTTTCCAATAAGAATTTCTCCCTATTGGCGTGCAATTAGGTGATCAAACCTCTCCTTGACAGAACTTCTAGATATCGTTAATATTGCAAATAATAATACTAATAACTTTGTTATCTCAATTATTGATTTAATAATATTGACAATAATTGAATCAAATAACGTGAGATACTATGCAACAATTACTGAAGTAATAATTTAACAAAACTGAGTGACTTCTCACGTAAGCATCAATAATCAATGCCGGTATGCTACTTATGCAACCACGCCAGACATTCTTGTACTTTTTACTTCTTGAGTGTTTCAACAGTTAACGATAAAACTTTTGCTGTTATTTTTATAAAATATTTTGTCATTTTCTCAATCCGATAATAATTCCGTTGTGGGGTCCACCAATAATTGTGTCGTCGTACGAATAATCCTTGTTAAAACGAATATTCCCCGACCAATCGAATATTATATAACAACTTGCGTACTTTGCAAAATTTATAAATATTACCCATAACTATAACATTATATCAAATCTACACCATAATATTCAAAAAAATATTTTGAGAAATTTAAATCTTTATTCTAAAAATTTGGGGTCTTACATTCTTTCTAAGGTAAGGGGTATTATTCTTTCGTATTCATGAAGAAAGTTATTTTCTTTCAATACTCGTAAAGGTTGTTGTAAGACCCCAACTTTTATGAATAAAGAATATTTTTCTCGAAATATATTTTTGAATATTATGGTGTGGATTTGATATAATGTTATAGTTGTGAGTAATATTTATAAATTTTGCAAAGTAAGCATGTAAGACCCCGAATTTTATGAAATAAATTATTCTAATTTTCTTATAATTATTATTTAGTAAATGATTAAATTGATAGAAATTAAAGTTAAGGGTGACATATGATTTTTTTTTCAAAATAAGCAAGTGGTTATAAAATATTTATTGTTATCAGGGAATATTCGTTTGGTCGTGGAATATTCTTGCTGTCGGGGAATATTCATGCGACGGCGCAACCATTTGTGGGCCCCATAACAAAATAACTGTCGGATGAAGAAAATGACAAGTTTGAGTTTTTATAAATAACGGCGTAGTTGTTACCGTTAACACTATTGGAATACTAGGTGGTTAAAATACAAGAATGCTGGCGTGGTTGCAGTAGTAACACTCATGATGATACGATGAATTTAATTATTGATTCTTACGTTAGAAGACACTATTCAATAATTGTTACAGTAATTACTGTTCAATATTTTATTTTATTGGTTCAATAATTGTTGTGTTGATATTTTATATTATTGTTGTTTCAATAATTGTCATTTCACAGTATTCCCATTATCAGATCAATAATTTATATTATTTGGATAATATTTGTGACGCCCCTAAAATTAGGTATATGTCACCCATCTTGGGTCGCCACTTACATGGTACATAAATTCAAATACAAACTTAATCATACATCCGTAGTAGTATATACGTACAATGATACATAAACCGAGAGTTCTAATAGGAATATTGTCATTTAGACAATATCCATACTCAAGAGTCCTCATTACATTTATTGTCACACTATTTAATGAATAGTGAGGACTACTAATGCTATCTTCTGGACCATCACTCTTTTCCCCGACTCGTCCCCAAATTTATATTCTCATTTCCTCAAGAGAACGATGAAAGAAAGGGTGAGCTCAACTAGCCCAAGAAGAAATATTATAACTAAGATAATGCGAGAATAAATTATCAATAGTCTTTAACAATGTTAAACCGATAAAATACAATAGACAACCAGGTTTAATCTGCGGTGAATATACAATCCATTAAAAGAGTCAAGTAGAAAATAAAGTCTACTATCTTTTAGGTTTTAAAAGGTTTTCATCAATTTTATCACTAAGACTCAGCTTTAATGAATAAACCACAATATCTAATCATCCCCGTACCTCTCTACCAAGGATTTTCATCAAATTATCAATGGTTATGACTATACCGAATCACCCCGGTAATAATCATACCAAAACTATCCATCATCGCATTACGGTGCCACCGAGGACTTTTTGTCACATCATTTATATCATGCCATGATTATACCGAATGATCCTCAGTCATAATCATTCTAAGTTCATCTATGCACGTAAGCCAAAGATAACATAATATAACATGAGGATGATGACAATGACATAATAATTCAATAAAACAAGTTCACGAATTAATTTATTCAGAACTAATAACGTCCAAATTGTCAACATGATATCGCTTTGTAGAGTAAAATTTAAGAATCTTCGAGAAGAATATTTCCATGAAAGGATATCTTTGGATGAAGCGCAAATATCAAGGATATTCCACTAATTTCATGGAGTATAGAAAGTCAAAGTTTTAACCAACCGGTATAATAAAGAATGGAATAACAAAAGAAATCACCACGCATGCGATAGATCATGAAAGCGGGTTATTCTAACGTAATAATAATAACGGAACCAGTCGTGAAATTCACATCGATGTGGATGTTCCAATGAGAATAATAAATGCGAATAATAAATGATGGAACCAGTCCCAATGTGATATAGCACAGATATGATATTCGGAATAATAAAAATGGAACCAGTGTCAGTGTAAAACACACATACGAGATATTCAATGAGAATAATAATAAAGATGTTTAACCAGGTCCGGGTAAAACACACGTTATTCCAATGTGATGTTCCAAATGTAATAATAGAAGAATGTCACCAAGTATAGGGTAGATCACAGCGTATCACAAGTTATTCCAATGTAATAATAATAAAATGGAATAATGTAAGTTCTCTTCTTGAATACAAATAAAATAACATCCCTTACGGTACAACAAAATAATATTCCTACCTTAGAAGAACCTCAATATTAAAAAAGTGAAGTAGCGAAATACTTTTCTTCTTTCTCTCTATAGTTTCTCTCTCAGAGTTTCAATGAATTAAGTAAGAAATAATGAAAGAATGAGCTTTCTATTTATAGAAAAAGCGAGGGTGGCTCTTGGTCTTAACGAAAGGTCAAAATGACTCTTGGTAATATTGAAGAGACAACTACTATTTCATGAAGGGGTAATTACTATTGACGAAGGTAATTATTATCGAATATCAAGGTAAATACTATTGAAGAAGGTAATTACTATTGACGAGCGGTAAATACTATTGACGAAGGTAATTACTATTTATAAAGGTAATTACTATTCACAAAGGTAATTACTATCGACGAAGAGACTCTTAGATGATGACATATGGGCCCCCATAAAATAATCAAACTTACCACAAACGCCTCATAATGTACTCTTTATATACATCAAGGATTGAATAAATATTACCACAAATCATTTTATTTTTAATCAACACATATTTAATCTTTCAACAATTATTAATCATTTATAACTTGTCGCCTCAATTAATAATTTAATACTATAACATATTATATGATGATGATACCGTGATAATAATTGAATCAATAATATAAGAGATATGATGCAAAGAATTATTCGTAGAATAATTGAAAGCATAAATTGGTGACTTCTCACGTAAGCATCAATAATCAATATCGTGTACTATACAACTACGCCAGACATCGCTTTTTACTACTACCGGGTAGTTCAACAGCTTTTAATGGTAACACCTTTGCCGTTATTTTTATAGAAAAATAATTTTGTCGCTTTTCTAACTACGACAATACTTTCGCTTCTGGGGTCCACTTATGATTGAGTCGTCGCATTTAATATTCCCCACAAAAAGAATATTCCCCACCAAACGAATATTTTATAACAACTTGCTTACTTTGCAAAATTTATAATATTACCCACAACTATAACATTATATCAAATTTATTCCATAATATTAAAAAAATTTTATAGAAAATTCATCTTTATTTATAAAAGTTTGGGGTCTTACAACCTCCCTTCTTATAAAATTTACTCCCTCGAAATTAGGGTATGCGTGCACTGATATGATAAAGAGGTGAGGATACCTTGAATACCTTTATCGTTAAAATATTAAATTCATCTTCGCAATCCTACCAAAGATATTCATTAACAATTCATCTTTACACTACAAGCCAAAGATATACAATCAGAAAAACCAATAATGCTGAGACGCAACTTAATAGTATCACGACCACAAATTATCCATGCACTCATCGCCAAGGATATTCGTGTTTTCAATTACTACGGCCATGATTATACCGAATAATCCTTGGTCATAATCATACCAAGTCTATCAATGCACTACTACGGCAAAGATGACTTTTACCACATCCATGAATTAATATTTCATTACGAGACTCAAATTTCAATAATTAATCCATATCATCGAATCATCCCCGCACCAACGTGCCGAGGATATTCATTAGTATCACGACCACGAATTATCCATGCACTACTACCAAAGATAATCGTGTATTCATTAAGATCACGACCATAAATTATCCATGCACTACGTACAAAGATAATTGTGTATTCATTAAGATCACGACCACAAATTATCCATACACTACGTGCAAAGATAATCGTGTATTCATTAAGTATCACGACCACAAATTATCCATGCACTACGTGCCAAAGATAATCGTGTATTCATTAGTATCACGACCACAAATTATCCATACACTACGTGCGAAGATAATCGTGTTTTCATTAAGATCACGACCACAAATTATCCATGCACTACGTGCCAAAGATAATCGTGTATTCATTAGTATCACGACCACAAATTATCCATGCACTACGTACAAAGATAATCGTATTTTCAATTACTTCCATGATTATACCGAACAATCCTCGGTCATAATCATACCAAGTCCATCTACGCACGTGAGCCACGTATGACTTTCAACATAATATAAGCATGAGGATCATGTCAATGATATAAAGAATCAATCAAATGAGATAAAGGATAAATATTAAACATTTATAATATAATTTATCCAGATTCAAGAATATCCCCATGTTATCAATCACTTAATAATCTTATAATCTAATATCATTAATATTATAACAATATTTTAATCACTTCTTAAATTTATAAATAATTTATTTCAATTGTTTACGCTTTTACCATATAATGCATTTAATCATTCAAAATGCCATACTCATAAGATATCATCACCAATGATCAAATCCTCATCAAAAAATATATGCATATACTCTATATAGGATTCTCTAGCCATAAAATCCTATTTTCCAATTTTGTTACTTCACATAACATATTTAACTCATATGTTCAGAATCAAACTATTTTTATGAAAATATCAAATCAGTTCCAAAAATATTTCTTTTCTGGGATTTAGCATAATATAGTCCCATAATGAAAATATATTTTTCTTGAAATTTTTAAAATTTATTTACTATTTTTCAAAATCAATTTCTAATTAATTCCTTAAGAAATTTGCTACCTCAAGTTTAACTCCAGAAATTCCCAAATCTTGGCAGGACCTTACACATGTTAATGTGAGCCTCCGCTTTAAATTTCATGGTCATCTGAGTTGTAGAACTCGGTTATAGCATTTTTCGTCGAAAATCCTAAATATTGAAATGGTCATAACTTGCTCATTTTAAGCTCTAATGAGCTCATTTTTGGACACGATGTTCTTTATACCATATACTTTTATGTCCCAAAAGGCCTGAATTTTTCTCACTAATTAAGTGGCCGAAACAGCCCTTACAAAAACGTGGCAGCGCTTTTTTGGACATTTTGAAGTTTTGACTCTTTTTGCTAAAATCACCCACACGAAAATCTACAACACCTTTTTAGTGATTCCACTTGGATTAGTTAGGTAACTCATAGATCTAACTCTCTAGACTTGACCACACTCAAAAATTCAAAATATAATAGGAGATTTGGTCAATTAAATTTCATGTTACGCTTTTTCACCAAAATCGGATTTTTCAACCCTTTTGTGATTTCTAAGAAACTTTCATGTTTTCACATAATAACCACATAACTCATCATAACACTTACTAATACTTCATATACCCATGATTTTCATTAGTCCAATGCTTTTATTATGACTTTCATCATAATCCTCGTAAATGCATCCTTTTAGTTGAAGAAATATTTGAGGGTTTAAGAAATGGGTTTTTAGATTTGGGATCAATACAAAATTCGATTTCACGCCTAGGTAGGCTAGAAATCTTCAAGAATACGCCAAGAAATTTATTAATGATAGAAATATCATTCAAAATCGCTACTCTTATCCAAGACTTGGATAAGACGTTACATTGATACCAATCAGAAGACGTCACAATGACACCTTACATAAAGGTATAGTCAAAAACCTGCTTTTAGAAATTAGAATCTTTGGGAAGTGCTCAAGAAACCTTCATACATGGGAGGCCATGCTTTTAGGTTATGGTAGATATCATATGGCCATGTAATTATCCTTGGTTGACCTAATAGGCCCCAAAAAAAAAACGAGAAGGTTACTATCATATTCTTCCCAATGGTGAGTCTTCTCGACATATCATTATCTCCACTGCCTCTAATTGGGTATTATACTCCAAACAAACACCAAGATTATATAGGTAGTGCTTGTAAATATACTCAAAGAAGTGGATGAGCACAACCATGTCTTATGATGATGATACGAGGTTGTATGTCATTAGACATCTTGTGTGATAGTGGCAAAACACCCTTCCAAGTTAAATTCACCTCACCTCAACATCTATAGACCACCATTCTATTCCTCGCTATCCCCGCTCGACCCAAATTACACTTTTTATTTCCCGAAGGAATTGTGAAACAAAAGGGTTAATTAATATATCAAATATTATCCCTATACTCCGACCGACCAATTAAATAACAAATAAACTTAGTAGGTCATACTAACGAAGGAATTCCCGTGCCTCCCCCCTCCTAGTTCTTATCTCAAGATCTTAGCCAGGATCATATCCTAAGCTCGATACCAACCGTGACGCCCCAAAATTAGGTATATGTCACCCATCTCTTGGGTCGCCACTTACATGGTACATAAATTCAAATACAAACTTAATCATACATCCGCGTAATGTAACATACGATATTACATAAACCGAGAGTTCTAATAGAATATTGTCATTTAGACAATATCCATACTCAAGAGTCCTCATTACATTTATTGTCACACTATTTAATGTAATAGTGAGGACTACTAATGCTATCTTCTGGACCATCACTCTTTTCCCGACTCGTCCCACCTATATTCTCATTTCCTGAAAGAACGGTGAAAAGAAAGGGTGAGCTCAACTAGCCCAAGAAGAAAAATATTATAACTAAGATAATGCGTAATAAATTATCAATAGTCTTCAACAATGTTAAACCGATAAAATACAATAGACAACCAGTTTAATCACAATGAATATCAATCCATTAAAAGAGTCAAGTAGAAAATAAATTCTACTATCTTTTAGGTTTTAAAAGTTTTTCATCAATTTTATCACTAAGACTCAGGTTTAATGAATAAACCACAATATCTAATCATCCCTCGCACTTCGGCCAAGGATTTTCATCAAATTATCAATGGTCATGACTATACCGAGTCACCCCGGTAATAATCATACCAAAAACTATCCATCATCGCATTACACAGCCACCGAGGACTTTTGTCACATCATTTATATCATGCCATGATTATACCGAATGATCCTCGGTCATAATCATACTAAGTTCATCTACGCACGTAACATAATATAACATACGAGGATGATGATAATGACATAATAATTCAATAAAACAAGTTCACGAATTAATTTATTCAGAACTAATAACGTCCAAATTGTCAACATGATATCGCTTTGTAGAGTAAAATTTAAGAATACTTGAGAAGAATATTTCCATGAAAGGATATTTGGATGAAGCCTAAATATCAAGGATATTCCACTAATTTCATGGAGTATAGAAGTCAAAGTTTTAACCAACCGGGTATAATAAAGAATGGAATAACAAAAGAAATCACCACGCATAAATGCGATATAATACATATGCAAAAGTTATTCCAATGTAATAATAATAACGGAACTAGGTCGTGTGAAATTCACATCGCAAGCGGGATGTTCCAATGTAATAATAAATGCGGAATAATAAATGATGGAACCAGTCCCATAGATAAGACATATGATATTCCGGCGTAATAATAAAGACGGAATAATAAAAAATGGAACCATGTCCGGTGTAAAACACACGACATGGATATTCCAACATGAATAATAATAAAAGATTTTAACCAATCCTGTAAAACCACATGCATGTGATGTTCCAATGTAATAATAGAAGAATGTCACCAAGTATAGGGTAGACCGCGTATACAGGTTATTCCAACAGAATAATAATAAAATGGAATAACAGAAGTTCTCTTCTTGAATACAAAAGAAATAACATCCCTTACGAGTACAACAAATAATATTCCCTACCTTAGAAGAACTGAATATTGGAAAAGTGAAGTAGCAGAATACTTTTCTTCTTTCTCTCTATAGTTTCTCTCTCTAGAGTTTCAATGAATTCGTAAGAAATAATGAAGGAATGAACTTTATTTATAGAAAAAGCGAGGGTGGCTCTTGGTCTTAACGAAGGGTCAAAATGACTTTTATTCATGAAGGGGTAATATCAAGAGACAACTACTATTTCATGAAGGGGTAATTAACCTTTGGAACAATCAAGAAGGCGCGCTTAACTCTTGGTAATATTGAGGGACAACTACTATTTATGAAGGGGTAATTACTATTATTGTGAAGGTAATTATTATTGACGAAGGTAAATACTATCAAAGAGGTAATTACTATCGACGAAGGTAATTACTATTCACAAAGGTAATTACTATTGACGAAGAGACTCTTAGATGATGACATATGGGCCCCCCATAATAAATTAATCAAACTTACCACAAACGCCTCATAATGATTCTTTATATACATCAATTATTGAATAAATATTACCACAAATCATTTTATTTTTAATCAACACATATTTAATCTTTCAACAATTATTAATCATTTATAACTTGTCGTCTCAATTAATAATTTAATACTATAACATATTATACGATGATGATACATGATAATAATTGAATCAATAATATAAGAGATATGATGCAAAGAATTATCGTAGCAATAATTGAGCATAGGTGAGTGACTTCTCACGTAAGCATCAATAATCAATATCGTGTGCTACTATACAACTACGCCATTCATCGTACTTTTACTAATGGGTAGTTCAACAGCTTTACGCAGAAACACCTTTGCCGTTATTTTTATAGAAAAATAATTTTGTCGCTTTTCTAACTACGACAATACTTTCGCTTCTGGGGTCCACCAATGATTGGAGCCGTCGTATTTAATATTCCCCAACAAAAAGAATATTCCCCACCAAACTAATATTTTATAACAACTTGCTTACTTTGCAAAATTTATAATATTACCCACAACTATAACATTATATCAAATTTATTCCATAATATTCAAAAAAATATTTATAGAAAATTCATCTTTATTTATAAAAGCTGGGGTCTTACAATATTATTAAATAGCATTATTGGCAATGTCTAGAAAGTTCTGTCAAGGAGAGGTTTGGTCACCTAATTGCGTGCCAGTAAGGAAAAATCCTTATTGGAAAGCCCCCTCTTTCTGGGAACTGCCTGGTTATCATAATTATGATTCTGTAATATTATTTGTGAATAATTATTTATTGATTTATATGATAAGGAAATATTTATTTGATGCGGATATAAATGATGGATTTATTTATTTTATGTGGTTATAATTAAAGGAATTAATGTTGAGGTGTTTTATCAGTATTTTATCGGATTGGAGGTATTAAAAACTCAAATCGGTGTTCTTAAAGCTTTATTTCGTGAGTTGTAATTTTAATCCGACCGTTGGATCGTTGTGATTTTTGGATATGTTATACATATATGAGTTGAGTATATATCCACAAATTTTGAACCGTTAAAAATAAATGAATAATTTGTTATTAATTTTAAGAGGTGACTAATTCAGAAATTAGGTTTATAAATGATCTTGGTGGAAAATTCTAGAATTGAGTGGTCCCCACTTGTGGTTGGTGAAGAAATGTGCTGAATTTTATTTCAAATGTGATGGGTGGCAATAGTAGCAGGTAAAGTCATTAGGTAGCAGGTCAAGTCTGCTTCGGCGTGCTAACATTTTCCTATAAATAGAGGGCTAAGTTAGAATTGAAAATCACACCAGAAACATAAGCTTTCTCTCTTTCTCTCTCTATATTATCGAGCGTATTTTGTGAGTATTTTGATACTTTGAGAGTTACTAATGAGTGCAAGTTTCCTTCAACGTCATATCCGATATTCCGGTCAGAAGTACTGCTCTTTTGTGGTAAGGGATTTTAAGGGTTGTTATGTTTTTCATGTTTCGTAATTTTTTCGACCTTCAAAAATTCTGAAAAAATTTAAAATGATAATTTGATAATTTTTCTTGATTGTGTCCAAAAATGGCGATTTTTTGAAGTATAGATTAGGATTTATGGATTTTATGAGAAAAGACTATTTTAAAAGTAAACCCTTATAACTCCTTGTGGTTAACTCCAAAATTGGTAAAATTTTTATTGGGAGTACATGTATATAATAGAAGTATACTCTGTAAATTTTGGAATTTTTGGACAAAAGTACAATTTATGATAAATGTCTAAATATTCGACAGTTTTGGCCATATGAAAAATAGTAAATGAATTTTAAAAATTTTGAGAAAAATATATGTTCAATATTGGACTATATTTTACTAAATCCCAGAAAAAAAAATTTGTTTGTACTGATTTGGTATTTTTCATAAAAATGGACTAGTTATGAGTAAATGAATTAAATATGTTATGTGAAGGAAGAAAATTAGAAAATATGATTTTATGGCTTGAGAATCTTATATGAGGTATATGCAGATTTTTGATGAGGGTTTTGGTTATTGGTGATGAAATCTTATGAGTTTGGCATTTTAGGATGATTAAATGCATTAATTAATAAAGTGTAAACAATTTAAATAAATTGTTTATAAGTTTAAGAAACGATTAAAATATTATTGTAATATTGATAATATTAGATTATGAGATTATTAAGTGATTTATAACATTTGGATTAAGGTGTTATAAATATTGATATGGATTTTATTGGGAAAATTTATCTTTTTAATGTCGGGGTTACTATTCATGAGTTACTATTCACGAGTTACTATTTACGGGGTACTATTCACGACAAAATTGGTTTCTTTTTCTGACCAAGTTATTGTTGATTTATGAATCTTACTCTTGAAATTAAATGCAGTTGTTGATCATATTGTTTTTATTATCATGTATAACATTTTTATAATCTTGGTGATGAAATTTCTTTTTGACTTGAGTGTAAAGATGGGTAGATTATTGATATGATCGTGACTATGGGTTCTCTTTGGCCAGTAGTGCAAAGTTGAATTATTGACTGGTATGATCATGACCATTGAATTTATAATTGAATATTTTTAACTTAAGTGCAAAGGTGAATTGATCAACATGATTATAATTATGGTTTATATAAATTCTGCAATGATTATATATTTCTTTGAGATATTAATATCTTTGGCCTCCAGTGCAAAGATGAATTATTGATGAATATTTTTGGCCCGTAGTGCAAAGATGACTTGTTGTTGAATATCTTTGGCAGTAGTCTGAAGCAAACACACTGTTGTTGAATATCTTTGGCCCGTAGTGCAAAGATGACTGTTGTTGAATATCTTTGGCATGTAGTGCAAAGATGAATCTGATAATGAATATCTTTGGCCCGTGGTGCAAAGATGAACTTATTAGTATGATTATGAATGAACCGTGATTTGGTATAACCATGATCTTTGATGTTTTTCGGTAAAAGACATGTGATGAAAAATATCTTCGCCTTGGATGAGAAGAAAAATTAGAACTACAATTATGATTATGAAGTTATTCATATGATCGTGAACAGATCCGCTGATTAATGTTACTGAGGTTAAAGCATTGTTGGTGGACTTTTAACATGGAAAGATAATAGACTTTATAGTCTATTCGACTCTTCTAATGGATTGCTTTCGTTCAACGCAACTATGGTTGAAAAGTTTTATTATCTACCATATGTTCTAAATCTCTGATTTATTACTGACGAAGGCTATTGATAATTTAATTATCTTTAGTCATGATATCCTTTACTGGGCTAGTTGTGCTCACCCTTTTGCTTCACAATTCCTTTCAGGTAATAAGAGTGTAGCTGGGTCGAGCGGGGGTAACAAGGAAATAGAACGGTGGTCTATAGCTGTTGAGGTTCTCCCTAAATAGTATGTAAATAATTTTATTGAGAACTTTAAATAAGTATATCGTATTGTATACGTCATTTGATATTTAATTTTGGTGAACCGAATAGGGTGAGGCGAACCCAACTTTGGAAGGGTGTTTTGCCACTATCATACAAGATGTCTAATGACATACAATCTTGTGTTATCATAAGAAAGGGTTGTGCACATCCACTTGCTGAGTATATCTACGAGCACTACCTATATGATCTTGGAGTTGGGTTGAAACATAATGTTCAATGCATGACGGTGGAGATAGTTATATGTCGAGAGAAGACTCACCATTGGAAGGAACATGATAGTAATCTTCTCGTTTTTCTTTGGGGTCTATTGGATCAACCAAGGATAATTTTCTGGACATATGATATCTATCATAACTTAGATTTATAGCCTCCTATGTACGAAGGTTTACTTGAGCACTTCCCAAAGATTTTAATTTCTAAAATAGTTCTAGATTGTACCTTTATGTAAGGTATCACTGTGAGGTGTTGTCCATAGTTGGGACATGAGTCACAGTTGGTATTAAAACTCACAGTATATGTATTGTTCTATTTTGCACGACAATTGTAGTAATAAAGTTGTAGTTATTTTCTGTACCATGTATTTGGCGACTCAAAATAGGTTGGATGGATTGGACCTATTTTAGGGGTGTCACAAACCAAGTGGTTATATAATATTCGATTGGTCGGGGAATATTCATTTTAACAGGGAATATTCGACGACTCAACAATCATTAATTGGACCCCACAATCTAAGTATTGTCGTAGTTAGAAAACGACGGAATTATCTTTTTATAAAAATAACGGCGGAAGTTTTACCGTTAAACTGTTGAACTATCCGGTAGTGAAAGTACAATAATACGCATGGTTGCATAATAGCACACGGTATTGATTATTGATACTTACGTGAGAAGTCACTCAGTTATACTCAATTATTGCTACAGTAATTGTTGCATCATATCTCTCATATTATTGATTCGATTATTGTCACAGTATCATCCGCATAATATGTTATATTATTAAATCAATAATTGAAATGACAAAGTTATTCATATTATTAAATTGCAATATTTACAATGTCTAGAAGTTCTGTTAAGGAGAGGTTTGGTCATCTAATTGTATGCCAATAAGATAAGAAATCCTTATCTGAAAGCCCCTCTTTCACGGAACGACACGGTTGTTAAATATTGTGAGTTATAATATTAATGATGAATAATTTCGTGTTGATTAAAGATGAAATTGATAGTTCCATTGTGTTAGAATTATTATTGTTAGTGGAAATCGACATTTATTTCAATATTAATTGATGTCTGGAAGTTATACTTACCAGACGGGTAATTAACCGGATAAATGAGCAATTAATTGTTATTAATTCACATGATTATAACTATTTATTCACATGTGTGTACTATTGATTCACATTCTTGTACTATTAGGGAGTTGGTGCAAGATTGATAATACTTGCAAATGACTAAGTTAAAAATGGAGGTATAAATGGAGGTACTATATCTGTAATTAGTATTTTCACATGATTATAACTATTGCTTCACATGATTGAACTATTGATTCATATTATTTACTATTAGGGAGGTGGTGCAAGTTTGATAATACTTGCAGGACTAAATTAAAAATGAAAGAAAAGTTGAAGGTATTGTCTGTAATATTTCGAGTCCCAAAACGTGCAATTATCGAAACTATATTTTCATATAAATAGAAGTTCATTCTTCCTTCATTTCTCACCAATTCACTAAAGCTATAGAGCAATTATTATAGAGAGAAATTATAGAGAGAAAGAAGAAGAGAAGTCTGCTACCTCTCTACTCCAGTATCCAGTTTCTTTGTGACGCCCCCAGAATAGTTATACATCACCTATTCTGAGTCGCCAGATACATGGTACAGAATTCAAATACAACTTAATTATACAACAGTCTTGTAAAATATGACAAAACATAATCTAAGAGTTTTAATAAGAATATTGTCATCTAGACAATATCCACACTCAAAGGAGTCCTCATTACATTTATTGTCACACTATTTAACAGAATAGTGAGGACTACTAATGCTATCATCTGGACCGTCACTCCATTCCCCGACTAGTCCCGGCTACGTTCTCATTTCCTGAAGAGAATAGTGAAAGAAAGGGGTGAGCTCAACTAGCCCAGTAAGAAATATTATGACTAAGATAATAAGGAGAGGTTTGGTCATCTAATTGTGCGCCAATAAGGAGAAATCCTTATCGGAAAGCCCCCTCTTTCCTGGGAACGACCTGGTTGTTAAATATTGTGAGTTATAATATTAATGATGAATAAGTTCGTGTTGATTAAAGATGAAATTGATAGTTCTATTGTGTTGGAATTATTAGTGTTAGTGGAAATCGACATTTATTTCGATATTAATTGATGTCTGGAAGTTATACTGACCAGTAGAGTAATTAACTGGATAAATGAGCAATTAATTGCTATTAATTCACATGATTATAACTATTTATTCACAAGTGCGTACTATTGATTCACATTCTTGTACTATTAGGGGAGTTGGTGTGACGACCCCAAAATATGTATACATCACCCATCTTGAGTCGCCAAATACATGGTACAGAATACAAATACAATCTTTAATATACAACAAGAGAGCTGTGAGTTTTAATACAATTATTGTTTTCTAGACAATATCCACTCTCAGAATAAGTCCTCATTACATTTATTGTCACACTATTTAACAGAATAGTGAGGACTACTAATACTACCATCTCGACCACACACTGCTCCCCCAGATTAGTCCCTTACCACGCTTTCATTTCCTAAAGAGAACAGTGAAAGAAAGGGTGAGCTCAACTAGCCCAGTAAGAAATATTATGACTAAGATAATACAGAATAAGTTATCATTAGCATTCAATAATGTTAAACTGATAAAATACAATAGACATCAAGTTTAACTGCAGCGGAACAAGCAATCCATTAAAAGAGTCAAGTAGAGAATAAAATCTATTATCTTTTATGATTTAAAAAGGTTTTTTATCACTTTTATCATTTGGGACTCGACAATAGATCATCCATATCATCCTCTTTTCTGGACGAGGATATTCATTAGTATCACAACCATAAATTATCCATGCACTACGGGCCAAGGATATTCGTGTATTCATCAATGGTCATGATCATGCCAACAACTGTCCATCAATGCACTATGGGCCAATGAGGAATTTTACCACATCATTTGTAACATTAAGGTCATGATTATGTCGAATAATCTCTGGTCATAATCATACCAAGTCCATCTATGCACTACAGGCCACAGATGACTTTCAATAAAATATAAACATGAGGATGATGACAATGATATAAGAATTCAATAAAAACAAGTTCAAGAATTAATTTATCAAGGAACTAATAACGTCCAAATTGTCAACATGATACTTCTTTGTAGAGTAAAATTCAAGAATGCTCAGAAGAATATTTCCATGAAAAGATACTGGATAAAGCGCAAATATCAAGGATATTCCACTAATTTCATGGAGTATATATATCAAAACTTTAACCAACTGAGTTTAATAAAGAATGGAATAACAATAGAAATCACCATGCATGCGGTACTTTCTTGATGAGAAAAGTTATTTCAACGAATAATAAATAACGGAACCAGTCAAAGCGTAATACGCACCGGCGCGTGATATTCCAACAGTAATAATAAAGTATAGAATAACAATGCGAAATTACCATGCATGCGTATTGCTTGTATGGCAGTTATTCCAACGAATAATAAAGATTTTAAACCGTGTCCCACAGATAACGCATGCATGTGATGTTCCAAATGTAATAATAACGAATGGAACAACAACAGAAATCACCAAGTATAGGGTAGACCGCGTATACAGGTTATTCCAACAGAACAATAAAGAATGGAATAACAAAAGTTCTCTTTATGAATATGAAAAATATAATACCCCTTACCGTAAAAGAAACTTGATATCGGAGTAGTGAAGTAGCAGAATACTTTTCTTCTTTCTCTATAGTTTTTCTCTCTATAATTTTTCTCTGAGTATCGAATGATTCGTAAGTGAAATAATGAAGGAATGAGCTTCATTTATAGAAGAATGGAATGAATAAGAACTCAATCCATTAACGGTCTGATTGATTTACTTTAAACTGACGGTCCAGTTCGGTTTACAATAAAATATAATATATTCTAATTATTGTCTAATAAAACAAATAACTTTTAAATAAAATATATTATATATATTATATATATATATATATATATAGCATGTGCCAAAAATCACGAGATACACTCATGTGATCAATATTTTCCTTCCTTTACCAAATTGTCAACAAAGTTAATATATATATATATAATAGCTTTAATAATGCATTCTCCCACCGCATAAACCAAATCCTTTTTCTTTGATTTCACGAGAACCCCCCCCCACCCCACCATTTCCAAAACATGTGACAAAATTATATATATATATATATATATATAAAAAAAAACTGAAACAACTTCTACCGACATCTTTAAAAAATGGGTAAGTGAGGGTATCAAATACCTCATAAAAATCCCCTCAATATTTTTTAACAACATTTATCACCATTATTATAATTCATAATATTAATCGACCGTGTCGTTCCTGTGAAAGAGGGCTTTCCAATAAGGATTTCTCCTATTGGCGCCATTGATTAGGTGACCAAACCTCTCTTTGGCGTAACTTCTAGACAACGTTAATATTACAAAATAATAATATTAATAACTCTATCATCTCAATTATTGATTTAATAATATATAAAATATCGATAATAATTGAATAAAATTGAATGACTTCTTACATAAAGCATCAATAATCAATACCGCAGGTGCTACTACGCAACCACACGACATCAGCATTTTTTTACTACCGAGTAGTTCAACAAAGATCAACGGTAAAACTTCCGTCGTTATTTTCATAAAAATATTTTTGTCGCTTTCTCAATCCAAATAATTACATTTGTAGGGTCCACCAATGATTGCATCCGTGTATTTAATATTCCCCGCTAAAACGAATATTCCCCACCAATCGAATATTATATAACAACTTGCGTATTTTGCAAAATTTATAAATACTACCCACAACTATAACATTATATCAAATTTATTCCATAATATTCAAAAATGATAATTATAGAAAATTCATCTTTATTCATAAAAGTTGGGGTCTTACAATCTCCCCTTCTTATAAAATTTCGCCCTCGAAATTCGGGTACGTACCTGGTATGTCGAAAAGGTAAGGTTACCTTGATTTCATTTCGGATTCTAACTCCTAGGTCATTTCCTCAACATCGTGGTTCCTCCATAAAACTTTGACTTGAGGTATAACCTTGGAGCGTAAAATCTGTTCCTTCTTGTCCAAGATTTGAACATGAACCTCTTCATACATTAAATCTTCCGCTATTTAATCCGGTTCTAACTAAATAATGTGGTTCGGGTCTTTCACATATTTACGTAACATGGATATATGAAAAATGTTATGAACACGAGACATACTTGGCGGTAAAGCGAAATCTATAGGCTCTGATCCCTACTCGATCGAGGATTAAAAATGGGCCAATGAATTAAGGATTGAGCTTTCCTCTCTTTCCAAATCTCGTAACTCTTTTCCATGGAGCAACACGTAACAACACATGATCTCCAATATAGAATTCCACGTCCTTTCGATGAAGATCAGTATAACTATTTTGTCGATCTTGTGAGGTTTTTATACGTTGCTGGATCGTTTGTATCTTTTCTGTAGTCATACGTACTAACTCCGATCCCAACAACGTTGCTTCACCCACCTCATCCCAGCATACTGGAGAACGACACTTTCTTCTATACAACGCATCAAATGGAGCCATGCCAATACTTGCTTGATAACTTTGTATCTTTCCGAGTTAGCTGAGTTAAGGGAGTAGCTGAAAGTAGTATGCAAACAAGCCAATCATGTTTGATGATAAAGCATATAATTTATAACAATCTTATTTATTTATTAATAAAAAGTATTAATTTATTAAAGGCTTTTAATTATCCACATGATGCTGTTTAATAATATGTGATAAACCCATAGTTTTAAGCAATGCTTTTAGAATAATGATGATGATCATTCTAGTGAGATATAAATTCTTAGAAAGCTTAAAACTAAAATAGTTCCCAATCGTTAGATTACTAAATTGGGGATTAGTGAATCCGGATAGATTGGTACATACGTTGCTTGCTTTCATCGATGAGGATGATTGATCTCACGATCATTTATGTGGAGACACTAAAGCAAGTATGTAGATGCTTATTGGAGAATAAGTTCAATTTTGAACGTGGCTCGCTAAGGAATACCTAATGGAGTTTTACATGCTGTCAATAGGAATTCTGTAGTGATAGTAGTCTGTTGATCCTCGACTTGAGATCATCATAGTATCTTGTGTATGATGAGTTATACCTTGACTTATTCCTTAAGACCCTTAGTGTAAAGACCCCAAATTATTAATAAATGAAATTTATTTTCCTCTATTTATTATTTTGAAATAGTAAGGGTTGATTTGATTAATGTGGATAGTTATGGGTAAAATACGCAAATATTCCGAATAAGCAAGTGGTTTTAAAATATTCATTATCGTCGGGGAATATTCGTTTGGTCGTGGAATATTCGCATGCTTGTCGAAATATTCGTATGCGACGGCGCGATATTTTGTGGGCCCTATAACGGAAAGCGATTGGATGAAGAAAACGATAAATATAAGTTGTTTATAAATAATTCAGGCGTAGTTATTACTGCTTAATCTTTGTTGGAATATCCGGTGGTTAAAACACACTAATACGCCGTTGTTGAGCGATGATACCAGATTATTGCACCAATTATTGATTCTTACGTTAGAAGGCACTACTCAATAATTGTTACGATAATTACTTTATTCGATATTTTATTTTATTGATTCAATAATTGTTGCATTGATATTTTATATTACATTGTTTCAATAAATTGTCATTACACATAAGATTTTCCATTATCGGAGCAATAATTCATATTATCTGAATAATATTATTAGAAAACATTATTGGCAATGTCTAGAAAGTTCATCTAAAGAGAGGTTTGGTCACCTAATTCTTGCGTCGATGAGAGAGATCCTTATCGGAAAGCCCTTTCTCCAGGAGCGGCTACCGTTGCAAGATCTTGTGATTCTGTAATATTATTTGTGAATAATTAATTATTGATTTATATGATGAGGAAAATATTAATTTTATGTGGATATAGATGGAGAAAATTTTAATGTGACAATTGTTGAAAATTAATATTTTATCTTTTTACGATAAAATAATTCATTTAAATATATTATTTTAATAATATATTAATCTGGTGATATTTTATAATGAATGTGGGATATATGAGTATATGAGGAGGAAGAGTATTTTGTGGCATTAAATGTTTAACACATATTTTGTGTGTTGGTGGACACAATTATTAATCAAATTTGATTATAGCCATAAAATCGCTTGGTTATGGATTTCTTTGCTAATTTTTGTTTGGAATTTGGAAAACTTCCTTCTGCAAAGTTGTAGATAATGGAATTTCCTATGGAAAAACGCAAGTTTCAAATTTTTCTGATAAAAGAGCTATTTATTATGAATTATTGAAGTTCAAAAGTTCAAATAATTGATTTTTGGAAGTTTTAATTGTTTTAATTAACAAAAACGCTTTTTAGATGTATAAGCCTCATTTTACATGTGTTAGGTTGCTTGATTTCAGATTCTCAAAGGTTGGCGTGAGACAAATTTTTATAAATATATTATTATATTAAATTTTCTCTTTTGGTGTTCTAAAGCATTTTCCTATAAATAGGTGCTTAGGTTAGAATTGAAAATCACACCGTAAATGAAGTTTTCTCTCTATATTATCGGCGTATTCTTGTGAGTATTTTGAGTATACTTTGAGTATTGCTATATCTGCCGCAAGTTCAAGTCATAGCCTATATCCTGTTTTTACTGTAAAATCTTTGTCTTTCGAGGTAAGGGATGTTATTTTCTTCTCAAATGATATTATTTCTTCAATATCATTATCTTTGAAATATTGGTTGGAACTTTTATCAAATTTGAAACTTTTTCATGTCGGGGTTACTATTCATGAGTTCTTATTCACGAGTTACTATTCATGAGTTACTATTCACGAGTTACTATTCACGAGTACTATTATTCATGAAGCGTGAAGATGTTTTTTTGTGAAATTTCTATCTTTTGGTGTCTGAGTTACTATTCACGATACTGGCAAGACTATTCACAAAAAATGAAATTTCTTCTTTTCTCCAAAATATCTATTATGGATACTAGCTTTGATTGTATCCATGTTTTGATCATTCTTGAATTTTACTCCACTCGATTACTTATGAAGTATTTTTGAACTTGGATTGTTTAAAATACTGAATGCTTAATATTTGTTCTTTTGTTTCACCGGATTCGCTTTTCTTTAAAATATTTTTCATCATCCTCGGTCTTAAATGATGATACTCTTGAATATCTTTGGCCTCAGAGTGCAAGATGAATGATTTCTTGATGAATATCTTTGGCCCGTGTGCAAAGATGAACAGTGTTGAGATGAACATACGATCGATCGATTAATATCTTTGGCCCGTAGTGCAAAGATGAGCAGTGTTTAGATGAACATGACCCATGATGAATATCTTTGGCACATAGTGCAAAGATGAATATTTGATTCGGATATATATTGATTGATGTTACAGGATAAAATATCGACGATGAACTTTTAAATTCATATATAGAAGATAGTTGTTTGCATTCTCTACTTAACTCTTCTAATGAATTGTTGTTTTTCATTGCATTGTTGATTTAAAACTGGTTGTCTATTGTATTCTATTAGATTTTTCCTTGTTGGAGACTAACTATAATTTGTTGTATATTATCTTAGTCATAATATTCTTTACTAGGCTAGTTGAGCTCACCCTTTTCCTTTTTGTTCCATTTTTCTTCTAAGGAGGCGAGAATGTAGCGAGTACAAGTCGGGGTATGAAATGAAGGTTCTAGAGAGAGTTGTTTAGTAGTCCTCATCATTTTTGTAAAATAATGTATCAATAATTATGATGGGAATTTATTTGCGTGTGGATATTGTCTAGATGGCAATATCTGTATTTAAACTCACAGTTTATATGTTGTAATAATAAAGTTGTAGTTATTTCTGTACCATGTATTTGGCGACTCAGAATGGGTTAGATGGAATGGACCTATTTTGGGGGCGTCACACTTAGGGTATATCAAAGGGTATGCTTGGGTATAATAAGTTGTACATGTGATTCGATAAATGACAACTCAGTAGTCCTTGGCCAAGGCATAATGAAATTAGAAAGGAGTTTCTAATTTGCATTATTTGGGATTGTGCATTTAAGAGTCGAAATACATATAATTAAATAAAATAAGACTTGACATAAATTCCATGTCTTATATTTAATTAGGACATTGTATGGTGGAAGGATTGAATTATACGGTAACTATTTACTCAAAGGTTCTTTTATGATTAATGTTGAAATCTATATTATTTGAAAAGTCGTTGATCGCTAGGGAGGCTTATCCCTATTGTAGAATAAATATTATTTATTTAAATAAATTAATAGTTTAATTTATTTATTTAAATAAGATTAGAATTGTTCTAATTGATTTATTCACAACCGGTTTAATATGGAGAACCTAAAGGGTCACACCTGTGACGCCCCCAAAATAGGTATACATCACCTATTCTGAGTTGTCAATACATGGTACAGAAACAACTACAACTTTATTATTACAACAGTAAAACTGTGAGTTTGAATACAAATATTATCTTCTGCATAATATCTATACTCAAATAAATCCTCATCACATTTATTGATACATTATTTTACAAAAATGGTGAGGACTACTAAACAATCCTTTCTAAAACCTTCATTCCATACCCCACTTTGACATCGCTTATATTCTCGCCCCCGAGAAAAATGGAACAAAAAGGAAAATGGTGAGCTCAACTAGCTCAAGAAGAATATTACGACTAAGATAATATACAACAAATTATCGTTAGTCTTCAACAGGAAAAATATATATGTAATACAATAGACAACAAATTTTAAATCAATATTCGCAATGAAATAATAATTCATTAGAAGAGTTAAGTAGAGAATGCAAACTACTATCTTCTATGTATGAATTTAAAAGTTCATCGCTCATCTTTATCCCCGTAACATCAATCAATATACATCCGAATCA
Source organism: Panax quinquefolius (assembly GCA_020205615.1). Classification (NCBI taxonomy): domain Eukaryota; kingdom Viridiplantae; phylum Streptophyta; class Magnoliopsida; order Apiales; family Araliaceae; genus Panax; species Panax quinquefolius. Next base: position 1,436,853 of record CM035163.1, on the reverse strand, counting down.
AATATTCATCTTTCAGACTACGTGCCAAAGATATTCATCACCGGGTCATGTTCATTTAAACACTGCTCATCTTTGCACTACTACGCCAAAGATATTCTTCAGAAATCATTCATCTTTTGCACTACAGTGCCAAAGATATTCTTAAGAAATCATTCATCTTTTGCACTACTACAGCCAAAGATATTCCATAATATCATCATTTAAGATCGAGGATGATGAAAAATATATATATATATATATATATATATTTTTTTAAAGAAATGAATCCAGTGAAGCAAAATGACAAGGATTAAGGATTAAGGATTCGTACTTGGTTTTATCCACGTCCAAAAATACCTCAAAAATAATCATAGTGGTGTAAAATTCAAGAATGATCAAAACATGGATACAATCGAGTTAAGATCCGAATAGATGTTTTGACGAAAAGAAGAAATTTTATTTTTCTATTGAATAATCTCAGATATCGTGAATAGTGCCAGATACGTGAATAGTCTCGATACGTGAATAGTAACTCTACACCAAAAGATAGAAATTCCACAAAAATATCTTCACACTTCATGAAATAGTACTCGTGAATAAGAACTCGTGAATAAGAACTCATTAATAAAGAACTCGTGAATAAGAACTCATGAATAGTAACTCATGAATAGTAACCCCGACATGAAAAAGTTCCAAATTTGATAAAACTTCAGATCAACATTTCAAAGATAATGATATTGAAGAAATAATATCATTTGAGAAGAAAATAACATCCTTTACCTCGAAAAGATCAAGATTCTAGCTAGAATACCGGGTATAGTGCTGAAGGGAACTTGCACCGTCTAGCAATACTCAAAGTATACTCAAAATACTCACAAGAATACGCTCGATAATATAGAGAGAGAAAACTTCAGTTTCTGGTGTGATTTTCAATTCTAACCCAAGAACCTATTTATAGAAAAATGCTAGAACACCAAAGCAGTAAAATTTAATAAAATAATAATATAATTAAAAAAATTCAAGCCCACCTTAGACCAACTGAATTCAGCACATTTGTATCACATGTGGGATTGCAAAAAACGTTTTTCTTAAATAAAACAATTAAAACTTCCAAAAATTAATTATTTCAGAACTTCAGAGCTTCAATAATTCATAATAAATAGCCCTTTCATCAGAAAATTCGAATCTCGCGAGTTTTTATAGAAAATTCAATTCTCTACAACTTTGCAGAAGAAAGTTTTTCCAAATTCCAAATAGAAATTGACCGAAATTCACAAACGGGCAATTTTACTGTGCTATAATCAAATTTCAAATAATAAATGGGGTCCACCGACATGTTTAACATGTTTTAAACATTTATTGCAACAAAAATACTCTTCCTCCTCAGATACTCATATATCCCACATTCGTTGTAAAATATCACCGTTAATATATTATTAAAATAATATATTTGAAATGAATTATTTTATCGTAAAAAGATAAAATATTAATTTTCAACAATTGTCATTTTAAAAATTTTCTCCATCTATATCCACATAAAATCAATATTTTCCTCATCATATAAATCAATAATTAATTATTCACAAATAATATTACAGTAATCACAATATTGATAACCGCATAGCCTTCCTCAGAGAGAGGGGCTTTCCAATAAGAATTTCTTCTTCATCATACGCAATTAGGTGACCAAACCTCTCCTGTATGTAACTTTCTAGACATTGCCAATAATGTTATCTAATAATATTATTCAGATAATATGAATTATTGCTTCGATAATGAAAAATACCGTGTAATGACAATTATCAAACAACAAAGAATATAAAATATCAACGCAAAGAATTATTGAATCAATAAAATAAAATATCGAATAAAGAATTATCGTAAACCATTATCGAGTAGTAGTGCCTTCACGTAAGAATCAATAATTGGTGCAATACTGCAGTAATCGTCAACAACGCCAGACATGTGTGTTTTAACCAACGGGTATTCCAACAAAGATAATCTGTAATAACTACGCCGTTATTTAAAAACAACTTATATTTGTCGCTTTCTTTATCCAATCGCTCAAGCATGGGGGCTTACACATGGTCGCATACTGGTCGCATTTAATATTCCCGACAAAGATATTAATATTCCACGACCAAAACGAATATTCCCCGATAATAATGAATATTTTATAACCACTGCTTATTTTGAAATATTTGCGTATTTAACCCTTAACTATCCACATTAATCAAATCAACCTTTACTATTTCAAAATAATAAATAAAGGAAATTCCTTTTTATTTAAAAATTTCTGGGTCTTACTTACACACCATAAAATGAAGAATACTTATTTAAGAAGTTAATGGCATAATCGTAATAATATGATAAGTATATTTAATTTAATCTATGGTGATAGAATAAATTAAATAGCTTAATATTTATTATTTAATATTTTGAAATATTAAATATAAATTAATAAGAGGAGTCTTATTAATATTATTACAATTATTATTATTTTAATTTCTAAAAGAGTTTAGGAATTAATTTAATATAAGTACTCTCATTTATTTCTAATAGGATTAGGAGAGAAAATTAGTTAAAGGAGTTTAATTAATTATCCCTAATAAGATTAGGAGCCCATTTAATTAAAAGAGTTTAATTAAATAAATAATACCTTATTTTAATAGGGTTACTTGATATCTTTATAAGAGGAGTCTTATGTAAGACCCCAACTTTTATAAATAAAGATGAATTTTCTATAAATATTATTTTTGAATATTATGGAATAAATTTGATATAATGTTATAGTTGTGGGTAATATTTATAAATTTTGCAAAAGTAAGCAAGTTGTTATAAAATATTCGTTTGGTGGGGAATATTCTTTTTGTTTGGGAATATTCGACGACGGCTACCAATCGATGGTGGACCCTATTAATGGAAGTATTGTCGTAGTTAGAAAACGACAAAATTATCTTTCTATAAAAATAACGGCAGAGGTGTTACCGTTAAAATTGTTGAACTACCCTAGTAGTAAAAGTACAAGATTACTACTGCATTGGTCAGATAAGAAGCACTACCAGATTGATTATCGATGCTTTACGTGAGAAGTCACTTAGCTATACTCAATTATTACTACAATAATTGCCGTGATCATATCTCTTATATTATTGATTCAATTATTATCACAAAGATCATCCAGATAATATGTTATATTATTAATTGAGACGACAAGTTATAAATGATTAATAATTGTTGAAAGATTAAATATATGTTGATTAAAAATAAAATGAATTGTGGTAATATTTATTCAATCCTTGATGTATATAAAGAGTCCATTATGGACGTTTGTGGTAAGTTTGATTATTTTATGGGGGCCCATATATATCATCATCTAAGAGTCTCTTCGTCAATAAGATTTACCTTTGTGAATAAGAATTACCTTTATGAATAGTAATTACCTTCGTCAATAAAGATTTACCTTTGTGAATAGTAATTACCTTTGTGAATAGTAATTACCTTCGTCAATAGTATTTACCTTCGTCAATAGTAATTACCTTTGTGAATAGTAATTATCTTCGTCAATAGTAATTATCTTCATCAATAGTATTTACCTTCGTCAATAGTAATTACCTTTGTGAATAGTAATTACCTTCGTCAATAATAATTACCTTCGTCAATAGTAAATTACCCTTCGCAAATAATAGTTGTCCCTTCAATATTACCAAGAGTTAATCGCCTCTTCTTGTTCCAGGGTTAATTACCCCTTCGCAAAATAGTAGTTGTCTCTTGAATATTACCAAGAGTCATTTTGATCCTTCGTTAAGACCAAGAGCCACCCCGCTTTTTTCTATAAATAGAAAGCTCATTCCTTCATTATTTCTTACGAATTCATTGAAACTCTGAGAGAAAACTATTGAGAGAAAGAAGAAAAATATTCTCGCTACTTCACTTTTCCAATATTCATTTTTTCTAGGTAAGGGATATTATTTGTTGTATTCCTAGTAAGTGTTATTCTTTCTTATTCATGAAGAGAACTTCATTATTCCATTCTTTATTATTCATTGGAATAACTTTTGATACGCTGTGCAGCATACCCTATACTTGGTGAAATCCTCTGTTATTCCATTTTTTATTATTACATTGGAATAACTTTGCTCATCACAATCGAATATCGCATGCATGGTGATTTCCTTGGTGATTCCATTCTTTATTATACCAATTGATTAAAACTTTGACTTCTATACTCCATGAAATTAGTAGAATATTCTTGATATTTACGCTTTCATCCAAAGATCTTTTCATGGAAATATTCTTCCGACCATTCTTGAATTTTACTCTACAAAAGCAAGATCATGTTGATAATTTGGGCGTTATTAGTTCCCTGAATAAATTAATTCTTGAACTTGTTTTATTGAATTATTATGTCATTGTCATCATCCTCATGTTATATTATGTTATCTTTGGTGGCGTGCATAGATGAATTTAGTATGATTATGATCGTGGATCGCTTCGGATAATCATGGCTTGTTATAAATGATGTGATAAAAGTCCTCAATGGCTCATGTGCGATGATGGATAGTTTTTGGTATGATTATGACCGTGGTGATTCGGTATAGTCATGACCATTGATAATTTGATGAAAATCCTTGACCGTGGTACAGGGATGATTAGATATTGTGGTTTATTCATTAAAGCTGAGTCTTAGTGATAAAAATTTATGAAAACCTTTTAAAACCTAAAGATAGTAGACTTTATTTTCTACTCGACTCTTTTAATGGATCGCATATTCCATCATGAGCTAAATTGGTTGTCTATTGTATTTTATCGGTTTAACATTGTTGAAGACTATTGATAATTTATTCTTCATTATCTTAGTTATAATATTTCTTCTTGGGCTAGTTGAGCTCACCCTTTTCTTTCACCGTTTTCTTCTTGAGAAATGAGAATATAATTGGGGACGAGTCTGGGAACGGAGTAATGGTCTGCAGAGGATAGCATTAGTAGTCCTCACTATTCGTGAAATAAAGTGATAATAATTGTAATGAGGACTCCTTTTGAGTTTGTATAATATCTAGTAGACAATATTTGTATTCAAACTCACGCTTTATATCGTATTGCATACCTACAGCTTATATTAGTAAGTTGTATTTAAATTTTGTACCATGTAAGTGGCGACCCAAGATGGGTGACGATACCTAATTTTGGGGCGTCCATAACAGGTATCGAGCTTAGGATATGATCCCCGCTAAGATGTGAGACTAGAACTAGGAGGGAGAGATAGGAATTCCTTCGCTAGTATGACCTACCTAAGTTTATTTGGTATTTGATTGGTCGGTCAGAGTATAGTGATAATATGTTGCATGTCAATTAACCCTTATTTTGTGGCGTGTGTTTGAAAATGGCATTCGAGAATATTGAGAATAGCAATGGAGCACAGGAGACTGTTGATTCTCCACAGATCAATAATCAGGACAATGTGCAACAGGATGGCGATAATCCTCCTGTAAACAACAACACTGATCAATTGATGAGCGACAGACGCGTTTAAGTTTTTAGAATTCATGCAACATCGGCAAAGCGACTTACATCCCAAAACATAGGTGGAAACACGGAAAACTCTCGCGGTCACCGCTAAACAATTCAAGGAGCCGGGACCACCGGAGTTTAAGGAGAGCCAAAACCACTTCGGCGGAAGCATGGATAAAGCAGATTACCAAGATATTTGATGTCTTGGGATGCTCCGAGGAGCAAAAGGTTCCTTTCACGCTTTTATGTTGCGCGGAGGAGGCAGACATCGGGTGGAATCGGTAAACGACTCAACCCGTTTTGTCTTGAAGATATCTTGGGAGAAGTTCCAGAGTCGTTTCAACGACAAATACTTTCCGAAAAGTATTCGCCACATGAAGGAGGTGGAGTTTATCAAGTTGAATAAAACAATACGACCGTATCGCAATACGAGGCAAAATTTGCGGAGTTATCACGATTCGTCACTGGTGGATAATGAAGAGAGAATGGCGCGAATGTTTTTAAGAGGTTTGAAGCCGAGATACGTCAACATCTTATTTCTCATAAACCGTGTTTGTATTCAAATGTTGTAAATAGGACTCGATTAGTGGAGCGTGATAACGAGTCAACGCAACTAAAAGAGAGGCAAAATGCAAAAAATTATAATACCAAATGAGTAGTCATCATGAGCGGTTGACAACAAGCGTGGAGGGAATCAACATGCGAGATATGGTAACCACTTGGTGGTAATCGTGGTTAAAGCAATAAGAATGGACATTTCAAGAAAAGGAGATTCAACAATGATGGAAAGACGTCGGACCAAAGACCGTTGTTAAGGAGGAGAAAGACCACCTATCATATGCTTCAAATGCGAGGAGAGAGGACACATCATCCGAATCAGCCATGCCAGTCAAAGCATGTTATAATTGTGGAAGAGAAGGTCACTTAGCTCGATTTTGTCGCCATCAAGAAGATAAATTCAACTAGGATGGAGGCACCAAAGGTCCCCCTGCATAAACCAAAGCCGATGTAGTTTAAGAGAGAGCGTTTTTTCTCGATGACGAGGAACCCGAATAAAATTATCACGGGTAAGTTAATCATAAGCTCTTGCGAAGTCTATACCGTGTTAGATACCGCCTACCCACTCTTTTATTTCACCTAGTTGTCTTCAACGCTTAAATTTGACTCAAGAAGTTAAACTTTGACTTATTGGTTGAAACTTCGTTAGTAGGAGCCTTCGTTACGCTTACTATTTTTAAATCTTGTTTGATTCAAATAAACATTTTCACGTTACTCGTCGATCTTATCTTTTTGAAAATATTTGCCTTTGATGTGATTTTAGGAATCAATTGGTTAACTACTCATCATGCTTTTCGTAAGGTTGTTAGTTTTATATTCATAACCAACTTGTTGTGCGAATTCAAGTAACCAAACTACTAAAGTCAATTATTGTCATATCGAAGCCATAAGTAAAGAGCCCCGAACCTTTCGTTGTTGACTTCCTTGTGTGGAATGCACCGGCTTTTAACTTTCAGAGGCGACATCATGAATGAAGATGGCAAGTTTATAGGTATCATTGTGAGGTGTTATCTAGGTTAAGGGATAGAAGTCACGGTTGGTATCAATGTGACGTACTATCCAAGTCTTGGATGAGAGTCACAGCTTTGAATGATATTTCTATTATTAATAAATTTCTGGCGTATTCTTGAAGACTTCTTAGCCTACTTAGAGCGTGAAATCGAATTTCAGTATTGACCCCAAAGATAAAACCCATTTCTTAAACCCTCAAATATTTCTTCAACTAAAATTAACGGTTTACGTGGTTTATGATGAAAGTCATAATAAAAGCATTGGACTAATGAAAATCATGGGTATACGTGGTATTAGTAAGTGTTGTGATGAGTTATGTTGGTTAGTATGTGAAAACATGAAAGTTTCTTAAAAATCACAAGGAGTTAAAACCGATTTTGGTGAAAAAACGTAACATGAAATTCAATTGACCAAATCTCCTATTATATTTTGAATTTTGAGTGTGGTTAATTCCTAGAGTTAGATCTATGAGTTACCTAACTAATCCAAGTGGAATCAATGAAAAGGTGTTGTAAATTTTCGTGTGGACTGATTTTAGCAAAGGAGTCAAAACTTCAAAATGTCCAAAAAGCTGCTGCCACATTTTTGTAAGGGCTGTTTCGGCCACTAAATTTATGTGAAAAATTCTAGCCTTTTGGGACATGAAAATATATGTTATAAAGTACCTCCTGTCCAAAAATGAGCTCATTCTGACTTAAAATGAACAAGTTATGACCATTTCAATATTTAGGTTTTTTGATTTAAAATGCTATAACTGGAGTTCTATAACTCACATGACCATGAAATTTAAATCGAGGCTCACATTAACATGTGTAAGGTCCTGCCAAGATTTGGGAATTTCTAGAGTTAAACTTGAGGTAGAAAATTTCTTAAGGAATTAATTAGAAATTGATTTTGAAAAATAGTAAATGAATTTTAAAATTTTCGAGAAAAATATATTTTCATTATGGGACTATATTATGCTAAATCCTTAAAAAGAAATATTTTTGGGACTTATTTGGTATTTTTCATGAAAATAGTTTAGTTACTTAACATATGAGTTAAATATGTTATGTGAAGTAACAAAGTTGAAAATAGGATTTTATGGCTAGAGAATCCTATATAGAGTATATGCATATTTTTTTTGATGAGGATTTGATAATTGGTGATGATATCGTATGAGTATGGCATTTTGAATGATTAAATACATTATATGGTAAAGCGTAAACAATTGAGATAAATTGTTTATAAATTTAAGAAGTGATTAAAATATTGTTATAATATTAATGATATTAGATTATAAGATTATTAAGTGATTGATAACATGGGATATTCTTGAATCCTAGATAAATTATATTATAAATGTTTAATATTTATCCTTTATCTCATTTGATTGATTCTTTATATCATTATCCTCATGTTTATATTATGTTGAAAGTCATCTCATTCAGAGTAGTGCATAGATGGACTTGGTATGATTATGACGACGAGGATTGTTAGGTATAATCATAACCGTAATTGAAAACACGATTATCTTTGGCGTAGTGCATGGATAATTTGTGGTCGTGATACTAATGAATACACGATTATCTTTGGTAGTAGTAGTATATAAATTCGTGGTCGGATACTAATGAATATCCTTGGCCGTAGTGCGGGATGATTCGATGATATGGATTAATTATTGAAATGAGTCTCAAAGAATGAAATATTAATTCATGGATGTGGTAAAAGTCATCTTTGGTCGTAGTGCATTGATAGACTTGGTATGATTATGACCACGGATTATTCGGATAATCATGATCAGTAATTGAAAACACGAATATCCTTGGCGATGAGTGCATGGATAATTCGTGGTCGTGATACTATTAAGTCGCGTCTCAAAGATTATTGGTTTTACAAATTGTATATCTTTAGCCTATAAGTGCAAAGATGAATTGTTAATGAATATCTTTGGCGGATTATGAAGATGAATTTAATATTTTTAACGATAAAGGTATTCAAGGTATACTCACCTCTTTATCATATCGTCATGCGTACCTAATTTCGAGGGCAAAATTTCATAAGAAGGGAGGTTGTAAGACCCGACTTTTATAAATAAAGATGAATTTTCTATAAATATTATTTTTGAATATTATGGAATAAATTTGATATAATGTTATAGTTGTGGGTAATATTTATAAATTTTGCAAAAGTAAGCAAGTTGTTATAAAATATTCGTTTGGTCGGGAATATTCTTTTTGTCGGGGAATATTCAGACGACGACGGCTCAATCGATGGTGGACCCCATAACGGAAGTATTGTCGTAGTTAGAAAAACGACAAAATTATCTTTCTATAAAAATAACGGCAGAGGTGTTACTGAATTAAAATTGTTGAACTACCCTAAGTAGTAAAAGTCCAAAGAATACTGGCGTTGGTTAAAGAGTAGCACACGGTATTGATTATTGATGCTTACGTGAGAAGTCACTTAGCTATACTCAATTATTGCTACAGAATTCTTTGCATCATATCTCTTATATTATTGATTCAATTATTGTCACAAAGATCATCCATATAATATGTTATATTATTGAGACGACAAGTTATAAATGATTAATAATTGTTGAAAGATTAAATATGTGTTGATTAAAAATAAAATGATTTATGGTAATATTTATTCAATCCTTGATGTATATAAAGAGTCTCATTATGAGACGTTTGTGGTAAGTTTGATTATTTTATGGGGGCCCATATATCATCATCTAAGAGTCTCTTCATCAATAATAGTATTTACCTTTATGAATAGTAATTACCTTTGTGAATAATAATTACCTTCGTCAATAGTATTTACCTTTGTGAATAGTAATTACCTTTGTGAATAGTAATTACCTTCGTCAATAGTATTTACATTCGTCGATAGTAATTACCTTTGTGAATAGTAATTACCTTCAATCGATAGTAATTACCTTCACAATATAGTATTTACCTTCGTCGATAGTAATTACCTTTGTGAATAGTAATTACCTTCGTCAATAGTAATTACCTTCGTCAATAGTAATTACCCTTCATGAAATAGTAGTTGTCCCTTCAATATTACCAAGAGTTAACTCGCCTTTTTGATGTTCCAAGGGTTAATTACCCTTCATGAATAGTAGTTGTCTCTTCAATATTACCAAGAGTCATTTCGACCCTTCATAAGACTCAAGAGCCACCCTCGCTTTTTCTATAAATAGAAAGCTCATTCCTTCATTATTTCTTACGGATTCATTGAAACTCTAGAGAGAAAAACTACGAGAGAGAAGAAGAAAAAAGTATTCTCACACATTTTCTTTTTTCCAATATTCATTCTTCTAAGGTAAGGGATATTATTTGTTGTACGTAAGAGGTGTTATTCTTTCTTATTCATGAAGAGAACTTCATTATTCCATTCTTTATTATTCGCTGGAATAACTCAGATGTATATCTGGCGTACCCTATACTTGGTGAAATCCTCTCTGTTATTCCATTTTTATTATTCTCATTGAATAACTCATGTCTGTCAAGCACCGCATGCACGGTGATTTCCTTTGTTATTCCATTCTTTATTATACCCATTGGTTAAAACTTTGACTTCTATACTCCATGAAATTAGTAGAATATTCTTGATATTTGTGTTTCATCCAAAGATCTTTTCATGGAAATATTCTTCCGACCATTCTTGAATTTTACTCTACAAAGCGATGATCATGTTGACAATTTGGACGTTATTAGTTCTGAATAAATTAATTAAATGAACTTGTTTTATTGAATTATTATGTCATTGTCATCATCCTCATGTTATATTATGTTATCTTTGGGTGGCGTGCATAGATGAATTTAGTATGATTATGACCGAGGATCATTCTAAGTATAATCACGGCTTGTTATAAATGATGTGATAAAAGTCCTCGGTGGGTTCGTAATGCGGTGATGGATAGTTTTTGGTATGATTATGACCGGGGGTGATTCGGTATATAGTCATGACCATTGATAATTTGATGAAAATGCTTGGCCGTAGTACGGGATGATTAGATATTGTGGTTTATTCATTAAACTGAGTCTTAGTGATAAAAATTTATGAAAACCTTTTAAAACCTAAAAGATAGTAGACTTTATTTTCTACTTGACTCTTTTAATGGATTGCATATTCATATGCAGCTTAAACCGGTTTGTCTATTGTATTTTATCGCTTTAACATTGTTGAAGACTATTGATAATTTATTCGCATTATCTTAGTTATAATATTTCTTCTTTGGGCTGAGTTGAGCTCACCCTTTCTTTCACTTTTTTCTCTTGAAAAATGAGAATATAGGCCGTACTTAATCGGGGAACGGAGTAATGGTCCAGAGAGAGAGCATTAGTAGTCCTCACTATTCGTGAAATAGTGTGATAATAATTGTAATGAGGACTCCTTTTGAGTTTGTATAATATCTAGTAGACAATATTTGTATTCAAACTCACGCTTTATGTCGATTGTACACCTACGCTTATATTAGTAAGTTGTATTTAAATTCTGTACCATGTAAGTGGCGACCCAAGATGGGTGACGTATACCTAATTTTGGGGGCGTCACATCTTATATCAGATATCTAAAATACATTATTCCAATTGTTGGAGAGTACGCTCCTTTTCTATAGAGATAGAAAAACTAGGGTTTAGCCAACCACTTATCTTCTTGAATCCTTCTTCTTCCTTGGTGGATCACCTATAGAGGCCAAACACTTGGGTGGCTAACGTTGATCAAAGGAAGGAACCAAACCCGGTGGATTCAAGTTGAACGCGAAAAGGATTGGAGGTGAACTTGTACCTGAGGAAGCTCGGATCTTCAAGGGTATAATTCTTGTTCTTATCTTTTCGTTAAATTAATAATTGTGCATAAAGGATGATCCGAGTTTATGGTTTGTAAAATTTTAAAACTCTGATTTTACACGTTTCCGCTTATTTGTGCAATTTGATTGCGTTCATGAATATTACAAACCTAACAGAAGCGATTCGAGAAAACCCTTCTACGAATCTCCGATAATAACCAATTAAGCAGAAAAGCTATGCACTTGGTCATCGATTTAGGTTGCTCCAGCTTTGAATGGCTTCAATCTTTCTTGCGGTCAATGGATATTCCATGACTTGATACCACGTGCCCAAGGAATGCCCAACAAATATTCGACATCGAGTTACGGCGAGGAAGTAGCATTTCTTGGGCGCGTGGTGTCAAAACATGGAGTATCCGTGGACCCGACGAAGATTGAAGCAATACAAAGTTGGGAGCAACCAAAGCGATGACCATCAAGTCGAAGCTTCAAATCTAAAGCTGGTTATTATCGAGATTCGTGGAAGGGTTTTCTCGAATCGCTACTCCATTAACTCACTAACCCTAAGGATACAAAATTCGTTTGGAGCGAAGAATGCGAGAGGAGTTTCCAAGAGCTTAAGAGGAGACTTATTTCGGACTGTTCTAACAATACCATCCGTCTTGGGATGGATTTGTTATCTCAACGATGCTTCGTAAAGGGTTAGGATGTGTTCTCATGCAACGTGGGAAAGGCATAGCTTTATGCCTCATGACAACTTAAAAGAGTATGAGAGGAATTATCCTACTCATGATCTAGAGTTAAGCAATCGTTTTGCTTAAAGATATGGAGGCACTATCTATATGGGAGAAAGTGGAGATATGAAATTTAATTTTCTATTTATTATTTTGAAATAGTAAGGGTTGATTTGATTAATGTGGATAGTTATGGGTAAAATACGCAAATATTTCAAAATAAGCAAAAGTGGTTATAAAATATTCATTGTTGTTTGAATATTCGTTTGGTCGTGGAATATTCAGAATGCTTTGTAGAATATTAAATGCGACGCAAGCAAATGCATGTGTGGGCCCCATAACTGGAAAGCGATTGGATGAAAAATGACAAATATAAGTTGTTTAAAAATAACAAAGTAGAAGTTATTACCGTAAAATCTTGTTAAAATACTTTGGTTAAAACACAAGAAGATACTCAGATTGCACCAATTATTGATTCTTACGTAAGAAGGCACTACTCAATAATGGTTACAAAGAATTACTTGTCAAAGATTTTATCGATTTAATAATTCTTTGCGTTGATATTTTATATTGTCATTTATAATTGTCATACACACAAGATTATTTTCATTATCGAAGCAATAATTTATATTATCCTAATAATATTATTAGATAACATTATTGGAAATGTCTAGAAAGTTCGCTTCAAGGAGAGGTTTGGTCACCTAATCATGCGCCAAGAAGGAGAAATCTTTATTGAAAGCCCTCTTTTCTCGGAACTGACTCAGTTGCCAAAGATCGTGATTCTGTAATATTATTTGTGAATAATTAATTATTGATTTATATGATGAGGAAAATATTGATTTTATGTGGATATAGATGGAGAAAATTTTTAAAATGACAATTGTTGAAAATTAATATTTTATCTTTTTCTCGATAAAATAATTCATTTAAATATATTATTTTAATAATATAATAATGGTGATATTTTTACAACGAATGTGGGATATATGAGTATATAGGAGGAAGAGTATTTTTGTTGCAATAAATGTTTAAAACATGTTAAACATGTCGGTGGACCCCATTTATTGATCGAATTTGATTATACACAGAAAATCGCTTGGTTGTGGATTTCTTGGTCAATTTTGTTTGGAATTTGGAAAAACTTTCTTACGCAGTTGTAGAGAATTGAATTTCCTAAAAAAGTTGCGAGATTCAAATTTTTGATAAAAGGATATTTATTATGAATTATTGAAGTTCAAGCTCAAAATAATTGATTTTTGGAAGTTTTAATTATTTTTATTAAGAAAAACGTTTTATTATTTTTGGCACATGTGTGTATGAAGTTTGGACCAGATTTGTGTGCGTGGGAAATTTGATTATATATATTATTATTATATTAAATTTTCTAACTTTTGGTGTTCTAAGCAATTTCCTATAAATAGGGTGCTTAGGTTAGAATTGAAAATTACACCAAAAATCAAGTTTTCTCTCTATATTATCGAGTTTATTCTTATGAGTATTTTGAGTATACTTTGAGTATTGCTATACTGATGCAAGTTCAAGTCATAGCCTATATCCTGTGTTCAACTAAGATCATCTTTTGTGAGGTAAGGGATATTATTTTTTCGTAATGATATTATTTCTTCAATATCATTATATTGAAATATCGATCTGAAGTTTTTAACAAATTTGGAACTTTTGGTGTCTGAGTTACTATTCACGATATATTCGCACTATTCACGATATCTTGAATTATTCACTTAATCTTACATTATTCATCGAAAATGAAAAATTTTCTTTTCGTCCAAAATATCTATTCGGATACTAGCTTTGATTGTATCCATGTTTTGATCATTCTTGAATTTTACACCACTATAATTATTTTTGAGGTATTTTTGGACATGGATAAAACAAAGTACGAATCCTTAGTCCTTAATCCTCGTCATTTTGTTTCAATCGGATTCGCTTTCTTTAAAATATTTTTCATCATCCTCGGTCTTAAATGATGATATTATTGAATATCTTTGGCCCAGTAAGTGCAAAGATGAATATTTGATTTCGGATATATATTGATTGATGTTACGAGGATAAAAGATAGATGATGAACTTTTAAATTCATACATAGAAGATAGTAGTTTGCATTCTCTACTTAACTCTTCTAATGAATTATTATTTCATTACGAATATTGATTTAAAATTTGTTGTCTATTGTATTCTATTAGATTTTTCCCTCGTTAAAGACTAACGGTAGACGCCCCAAAATAGGTATACACAACACCCATTCTCGAGTCGCCAAATACATGGTACAAGAAAAGCAAACTACAACTTCAATAATACAAATGTCGTGTGAAATACGACAATATATATACCGTGAGTTTAAATACAAATATTATCTTCTAGATAATATCTATACTCAAATAAATCCCCATCATATTTATTGATACATTATTTTACAAAAATGGTGAGGACTACTAAACAACTCTCTCTAGAACCTTCATTCCATACCCCGACTAAGACTCGCTACATTCTCGCCTCCCGAGAAGAAAAATGGAACAACAAGGAAAAGGGTGAGCTCAACTAGCCCAAGAAGAATACTACGACTAAGATAATATACAACAAATTATCGTTAGTCTCCAACAGGAAAAAAATCTGATAGAATACAATGTATAACAAGTTTCGATCAATATTCGCAATGAAATAATAATTCATGTAAGAGTTACGTAGAGAATGAAATCTACTATAATCTATGAATTTAATAAATTCATCATCAATATTTTATCCTCAGAACATCAATCAATATTCATCTCAAATCAAATATTCATCTTTGCACTACAGCCAAAGATATTCATCAATCCACCATGTTCATCTCAACACTGCTCATCTTTGCACTAAAGGCCAAAGATATTCATCACCTACATGTTCATTTAAACACCGCTCATCTTTGCACTACAAGTGCCAAAGATATTCTTCAAATCATTCATTAAACACCGCTCATCTTTGCACTATTATTCTTCAGAATCATTCATCTTTGCACTACAAAGCCAAAGATATTCAATAATATCATCATTTAAGACCGAGGATGATGAAAATATTTTTAAAGAAACGAATCCAAAGAAAACAAAATGACAAGGATTAAGGATTAAGGATTCGTACTTTGTTTTTTATCCATGTCCAACAATACCTCAAAAATAATCATAGTGGTGTAAAATTCAAGAATGATCAAAACATGGATACAATCAAAGCTAGTATCCAAAATAGATATTTTGGACTAAAAAGAAGAAATTTTATTTTTCATGAATAAGTGTCGATATACGTGAATAGTGTCAGATATAATGAATAAAGGCCAGATACGTGAATAAGAATCTCGACACCAAAAGATAGAAATTCCACAAAAAAAAACATTTTCACGCTTCATTAATAGTACTCGTGAATAAGAATCGTGAATAAGAACTCATGAATAGTAACTCGTGAATAAGAAACTCATGAATAGTAACCCCGACATGAAAAAGTTCCAAATTTGATAAAACCTCAGATCAATATTTCAAAGATAATGATATCAAGAAATAATATCATTACGAAAAAAAAATAATATCCCTTACCTCAAAGAATCAAGATTTCTAAGGAAAGGCTCAAGTGATGTCGAATGAAACTTGTACCTAATAAAGAACTCTCAAAGTATCTAAATACTCACAAAATACGCCAATAATATAGAGAGAGAAAGAGAGAAAACTTTGTTTCGTGTGATTTTCAATTCTAACTTAGCCTTCATTTATAGAAAATGTTAGCCCGCCAAGCAGCATTTCGACTCGCCACCGATGGCTTTTACTCGCTACTATTGCCACCCACCACATTTGAAATAAAATTCAGCACATTTTTTCACCAACCACAAGTGGGGCCCACTCAATTCTAGAATTTTCCACCAAAATCAATTATAACCCTACTTTCCTAATCAACACCTCTTAAAATTCATAACAAATCATTCGCTCATTTTTTAATTGCTCAAAATTTGTGGACATATACTCAACTTATATATGTATAACATATCCAAAAATTACAACGATCCAACTATTTGATTAAAAATTATAACTCACACAATATAGCTCAAAACACCGATTTGATTTTTAATACCTCCAACTGATAAAATACAAAAAAAATCTCAAAAAGATAATTCCTTCATTAATAACCACATAAATAAATCCATCATTTATATTCATATAAAATAAATATTTCTTTATCATATGAATCAATAATTAATTATTCACAAATAATATTACGTAATCACAATTATGACAACCAGCCGCTCCTCAGAAAGAGGGGGCTTTCCAATAAGGATCTCTCTCATCGGCCAAGCAATTAGGTGACCAAACCTCTCCTTAGATGTAACTTTCTAGACATTGCCAATAATGTTATCTAATAATATTATTCAAATAATATGAATTATTGATCCGATAATGGGAAATATCATGCGCAAAGGACAATTATCAACAACAATAATATAAAATATCAACGCAAAGAATTATCGAATCAATAAAATAAAATATCGAATAAAGAATTATCGTGAAAATTTATCGAGTAGTGCCATCTTACGTAAGGATCAATAATTCAACAAATACTGCGGTAATACCGCAGCTATCGCAAAACCACGCCAGACATCGATTTTAACCACCGGGTATTCCAACAAATTTTAATTCAGAATAACTACGCCAAGTTATTTATAACCACCTTATATTTGTCGCTTTCCTCATCCAATCGCTTTCAAGCATGGGGCCCACACATGGTCATACTACTTCGTCGCATTTAATATTCCCCGACAAAGAAATTAATATTCCACGACCAAACGAATATTCCCCGACAAAAAATGAATATTTTATAACCACTCGCTTATTTTGAAATATTTATGATTTAACCCTTAACTATCCACATTAATCAAATCAACCCTTACTATTTCAAAATAATAAATAAAGGAAATTCCTTTTATTTAAAAAATTTTCGGTCTTACAACCTCCCTCCTTATGAAATTTCGCCTCTCGAAATCGACGACGACGATTCTGTGTTTTCAAAAGGTGAGGATACCTCGCTTTCATTTCCGCTTCCAATTCCTGTGTCATTTCTCTATAAAGATGATTCCTCCACAAAACTTTAACTTGTGGTATGACCTTTCATACAGTAGGACATGCTCCTTCCTATCCAAAATCTTGACAGTACCTCCTCATACGCTAAGTCTTCTACTATCTCGTCCTGGCTCTAACTCTATAACGTGGTTCGGGTCTTTCACATATTTACGAAGCACGATATGTGAAAAACACATTATGAACACGAGACATACTTTGAGGTAACGCAAGTCTATAGGCTACATTTCCTACTCTGGCCAAGAATTTGAAATGGACCAATAAATCGTGGATCGAGCTTTCCTCTCTTCCCAAATCTTGTAAATCCCTTCCACGGAGCAACTCGCAACAATAATACACGATCCCCTACATTAAATTCCACGCCCTTTCGATGAAGATCCGCATAACTCTTTTGTCGATCTTGTGCCGCTTTGTAGATACGCTGTCGTCGAATCATTTGGATCTTTTCTTTAGAGTCATATCGCATTAACTCTCGTCCCCAACAATGTTGCTTCACCCACCTCATCCCAACATATCGAGAACGACATTTTCGTCCATATAATGCTTCAATGGAACCACACCTATATTTGTTTAATAACTATTGTTGTATGAGAATTCCACCAATGGTAAATACTTATCCCAACTTCCTTTGAAATCTAGGACACGTAGTTTAATATATCTTCAAGAGTTTGAGTAGTCCTTTTCTCGATCGCCCATCCGCTTCGAGGATGGTAGCGCCAAATCAAATCGTAAATTGCGCTCATAGCTTTCTTTCTAAACTAACCCAAAATCATGAAGTGAATCTTCGGGTCACGATCTAAAACTATGGATACCGGCATGCCATGCAATCTCACAATCTCATTTACGCATATACGAGAAAGACGCTCAAGGAATAAGTCTCTCGATTTCGGTAAGAAATGAGCAGATTTGGTTAATCTATCAACAATAACCCAAATAAAGATTGATGCCTTGAGAAAAACCGTAGGAAGACCCGTAATGAAATCCATGGTAATGTGTTCCCACTTCCATTCCTAATCTCAAGTGGTTGCAACGGACCCTTAGGTACTAGATGCTCCGCCTTTACACGCCGACAAGTTAAACACATCGAGATAAACTTTGCAATCTCTCTCTTCATATTGTTCCACCAAAATGTATGTCAAGATCACGATACATTTTAAGTACTTCCAGATGGATTGCAAATGGTGTATCAGTGCCCATCATAATCTTGTACTTCAAATCGTAGTCGTTAGGAACACAAAGTCTAGAGTGGACTCAAGTATTCCTTCTTCATCAATTCTCGCTCCTAATAGCTCCTTCAGATTTTTCTTCATACGATCATCACCCGGCCTGCGGGGCTCGAGCAAATTTTAACTTTATCGATTAAAGTCGATTATACTCAGATATCATCACGCAAGTACCTAGAGTTTTCATCTCCATCTCTATTATTTGTAAATTATACGAAATTAGTCTTTGACAATATCGCACTCAGATTTCAGATACGATCTTCTACTCAACACGCCACCTACCACGCTCGCTTTTCCAGATGGCATGGTCGTAATACGTGATGAAATGAGTCTCCTCTCGAGTTCTTCAAGCTCTTCCCACATTCCTCGCTTCCATTCGAATTTTGTATCTCTACGAGTCACCATGCGATAATGGAATAAATGATTCGAGAATATCCTTCAACGAATCTCCGATAATAACCAACTAAGCCTGTAAAAGCTACGATTTCGATTATCGACTTAGGTTGCTCTCAACCGCGACTCATATCCCAATCTTGATAAAGACGTCACAATGACACCTATCGCTTTACTATCGCATCTAATACGACGACGCCCCTACAGAGAGTCTCGCTTAGTGAATTCCACAAAGGAAGTCACAAGATAAAGGCTCAGTACCAAATTTATAGTTGAATTTTTAACTCCTCAAGTTCAATAGAGCCATTCGATATGAGATTTTAGAAATGAGTTTTGTACCGGTTCAAAGTCGATACAAAATTTAATATCGCTTTTGGAGTAAGCCAAGAAATTCTTCAGAAATACGCCAGAAAAATCAATAACAACAAGAATATTATTCAAATCGACGTGTCTTTATTCAAATCCATAATACGGACTAAGAAAACTTGACATCCGTAATAAACGAACGACTTCATGGCTTGATATGAAAATGTTTGATTACAATGGTTTGATTGCTTGAATTCAATAACAAAGTTGCTTAGAATATGAAAACTAACAACCTTACAAAAGCAATCAATTTTGGCATGATGAGTAGTTAACCTTAAAATCACATCAAAAGCAAATATCTCTATAGAAATAAGGTTAATGTGTAATGCGATAAAGGCCAACTCAATCAAGCAAGATTTTTAAACAACGGATGTAATGAAAGTTTCTCCTAATGGAGTCTCCATAAATAGTCAAAGTTTAATTTCTCCGTAGTCAAGTTCAAACGCTGAGCGCAAGCAAGAGAGATAAAAGAATGGGTAGAACCCAGATTCTAGTAAGGTATAAACTTCGCAAGAATTTATAATTAACTAACCTGCTAACTTCGTCGTTCTCTCGATTTTGACCGGCCACGACAAACGCCTTCCAAGAACCGCTGACTTTGACTTTTCTCGACATCCTTTTTCGAGTCACCATTCTCACCGGATCTAGGTTTCGATATCGCATAATCTCGAGCGATATGTCCTTCCTTTCCACAATTATAGATACCTTAAATCTGTCAGGGGCGCTTGACCGATATGTCCTCTTCCCCGATTTATAACATATACCCGGTGGTCGCTTCTCCTCCCTTAAAACTAGTTGCACAGGCGCCGACGCCTTCACATGGTCGCTGTTAAATCTCCTTTTTAAAATCTCCTCCCGACTCGCTTCTTCTATTTTCACGGCCACGATTACCACCGTAGAGGGTTACCGCTTTGTCCGTATTCTTCTTTCTCCGCCGGTTATCGTTATTCGATGATCGCTATCTTCTTGATGATCCTCGTTATGGTCCCTCATTGAACGTATCAAGTATCTCGCTTAACAACCGAGCCTCGCTGACAACATCCGAATAGAGAGAAAATTTATGAGAAATGAGATATCGACGATGCCGGGTTTCAAACCTCTCGTAAACATCCGCCATACGCTCCTCATTCTCCACCAAATGAGGTGCAACTCGATAACTCCGCTAACTTCGCCAGATCGGGACACCGCCATGTTATTCTCGCTTCTAGTCTAATAAACTCCACTTCCTTCATACGACGAATACTTTCGTGGAAGTACTTGTCATTGAATCTGCTTCAAACGCTCCCACGATACGCCGAAAAGTACCGATGGGTACGCTTCACGTATTCCCACCAAGAATCTCGCCCGCCACTTTAACATAAAGGTGGCGAATGGAACCTTCGTTCTCCGCATCCCAAGACATCGAATATCTTGCAATTTGTTTGACCCATGTTTCCGCCATAATCGATCGGATCTGCTTTCCTTAAATTCGTGGTCCCAACTTTTGAATCGCTCATTGTGACCACCCGTGAATCGCTATCATTTCTCCTATATTTTGAACACGAAGTCTCCTCGTTCTGATTTTGTATGAACCGCAAAAACTTCTAAACATCCCTCGCTCATCATCTCGCCAAAGGTGTTGTTCACAGAGGAACATTGCCACTGTGCAGACGCTCTCCTCGCTGGTGAGTAGACAGCATCTCCACTGGCCTCATTTACTCCATCATTAATATTCTCAAATGACATTCTCAAATACCGCCATAAAAAGGGTTAATTAAGGAAATCAATATATCACATAATATCCCTATATACCGACTAACCAACAAATAAGCTTAGTAGACACACTAGCGAAGGATTTACTCGCCTCCCTCCTAGTTCTATTCCCCCCATCTCCGCCAGAGATCATATCCCTAAGCTCGATATTAACCGTGACGCCCCAAAATAGGTATACACAACACCCATTCTCGAAATGTCGCCAAATACATGGTACAAGAAACAACTACAACTTCAATAATACAAATGTCGTGTGAAATACTTATATAATATATATCGTGAGTTTAAATATAATATTATCTTCTAGACAATATCCATACTCAAATAAATCCCCATCATATTTATCGATACATTATTTTACAAAATGGTGAGGACTACTAAACAACTCTCTCTGTAACCTTCATTCCATACCCCGACTAAGACTCGCTACATTCTCGCCTCCCGAGAGAAGAAAAATGGAACAACAAGGAAAAGGGTGAGCTCAACTAGCCCAAGAAAGAATATTACGACTAAGATAATATACAACAAATTATCGTTAGTCTCCAACAGGAAAAAAAATCGATAGAATACAATGACAACAAGTTTCGTATCAATATTCGCAATGAAATAATAATTCATGTAAGAGTTACGTAGAGAATGAAATCTACTATAATCTATGAATTTAATACCCATCATCAATATTTTATCCCTCAGTAATCATCAATCAATATTCATCTCAAATCAAATATTCATCTTTGCACTACAGCCAAAGATATTCATCAATCTACCACATGTTCATCTCAACACTGCTCATCTTTGCACTAAAGGCCAAAGATATTCATCACTCATCATGTTCATTTAAACACTGCTCATCTTAAAAGCACCGATATTCTTCATTTAAATCATTCATCTTTGCCACAAAGCCAAAGATATTCTTCAGAATCATTCATCTTTGCACTACAAAAGCCAAAGATATTCAATAATATCATCATTTAAGACCGAGGATGATGAAAATATTTTTAAAGAACGAATCCAAAGGAAACAAAATGACAAGGATTAAGGATTAAGGATTCGTATTTGTTTTATCCATGTCCAACAATACCTCAAAAATAATCATAGTGGTGTAAAATTCAAGAATGATCAAAACATGGATACAATCAAAGCTAGTATCCAAAATAGATATTTTGGACTAAAAGAAGAAATTTTATTTTTCGATGAATAAAGGCCAGATATACGTGAATAAAGGTCAGATACGTGAATAAAGGCCGATACGTGAATAAGAACTCTACACCAAAAGATAGAAATTCCACAAAAAAAACATTTTCACGCTTCATTAATAAGTACTCGTGAATAAGAACTCGTGAATAAGAACTCATGAATAAGAACTCGTGAATAAGAACTCATGAATAGTAACCTCGATATGAAAAAGTTCCAAATTTGATAAAAACTTCGATCAATATTTCAAAGATAATGATATCAAGAAATAATATCATTACGAAAAAAAATAATATCCCTTACCTCAAAGAATCAAGATTTCTAAGGAAAGGCTCAAGTGATGTCGAATGAAACTTGTACCAATAAAGAACTCTCAAAGTATCTAAATACTCACAAAATACGCCAATAATAATAGAGAGAAAGAGAGAAAACTTTGTTTCGTGTGATTTTCAATTCTAACTTAGCCTTTCTATTTATAGAAAATGTTAGCCCACCAAGGCATTTCGACCACCACCGATGGCTTTACTCGCTACTATTGCCACCCACCACATTTGAAATAAAATTCAGCATTTTTTCACCAACCACAAGTGGGGCCCACTCAATTCTAGAATTTTCCACCAAAATCAATTATAACCCTAATTTCCTAATCAAACACTCTTAAAATTCATAACAAATCATTCGCTCATTTTAACTGCTCAAAATTTGTGGACATATACTCAACTTATATATGTATAACATATCCAAAAATTACAACGATCCAACTATTTGATTAAAAATTATAACTCACACAATATAGCTATAAAACACCGATTTGATTTTTAATACCTCCAATCCGATAAAATACAAATAAAACATCTCAAAGATTAATTCCTTCATTAATAACCACATAAATAAATCCATCATTTATATTCATATAAAATAAATATTTCCTTATCATATGAATCAATAATTAATTATTCACAAATAATATTACGTAATCACAATTATGACAACCAGTGCTCCTCAGAAAGAGGGGCTTTCCAATAAGGATCTCTCCTCATCGGCGCAAGCAATTAGGTGACCAAACCTCTCCTTAGATGTAAACTTTCTAGACATTGCCAATAATGTTATCTAATAATATTATTCAAATAATATGAATTATTGATCCGATAATGGGAAATATCAGGCAAAGGACAATTATCAAACAACAATAATATAAAATATCAACGCAAAGAATTATCGAATCAATAAAATAAAATATCGAATAAGAATCACCGTGGAAAATTATCGAGTAGTGCCATCTTACGTAAGGATCAATAATTCAACAATACTCAGCAATACCGCCAAGCATATCGCAACCACGCCAGACATCAGATTTTAACCACCGGGTATTCCAATGCCTTTAATTCAGAATAACTACGCCGTTATTTATAACCACCCAAACTTATATTTGTCGCTTTCCTCATCCAATCGCTTTCATGGGGCCCACACATGGTCGCTACTGCCGCATTTAATATTCCCCGACAAGATTTAATATTCCACGACCAAACAATATTCAACAAAATATTTTAATATTCCCCCCTACAATGAATGAATTTTTTATAACCACTTTTTTTTGAAATATTTATGATTTAACCCTTAACTATCCACATTAATCAAATCAACCCTTACTATTTCAAAATAATAAATAAAGGAAATTCCTTTTATTTAAAAAAAAATTTTACACTCAAGATGCGAGGCAAAGTTTGCGAGTTATCCGTGTTCAGACCTCATTTGGTGGAGAATGAGGAACGATGACGTGGATGTTTCTTTGAGGTTTGAAACCCCAAGATACGTCAAGATCTCATTTCTCATAAATTTTCTCTCTATTCGGATGTTGTAAATTGGGCTCAATTATTAGAGCGAGATAACGAGTACGGTCAACCGAGGACCACAACCGAGATCGTACGGAGATAGCGATCAATGTAATAATGATAACCAAATGGAGAAAGAAACAAACGGACAAAAATGGTAACCACTCTGGTGGTAATCATGACCATGAAAAGCGTAAGAAGCGAGTCGGAGGAGATTTTAAAAGAGGAGATTTAACAATGACCATGTGAAGACGCAGCGGTCTGCGTGAAAGAATCGGTTCTAAGGGAGGAGAACGACCACCGGTCATATCTATATAAATCACGGAAAGAGGACATATCGGTCCAAACCGCTCCACAATTCAAGGTATGCTATAATTGTGGAAAGGAAGGACATGTCGCTCGAGATTGTCTGATAGAATAAACCTAGTTCAATGGGACGGTGACTCAAAAAGATCGTCCCGTAAAAGTCAAAAATCAACGATTCCGGAAGAAGCGTTTGTTGTGACCGGTCAAAATGCGAGGAACCCAAACGAGGTGATCACGAGTAAGCTATTTATAAATTCTTGCGAAGTTTATACCTTACTTGATCACCGGCTTACCCATTCATTTATCTCTCCGCATGCGTGTGCTCAACGCTTAAAACTTGACTCCAGAAATTAGACTTTGACCTATCTGTGGAAACTCCGTTAGAGAAACTTTTATCACATCCAATCGCTTTATAAATCTTGTTTGATTCAAGTTGGCACCATCACCTTACCTGTTGACCTTATCTCTTTAAAGATACTTAATTTTGATGTGATTTTAGGGATTGATTGGTTAACTACTCGTCATGCCAAAATTATTTGTTTTCGTAAGGTTGTTAGTTTTCATATTCATAACCAACCTGTTGTATGAATTCAAACAACTAAACAATTAAAATCAATCACTGTCATATCTAATCATAAAGCTATTCGTTTATTGAAAAACGGATGTCAAGCTTTCTTAGCCCATGTTATGGATTTGAATAAAGACACGTCAAATTTGAATAATATTCCCATTGTTATTGACTTTCCGGACGATTTCTGAAGAACTTCCCTGCCTACCCCGAGCGTGAAGTTGAATTCTTTATTGATCTTGAACTGGTACAAAGCCCATTTCTAAAACCCCATATCGAATGGCTCCTATTGAACTTCGAAGTTAAAGGTCCAACTACGGAAATTGTTGGACATCGGTTTCATTCTGGCCCTAGTACATCTCCTTGGGGTGCTCCTATTTTATTCGTAAAGAAGAAAGACAGAGTATGCGACTTTGTATTGACTATCGGAATTGAACCATGTCACCATCAAGAATAGGTATCCTCTACCTCGTATTGATGACTTGTTTGACCAAATTCTGAGGGGCAAAATTCTTTTCAAAAATCGATCTTCGCTTACGGATATCATCACCGAGGATTAGAATCGAGGATATTCTAAAGACCGCCTTCGTAACTCGGTATGGGCATTATGAATTCTTAGTCATGTCTTTCTGGACTAACTAATGCTCCTGCGACTTTCATGGATATGATGAACCAAGTATTCAAGGAATATTTGGATCGGTTTGTTGTTGTCTTTATATGATGACATCCTCATATATTCCAAAAGTCGTGAAGATCATGAGCACCATTTGAAAAATTTGGTACTCCAAAGGCTTCGTGAAAACAAACTATATGCCAAATTGAAGAAATGCGAGTTCGGCGAGGAAGTAGCATTTCTTGGGCACGTCAGTCAAAACATGGGAGTATCCGTGGACCCGGAAGATTGAAGCAATACAAAGTTGGAGCAACCAAGTCGGTGGATCAAGACGTAGCTTTCGGTCTAAATTGGTTATTATCGGAGATTCGTGGAAGGTTTTCTCGAATCGCTACTCCATTAACTCAAATAACCCTAAGGATACAAAATTCGTTTGGAGCGAAGAATGCGAGAAGAGTTTCCAAGAGCTTAAGAGGAGACTTATTTCTAAGACTGTTCTAACAATACCATCCGGTTCGGATGGATTTGTTATCTCTGATGATGCTTCGTAAAAGGTTAGGATGTGTTCTCATGCAACGTGGGAAAGTCATAGCTTTATGCCTCGCGACAACTTAAAGAGTATGAGAGGAATTATCCTACTCATGATCTAGAGTTAGCGGCCCGATCGTTGCTGCTTAAAGATATGGAGGCACTATCTATATGGGGAGAAAGTGGAGATATATTCAGACCATAAAAGCCTTAAATATTTCTTCACTCAAAAAGAACTCAATATGCGGCAGCGACGTTGGCTCGAGCTATTGAAATACTACGACCACACTACTCAATATACGTTTTTATTGTTTTTGGCACATGTGTGGCTGAAGTTTGGACCAGATTTGTGTGCGTAGGAAATTTGATTATATATATTATTATTATATTAAATTTTCTGCTTTGGTGTTCTAAGCAATTTCCTATAAATAGGGTGTTTAGGTTAGAATTGAAAATTACACCAGAAACTGAAGTTTTCTCTCTCTATATTATCGAGCGTATTCTTATGAGTATTTTGAGTATACTTTGAGTATTGCTATACGGTGCAAGTTCAAGTCATAGCCTATATCCGGTGTTTCAACTAGAAGTACTGTCTTTGTGAGGTAAGGGATATTATTTTTTTTTGTAATGATATTATTTCTTCAATATCATTATATTGAAATATTGATCTGAAGTTTTTTAACAAATTTGGAACTTTTGGTGTCTGAGTTACTTATTCACGATATCTGACTATTCACGATATCTGATCTTATTCACGAATACGGCATTATTCATCGAAAAATGAAAAATTTTCTTTTCGTCCAAAATATCTATTCTGGATACTAGCTTTGATTGTATCCATGTTTTGATCATTCTTGAATTTTACACCACTATAATTATTTTTGAGGTATTTTTGGACATGGATAAAACAAAGTACGAATCCTTAGTCCTTAATCCTTGTCATTTTGTTTCACTGGATTCGTTTCTTTAAAATATTTTCATCATCCTCGGTCTTAAATGATGATATTATTGAATATCTTTGGCTTTGTAGTGCAAAGATGAATGATTTCTGAAGAATATCTTTGGCAGAGTGCAAAGATGAGCAGTGTTTAGATGAACATGACCAATG
Source organism: Panax quinquefolius (assembly GCA_020205615.1). Taxonomy (NCBI): domain Eukaryota; kingdom Viridiplantae; phylum Streptophyta; class Magnoliopsida; order Apiales; family Araliaceae; genus Panax; species Panax quinquefolius. Next base: position 1,409,283 of record CM035163.1, on the reverse strand, counting down.
ATGAATATCTTTGGCACCTGTGAGTGCAAAGATGAATATTTGATTCCGATATATATTGATTGATGTTACGGGATAAAAGATGAGCGATGAACTTTTAAATTCATACATAGAAGATAGTAGTTTGCATTCTCTACTTAACTCTTCTAATGAATTATTATTTCATTGCGAATATTGATTTAAAATTTGTTGTCTATTGTATTCTATTAGATTTTTCCTGTTAAAGACTAACGGTAATTTGTTGTATATTATCTTAGTCATAATATTCTCTTCTTTGGGCTAGTTGAGCTCACCCTTTTCCTTTTTGTTCCATTTTTCTTCTCGGAGGCGAGAATATAGCGAAAGATTTAGTCAAGGTTATGGAATGAAGGTTCTAGAGAGAGTTGTTTAGTAGTCCTCACCATTTTTGTAAAATAATGTATCAATAAATGTGATGAGGATTTATTTGAGTATAGATATTGTCTGAAGATAATATTTGTATTCAAACTCACAATTTCTATTGTTGTAATAATAAAGTTATAGTTGTTTTTGTACCATGTATTGACAACTCAGAATGGGTGATGTATACCTATTTTGGGGGCGTCCACAAAAGTACTAGACGAATAAAGCCAATGTCTAACGATTCCAAAGAATGGGTCTTTAACTCCAAGTTCAATAGAGCCATTAGATATGGGGCTTTGGAAATGGGTTTTGTCTGTTTCAAGGTCGATACAAAATTCAATTTCACGTTCAAGTTAGGCAGAAGTTCTTCAGTGAATACGTCAGAAATTCATTAACAATAGAAATATCATTCAAAACCCATATTTTTTTTTTAGATCCGTGACATGAGCTAAGAAAGCTTAACATCTATTTTTCAATAAACGAATAGCTTTATGGCTTGAGATGACAGTGATTGATTTTAATGGTTCGGTTGCTTGAATTCGCATAAAGGTTAGTTAGGAATATGAAAGCTAACAACTTTAAGAAAATAATCAATTTTTTCATGATGAGTAGTTAACCAATCAATCCCTAGAATTACGTCAAATGCAAGTATTTTCAATGAAATAAGATCGACAGGTAATGTGAAGGTGCCGATTTGAACCAAACAAGACTTATAAATAGTGGATGTAATGAAGGTTTCTCCCAACGGAGTTTCAACAAATAAGTCAAAGTCCAATTTCTCCGCAGTCAAATTTAAACGTTGAGCGCAAGTAGGAGAAATAAAAGAATGGGTAGAACCCCATCAAATAAGGTATATACTTCACTAGAGTTTATGATAAGCTTACCCGTGATGACCTCGTTAAGGGTTCCTTACTTTCGGGAGGTCACGACAAACGCCTCCCCTTGAACTACCGGTTTGTCTTATGCTCGACGACTTTTGAAGCCTCCATCCCACCGGACTTGTCTTCTATGCACGACAAAAATCGGGCGGTGACCTTCTTCCACAATTGTAACATGCTTTGAGGGGCATCGCGCAATTTGGATGATGTGTCCCTCCTCCACATTTGAAGCATATGATAGGTGGTCGTTCTCCTTCCTTAACGACAGGTGCTGAAGCTGACGTCTTTCCATCATTGTTGAATCTCCTCTTCTTGAAATGTCCATTATTATTATTTTCGCCATGATTACCACCGAAGTGGTTACCATTTCTGGCATGTTGATTCCCTCCACGCTTATTGTCACCGCTTCGATGACCGTTATCACTAGTATTATCATTTTGTCGGTTGCTCTCTTTTGGTTGGGTTGACTCATTATCGCGCTCCAATAACTGAGTCTTATTAACAACATCTAAATACAAACACAGTTTATGAGAGATAAGATATTGACGTATCTCGGGTTTCAAACCTCTTAGAAACATTCGCGTCATTATCTCCTCATTATCAACCAAATGGGACACAAACCGGGATAGCTCGGCAAACTTGGCTTCGTACTGCGACACGGTCATGTTATTTTGCTCCAGTTTAATGAACTCTACTTCTTTCATGTGACGAATACTTTCAGAAAAGTACTTTTCGTTGAACAGTTCTTGAAACTTCTCCCAAGACATCTTCAGTGCGGCAAGTTGAGTACACTTTACAAATTCCCACCAGTAATCTGCCTCTGCCTGCAACATGAAGGTGGTAAAGGGAACCTTTTGCTCCTCGGAGTAACCCAAGACATCAAATATCTTGTTGATCTGTTTTATCCACGCCTCCGCCTTAAGTGGTTTTGGCTCTCCAAAAAACTCTGGTGGTCCTAGCTCCTTAAACTGTTTGGTGGTGACCGTCCGAGAGTTGCTAGTGTTTCCACCTACATTTTGGATAGGAGCCGCTCTCGCCTGATGTTGCATGAATTGCATGAAGCCTCAGAACATTCCATCGTTCATCATTTGGTCAGTGTTGTTGTTTGCATGTGGATTGTCGCCTTCCTGATGCACATTGTCTTGATTATTGATCTATGGAGACTCAACGGTCTCTTGTGCTCCATTGATGTTCTCAACATTCTCGGATGCTATTTTCAAATACTGCCACAAAACAAGGGTTAATTAACATATCACATATTATCCCTATACTCTGACTGACCAATTAAATACCAAATAAACTTAGGTAGGTCATACTAGCGAAGAAATTCCCCGTCTCTCCCCTCCTAGTTCTTGTCTCACATCTCAGCCAGGGATCATATCCTTAAGCTTTGATACCAATTGTAACGCCCCCAAAATAGGTATACATAACCCATCTTGAGTCGCCAAATACATGGTACAGAGTACAAATACAATCTTTAATATACAACAAGAGAGCTGTGAGTTTTAATACAATTATTGTCTTCTAGACAATATCCACTCTCAGAATAAGTCCTCATTACATTTATTGTCACACTATTTAACAGAATAGTGAGGACTACTAATACTATCATCTCGGATCGTCACTCCGTTCCCCGACTAGTCCCGGCTACGTTCTCATTTCCTAAAGAGAACAGTGAAAGAAAGAGTGAGCTCAACTAGCCCAATAAGAAATATTATGACTAAGATAATGTAGAATAAGTTATCATTAGCCTTCAACAATGTTAAACTGATAAAATACAATAGACATCAAGTTTAACTGCAGCGGAACAAACAATCCATTAAAAGAGTCAAGTAGAGAATAAAATCTACTATCTTTTATGATTTAAAAAGGTTTTTCATCACTTTTATCGCTGAGACTTAGCTTAATAAATCATCCATATCATCCCTGCACTACGGCCGAGGATATTCATTAGTATCACAACCACAAATTATCCATGCACTACGGGCCAAGGATATTTGTGTATTCATCAATGGTCATGATCATGCCAACAACTGTCCATCAATGCACTACGGGCCAATGAGAACTTTTACCACATCATTTATAATATTACAGTCATGATTATACCGAATAACCCCTGGTCATAATCATACCAAGTCTATCTATGCACTACAGGCCACAGATGATTTTCAATAAAATATAAACATGAGGATGATGACAATGATATAAGAATTCAATAAAACAAGTTCAAGAATTAATTTATCAAGGAACTAATAACGTCTAAATTGTCAACATGGTACTTCTTTGTAGAGTAAAATTCAAGAATGCTCAGAAGAATATTTCCATGAAAAGATACTGGATAAAGCGCAAATATCAAGGACATTTCACAAATTTCATGGAGTATAGAAGTCAAAACTTTAACCAACTGAGTTTAATAAAGAATGGAATAACAAAAGAAATCACCATGCATGCGGTATTGCATAAACAAAAGTTTATTTCAATGTAATAATAAATAATGAGAACCAAATTCAAAGTAAAACACAGTATGGGATATTCCAATGTAATAATAAAGATTTTAACCAGTCCTGCGTAAAACACACGAGCATGGATATTCCAATGTAATAATAATAAAGATTTTAACCAGTCCCAAGCGTATAACGCATGCATGGATGTTCCAATGTAATAATAACGAATGGAACAACAACAAAATCACCAAGTATAGGGTAGATCATGCGTACAAAGTTATTCCAATAGAATAATAAAGAATGGAATAACGTAAGTTCTCTTCATGAATATGAAAAAATAATACCCTTCTACCGTAAAAGAAACTTGATATCTAGATAGTGAAGTAGCAAAATACTTTTCTTCTTTCTCTCTATAATTTCTCTCTCTAGAGTTTCAGTGAATTTTTAAGAAAAATGAAGGAATGAGCTTCTATTTATAGAAGAATGGAATGAATAGTAACCAATCCATGAACGGTCCAGATTGATTTACTTTAAACAGACGGTTCAGATTGGTTTACAATAAAATATAATATATTCTAATTATTGTCTAATAAAATAAATAACTTTTAAATAAAATATATTATATATATATTATATATATATAGCATTTGCCAAAAATCACGAGATACACTAATGTGATCAATATTTTTCTTTCTTTACCAAATTGTCAACAAAGTTAATATATATATATATATATATATATATATATATATATATATAATAGCTTAATAATGCACTCTCCCACCAAACAAACCAAATCCATTTTCTTTGATTTCCGATAACCCCCCCCCCACCATTTCCAAAACATGTGACAAAATTATATATATATAATACGTATATATATATATATATATATATATATATATATATATATATAAAACAAAATCAAAAACAACTTCTACCGACAACTTTGATAAATGGGTAAGTGAGGGTATCAAATACCTCATAAAAATCCCTCAATATTTTTTAACAACATTTATCACCATTATTATAATTCACAATATTAATCGACTGTGTCATTCCCGGAGCAGAGGGCTTTCCAATAAGGATTTCTCCTATTGGTGCGCATGATTAGGTAACCAAACCTCTCCTTGGCGTAACTTACAGACATCGTTAATAATGCAAATAATAATATTAATAACTCTGTCATCTCAATTATTGATTTAATAATATATAAAATATCGACAATAATTGAATAAAACTGAATGACTTCTTACATAAGCATCAATAATCAATACCGTGTGCTAATATGCAACCACGCGTATTACTGTACTTTTACTACCGAGTAGTTCAACAATATCAACGGTAAAACTTCCGTCGTTATTTTTATAAAAATATTTTTATCGTTTTCTCAATCCGACAATAATTCTGTTATGGGGTCCACCAATGATTGTACCGTTGTACGAATATTCCCTGCTAAAACGAATATTCTCCGACCAATCGAATATTATATAACAACTAGCGTACTTTGCAAAATTTATAAATACTATCCACAACTATAACATTATATCAAATTTATTCCATAATATTCAAAAATGATAATTATAGAAAATTCATCTTTATTCATAAAAGTTGGGGTCTTACATTAGATCTCTCACTTATAATGTTGTCAAGTGAATTTATTGTCACACTTTTGAACCTTGACATGTCTATTACAACATTCAGTCGTTACACCACCTAATAAACACATAGACTATAAGTTATTAGCAATTGAAAAGCTTTGACTGGCGTTGACTAATCAATTATGCGCGCAACACCCAAAAGTTGAAGAACAGTTGGGGTGGGAATTTTAACCACTCATATGTCTCTGTTATGACGAAGTTAGGTAACAAAATGAGTATAAACTTGTAGTATTATATCAATACTACAATATGCATACACTTACATGCACAAAAATAAAACCAATCAGGAATTACAGATGATCAAAGTAGGCATATAAGGGTTTACTAGCCTGTTTTTCAAGGGCTAAAGAACACCTATATCGACACTGTCTATCGTGGTAGGCATTAGCGACGGTTTTGAATAAAAATAAATTACAATAATTAATATTAAAAAATAGTAAATAATTTTTTAATAATTAAGTTCTAAAATTCATTTTAAGTTATAATAAATAACTTTTAATATTTTGACATAAATTTCATTAATAATTTATTTTATTTAAAATTTAATGATAATAAAAATATTTAATAATTATATTAAATAAATTATCTAAACAATTTTAGTAATTTTTTAAAATTAAATAAATGATAATGAAATCATTTAAAATATTATATTCCCTAAATTTCTATAAATAATAATAAATCATTAATGGATAAAAGTTATTTAAAATTAATATTAAGGTATCAATGATAATTAAATCATTTAAATATTAAACAAAAATTCTAAAATTATTATAAATGATAATTAAATTATTTAAAAATAATATTAAGCTTCTAAAAATATTATAAAGAATAATTTAATTATCTAATATTATATTTAATCTTTCAAATAAAGTCTTATTGATAAACCAACACGTTGTATTATTAAATTAAGTGATCGAGATACCGAATCAACATCGAACCTTAACAATACTTGATTAGTTCAATTAGATACATGTTATTATAAATTCTAACGATCGTTGTGAATACGTGCTAACATATTTAGGTTACATAATGCCTTCAAAATACTTGTTAGCTAAACGTTCTTCGCATAAACAAGTTCTCTAAACCCTTATTTTTCATTGAACAATTTTTTTAACCTTTTACGTTTAAGTATTTTTTTCGTGTCAATTATTGTGAATTTATTGCTACTTGATTCAGCATAAATTAAGAAATAAATTATTTATTCGTGTGGTTTGGAACTGCTATTAAAGCATGAACTATTGTGTCAAACCAAATTATTTTGGTACGAAATATAATACTGAGTTAGAAACACCCTTGATGAGATGTTATTGTGTCAATAAACTTGACACAAAGTGCAGTTGGGTATGATTATGATGATATGCATAGTCCTATGACATTGAATAGGTTGATCCCCTATAAGATATCCAAACAATTGTTTCTAAGTTTTCTACAGTTGATAAAAATGATTGAAATATTGGATCGGATTGGGAACCTTCAACTAGGCAAAATCGTTGAACTCTCATTCCTTCAAATCAAACACAGTATGTTTGTATTTATATACAATAAATAAACTTATTGAGCATGTTGTAGCTCATTCTTGCAAATAATTTCCTTTGCAGTTTAGATGGTAATCCCGGAACTTCAGGGATGAACAATGGGAAGAAGCTGTGTTAATGTAGTATTATCTTGTTGTTTATGTAATTCAAGTCTTATAAGACTTTGTTGTAATAAGAATAAGATACCGAAAATGATGTAATCTGTAAGACCCCAACTTTTATGAATAAAGATGAATTTTTTATAATTATCATTTTTGAATGAATTTGATATAATATTATAGTTGTGGGTAATATTTATAAATTTTACAAAGCACACAAGTTGTTATATAATATTCGATTGGTCGGGGAATATTCGTTTTAACAGAGAATATTCGTACGACGACATAATCATTAGTGGACCCCACAACGGAATTATTGTCGGATTGAAAAAATGACAAAAATATTTTATTGAAAATAACGGCGGAAGTTTTACCATTAATACTGTTGAACTACTCGGTAGTAAAAGTACAGTAATACGCGTGGTTGCATAGTAGCACACAGTATTGATTATTGGTGCTTACGTGAGAAGTCATTCAGTTTTATTCAATTATTGTCGATATTTTATATATTATTAAATCAATAATTGAGATGACAGAGTTATTAATATTATTATTTGCATTATTAACGATGTCTGGAAGTTCTGCCAAGGAGAGGTTTGGTCACCGAATTGCATAGCGCTAATAGGAGAAATCCTTATTGAAAGCCTCCTCTTTCTTGAAATCGAATTTGTCGATTAATAGTGTGAATAATAATAATGATGATGAAGTTTTATTTTATTAGTATTATTAATGTAATAAAACATAAAAACTTTTTATATAAAAGCAGAATACTTTTATAAAGTTATTCGTTTTATTAGGCTAATAGTAAAATCTTTTTATATAAAACAAAATAATTTAATAAAGTTATCTATTTTATTAAACAATAATTAGATTATATTATATTTTATTATGCATAGTGTTTGCATAGTGCTTGCATAGTATTTGCATAGTAAAATCTTTTTAAAAGTTATTCGTTTTATTAGATTATAAATAGAATATATTATATTTTATTGTAAACCAATCTGGACCGTCCGTTTAAAGTAAATCGATCTGGACCATTCATGGATTGGTTACTTTTTAGTCCATTCTTCTATAAATAGAAGCTCATTCCTTCATTATTTCTTACGAATTCACTGAAACTCTAGAGAAAAACGTAGAAAATTATTCTTCTATAATCTTGGCGTATTTCTTTAGCGTTTAAGAAAGCTTTGAGCGTAGTGCAAGTTTCTTCAAGTATATCCCCGCCCTACCGTTGGAGTACTCTTCTTTATAAGATAAGGGGTATTTTTTTTTCATATTCATGAAGAGAACTTCTGTTATTCCATTCTTTATTATTCTGTTGGAATAACCTGTATACGCGGTCTACCCTATACTTGTTGATTTTTGTTGTTATTCCATTCGTTATTATTCTGTTGGAACATCCTGTCTGTGCATTTTACGTCGGACCTGGTTCCGTCTTTATTATTCTGTTGGAATATCCATGCATGCGTTTTACGCCGGACTGTTCCGCTTTTATTATTCTGTTGGAATATCACATCACGTGCATTTTACGCCGGACTGATTCCGTTATTTATTATTCTGTTGAATAACTTTGTCTACATGCCAAGTACCGCATGCATGGTGATTTCTGTTGTTATTCTATTCTTTATTATTCTCATTGGAATATCCCGCTTTGCGCTTACGCTCGACTTCGTTCCGTTATTTATTATTCTGTTGGAATAATCTGTCTATGCGAAATACCGCATGCATGGTGATTTCTTTTGTTATTCCATTCTTTATAATACTCAGTTGGCTAAAGTTTTGACTTTTATACTCCATGAAATTAGTGGAATATCCTTGATATTTGCGCTTCATCTAAGATCTTTTCATGGAAATATTCTTCTCGAGCATTCTTGAATTTTACTCTCACAAAGAAGTATCATGTTGACAATTTGGACGTTATTAGTTCTGGATAATTTAATTCTTGAACTTGTTTTATTGAATTCTTATATCATTGCCATCATCCTCATGTTTATATTTTGTTGAAAGTCATCTCGTGGCTCAGAGTGCATAGATGGACTTGGTATGATTATGACCAAAGTGATTATTCAAAGGTAATCATGACCGTAATGTTATAAATGGTGTGGTAAAAGTCCTCATTGGCCGTAGTGCATTGATGGACGATTGTTGGCATGATCATGACCATTGATGAATACACGAATATCCTCGGCCCGTAATGCATGGATAATTTGTGGTTGTGATACTAATGAATATCCTTGGTCGTAGTGTCGGGGATGATGTGGATTATTTATTGTCGAGTCCTAGCGATAAAAGTGATGAAAACCTTTTAAATCATAAAAGATAGTAGATTTTATTCTCTACTTGACTCTTTTTAATGGATCAGATGTTCGTTTCTGCGCTTAAACTTGATGTCTATTGTATTTTATCAGTTTAACATTGTTGAAGACTAATGATAATTTATTCTTCATTATCTTAGTCATAATATTTCTTACTGGGCTAGTTGAGCTCACACTTTCTTTCACTGTTCTCTTCAGGAAATGAGAACGTAGCCGGGACTAGTCGGGGAACGGAGTGACGGTGCAGATGATAGTATTAGTAGTCCTCACTATTCTGTTAAATAGTATGTTAATAAATGTAATGAGGACTTATTCTGAGAGTGGATATTTTCTAGAAGACAATGTTTGTATTAAAATCACATCTCTCTTGTTGTATATTTAAGATTGTATTTGTATTTTGTACCATGTATCTGGCGACTCAGAATAGGTGATGTATACCTATTTTGGGGATGTCATGTAATCAAACTTAAAGTTATGTAATATATTATCATATTTTGTTATAACAATTATGTTATGTTTACATTCTTAGATAAATTATAAGTGACATTGATCTGGTACAGTATCCATATGAACTATACATCTGAATGAGGGTATTTTGATGATATTGGTAGTTCTATAAGCACTGAGGTTACACTTAATGAGCACCGGTAAGGTTCCACCTTTACCGGAATGCGCCCTCAGTTTTAAGAACAATCTTATCATTAATACTGTGAATATCATATATATAGGAACTATTGATATGAAAGAAATATCCATAAGATATAAATCTATACATCCATGCCAATTGAGGGTATCCAAACACAGTAATTGTTCTGACGAGAACTACTATATGTTATGGAATACTGTGAACCCTGGATAGATAGAAGTTATATAGAATAGAATATTTATGGTTAATTAGTTAGACATGAGCACAAAATCAGACACAGGAAGTGTAGAAAATTTGGGGGCGTCATAAAGGAGACTTCAAAATTTTAAGTGGTTCGGAGCACAAAGATCTTATAGTCCACTTATAATCCACTAAGTATGAGTGATTACAAAGATCTGTTCACATGGAACATTTACACTAAACGAATCACAAAGATTCCTTCAAGTCACATAGACTTGGATATAGTAGATCACTAATGTATCTTAAAGTCACTAAAACTTGGTTACATATAGTCAGTAAAACCTAAACAATCACTAAGAAAAAGTGTGATTTGGGGTGTTACCAAGTAGCTTGAAGTTCAATAATGAAAGACTTAGCATCATAACAAGTCGTTATAGATCGTAGAGTAAAGTTCTTGTGAGTTTAACAATAATTAAACTTTTCTTAATCTTGATCGTTACTGTTAGATTTAAGTTGTTTACCTTTTATAGACCTTCTTCGAGATTTTTTCGTTGAAAAGTTGTCGTTGCTCATCTAATGTTATAATCCTATAAGATATCTGATTGTTGACTTTATAGACGATGTGTCAACTTGCATTCGGTTGTGATATGTCAGATCAGAATTGCTACAGTGTCATTCACGTTCGTGTTGTTACTTCACCGAACTAGTTATTAGACACAATTTGATCTAACATTATCTTTAACCTCAAAATATTCAGCGAACTTCTTTGGGATCTTCACTTGACGAATATTGACATTGTTAACCATCGTCATAACTGTTGTACTCTACGATTTTCCTACTTATAAAGTTTTATAATGGTCGTAGAGTATCTGGCTAGTGAACTCTACGAAACTTCAGTGTACTTTGCGATGTTTCTCTAAGTCTTTGTCTTTTCAAATGATCTTCAATCTTGTTTTAATTATTTGGTTATTGTTTGCATTTGTAAAATCTTGAACAATGACTTCATGATTCTAAATACTCAAAACACTGAAAGTTGTCGCTTTACGATCAGAAAACTCTACGATCCTCTGAATAATTTACGATTTTCAATAGACGCTGCGATCTTCACTACATTTTACGATCTTTGAGTAGAGTGCTCTATGATTTTTGGCAGACTCTGCGAACTCAATTTGTATGCTTTACGATCTCTAGTAAACTTTACAATCGTCTAATTACTTAAAGTTTATACATTAAATTTACTCGACGAAATAGATTAATCTAACAAGTTTGATCTTATATACTAAGTCCATCTACATCATTTTCATTATAAGAACTTTACAAAAATTACTGGTTACAAATAGGCATTACATCATCATCAAATCAAATATATGCATTGTACTAACAATATCAATTGGTATTGTGTATTTTTTTTTGCTAATTGGAAGCCAGTGAAATAAAATGAGTATTCTAATTGAAAAATTCTCAAGTGATGAATTAGAGTGAAATAATTTGAGTATATAAAGGTTTTTAATAAAAAAGTACATAAATTGTGAATTTTGCTCAATTAATACATCTTAGAGGGAGAGTTTTGCAAAAATAAAAGTTGGAATGCGCATTTTACAAAAGAGGTACAAACTGAAGGGTTAAGTTTGCATTTTAGTTTATTTGGCCTCAATGACATCTTTTCCTCTTGAAAAGACTAATGTTTAATGATAATTTATGATATAGTTAATCACATAATATTTATTCAATAGTATGATGACATATTATTTGACTCTTTTTAAAATAAAAAGGTTGAGACACCTAATATCACCCTTTTGAAAAATGCAAAGTATGATTCTTTTTAATTGAGTTTTTAGTAGAGTTGATTAAGAGTGCATTTGAGATTGTTTAAATAATATGATTATTGGTTTCAATTATTGGTTTTTGTTTTTAAATTGTTTTAAAAAACGGTTTGAATTTAGCGCAAAAAAAAAAATTGATATTAAAAAAACTACTTATTTTAAGTATAAATTACTATAAAATTGCGATTAAGGCTACTTAAAATAAAATTGGTTGTTAGGTGATGTTTGTTTGTGTTTGAATGTCTCTTGATTCACTTGCCTCTGATTCGGTCATACGCAAATTTTGTTTGGTATTTTTTTTACTCTTAATCGTTAAGACACAAACTCAAATATTAACTATTAAGAGTTCTCTTAGTAGTTTATTTATAATTTATGGACAAAAATATTTTCAATAAATATTGTACTCTTTCAATTTCAAATATTAAGATAATTCAAATAAAATTTTTAAATAACTCAGAGGGTTAAAATGGTAAAATAATGTCATTCAAATATTTTACACTTTTTAGTTATCAAACAGTTTTTTAGATTTAGATTCTATTTCATTCAAATGATCTAATTTATTAAGACGTATTAATCATTCAAATATTAATTTCTCATTTTATTAAACACCACCTTAGTCAAGCTAAGTTTATACATAATTTTAAGCTAAAAATGAAATTTGGATATAAGTCATTTAGTCCATTATAGTTGCAACCGAATAGTAATGTTAATTTTTTTTTTTTTTATAAGAAATTGATCTTGATATTTAGAAAAGAAAAAAGGACCTTGATTCGAATGTCCTCGGATAAATTTGTCACCCAATGCCTCCTAAAGTCCTAATTATATATAGGCTTAAATATGAATTAGTACCCTAAATTATAGGTCATATTCCATTTCGGTGATCCACCTTTCAATTTTGTCAATTAGATGATTAAATTATTAATTTTTTCATTCAAAATAAATTGAATATCGCGTCGAAAATCACGGCGTACTATTTATTGTGTAGGCGCTTAAGAAGAAGGATGTGACAAAAAAATAGTTTTTTAATCATAAAATAAACAAATCTGATTTAATAAGGGGCAAAATGGTCAAATAACAAATTAACATAAAATATATTTAAACCTAAAATATATCAGTACCCTTACATTACATTCGATCGATCAAAACACAGTCAGTGTAAACCAAGCCCAAATCGCTCGACAAACCCTAGCTCAACAGGTGTTTTCGTCACAAAGCTCCACCGTGCCAATATGGCAGATCTTCGCATTCAACGACAGCTCAGTAACAACCACACTACTGCTTTGCACATATTTATGAACTAAATTAAACTTCAGTCCAGTATTATTATGTATATAATCCAAACCGTGCGCTAAATCGGTCGCAATCTGAATTCTCGACATCCAATTTGAAAGCACAGTAAAATTAGGGTTCCTAGGGTTCCGAAGGCAATCAGATAAGCTCGCGCCTTTAATGTACTCGTAGACTAAGAAAATGTAATCGCTGGAGATCGACGCACCGAGAATTTTGATTATGCTGATGTGATGGCTCCGACAAATGACAGAGAGTTTCTCTTTTAGTTCCTTCGTTTTGATTGACCGGCGGAACTTCCGAAAGATGATTACGTCTTTTCCACGGAGAGAGCGGTGCCAGGACGGGGAGTAAGAAGAGGAGGATAAGTGTTTTGCAAGGAAGTTGTTGGTGGCTGATCGAATTTTGGCGTAGTCGTAAATTTGAGAATTTTCCGGCAATGAATCGCGGAGGGAGGAGAGAGAAGATGAGAGTGCCGATGTTGTTGTGGTTGAAGAGTCGAGTAGGTATGTGGATCCGGAGGAGCTGTAACTGATATTGCTCGATGATGAAGACAAATCTGTGAGTTGCAAAGGCGTTAGTTTTAGGTTTAGATATATTTTATGTTAATTTGTTGTTTGACCATTTTACCCCCTTATTAAATCAAATTTGTTTTTTTTATGATTAAAAAACTATTTTTTTGTCACACCAACCTTCTTAAGCGTATATATAATCGCGTCGGTCACCATTTCGACGCGTGGCGTCAATTTATTGTTAATTGAAAAAATTAATAGTTTAATCATCTAATTGACAAAATGAAAAGATAAATTACCGAAGTGGAATATGTCCTATACTTTAGGGTGTTCATATTTAAACCTAATAAATATTTGATGACAATTTGGCCTATCATCATGATTTTATCATTTATACTTGTTTCATCAAGCAGAATATTGATTGGTCGAATTTCACAACAATCAGTTAATTTAGAATTTACATTTTTAGAAAGATTGCTAGTTAGTTAGGTATTTTCAACAAAGACATTTGTATTTAATTTAACTAATAAAATAAAAAAAGCTTTTTCATCAAGTTGTGAAGAAATCAACTCGCCCGTCACTCGATCAAGTACCCGCCAAGGTTAGAAAACATTGTCCCTCAATTCTTACAAATTTTTGATACATAATTGACATTCAACTCAGTATTAATTTCGCTGTCAAATTCTTATTTGGGTGTATATATATATATATATATATATATATATATATATATATATATATATATATATATATAAGTGATTTAAAGTTAATCATATTACATAAACAATGTTGAATAATGAAAAATAATGTATTATTATTTATTTGTAATTATAAATTAAATTAAATGTTATCATAGTCCAAAAATAAGTAATGTAAAATAATAATGAAATGATAATACAGAGGGATGAATAAGAGGAAAAAGAAATACTAAAATTTCAAGGCATCTAACACAATAAAAATGACACATGGCTAATGCGTGCTGTGCGGTATATTTTTTGGGAGCGTTATAAACAACAAAGAGGAGCAGCAGCTGCAGCAGCGAGGAAGTTCAAACTCGCACATACACAGACACAGCGAGAAGTGAGAGAGAGAGAATGGTGGGGGAAGAAAAGAGGCATCAGATGATGCAAAATCTATTCGGTGACCAGTCAGAGGAAGAAGAGGAAGAAGTTGAATCAGAGCACGAATCTAATCGACAGCCCGATTATGCCTCCGTACGATGTTCTTTACCGAATTCCTTCTTTAATTTTACTTTTTCTTATTCAATTCATAGGTTTTATACAATCACTTGTTCTTAATTTATTATAATTCATTCAATTGCTGGTTTTTATATACAATTGGTTTATTTGTAAGTTTTATTGGGTGAAATTTGAGAACAGAGCATCATTTTGCTAGATTTAATTGAAAATTATACCATTGCACTGGTTATTTTTCGAATATATTAATGAGGTGAGCTTAAGTAAATTCTATACCTTTTATTTATTAAATTTTCGTTTGAGGCCTTTTTTTTGGTGGCAGTGTTTTTTTTGGGGGCTGGGCTGGACATGGATGAAGGATCTTATTTTTGTTAAATGCTTCAAGTCTTTTTGTTTTCTGAGGCTTATGGAATTTCTCTATCATTCTTTGGTTGGTTTTAGCCATAGACTGAAAAAAGGAGCAAACCATAGATCAGGGTTTGACTGGAGCTGGTATAGACGTATAGTTATTATGTGCGACAGGGTAGGAATTAAGCAGTCATAAATTTTTTCTCATTTGTGGGTGTCATACAATTAGATGGAAGGAATTGTTGCATGTTGATCTGATTCTGAAGGGGATAATTATTGGGAACCGCAAAGGAAATTTGATATTTCCATTGGTCTCACTAAAATGAATGTGGGTCTCATTTATTATTCATGGGGGAATCTTGCTGAAAATTAATTTCCCATGTGGAAATATCAATTCCCTAATTATTTATATATTGTTTTACAAGGATCATCATGGAGAGCTTCTTCTTGTTCTAATGCTCTTTGTTCTATTTTCCCTCAGATTATGTCAGTATGTTGTGCCATAATGTCTGACAAGAGCTTATGTAAAATCTGTACTTTGTCATATTTTCTGTTTTATGAAGGTTAATGGTAAATATGTGTAGTTTACGTTACCGTACTAATTGGTGGATGAAATGATGCTTAAAGGTCTATAGTGTTTTGGAAGTAATGTATCCTTTCCTCATCTCTCTACAATGCGCCGTCGAGCCGTCGAACTGTTTAATTCTGACATTGTAATTGTTGTAACTATACCTGACTAGGATGATGGGGATGGAGGGATGGAGCCGGAGGTTGAAGGTGAGGCTGAAGTAGAAGGTCAAGGGGAAGTGGAGGTAGAAATGGAGAGTGATGGTGAATTACATGATGCAGATCCCGTTCATGGAGAGAGCGAGGGTGAAAGGGACCAAAGTTCCCAAGAGGTGGAAGTTGGTGATCAAAGGGAAGAAAGTGAAGGAAAAGATTCAGAAAGCGATGAGAAAGAAGACTATGGTCATAGAGTTGTAACAAGTAGGAGAAGGGATGTTATTGAAAGTGGATCAGAAAGATCTGAAGAGAACCGCTATGTTGACAATGAAGACGAGGAAGTTGATCAGGCTAGAAGTCCGAGGTATCATGCCAACTTCTCTGTTTATTTCTTTATCCCCATCCCAATCGAAAGCATTTATTGCAAATCTCTATGCTCTGTAACTTCTGTTGCTTATACAATAGTTCAATTAGGTTTACGAGGGTTCTCACCTTCCATGCATGTGCAACTGTACTGATTCTTCATTTCAACTCTTGTTTATCACTGTTCATCGGCATGACACATGAGTTAAGACATTCTCATGTTAATGAGTGCGTAGAGTATTACATTCCAAAATAAACACGTATAAATTTATGTCGAAAATTATATTGCAGATAGATCACAATTTCAACCAAAAGATTGTACCAAAATTTACCTGAACAAAGAACAAAGAAAAATATAGGCATTCCATGACTTGTTGGGTGAAGAAACAAACTGTTTTGGTGCTTTCAGTTCCTTGATGTTACACTGAACTTTACTTTCTGGTTACCCGATCTCGAGTCCTGAACATATTTCTTTGTTTAGATGAGAAGTTTTGTTAGATAGAAAGAGAGTAGAGGGAGGGAGGATGACATGTCCTCCAAAGAATTACAATAGGGAAAATAAGAAAAAAGCTAGTGGAGCACAGCCCACCAATCTCTATTAGCATATGAAATAACAACAGCTCTAAAAGCTCTCACGGCTGAAATCCACAACTATGCCAGAAATGATACTTTTTCCCATAGAAGGGATTAGAGAGATGGATATCATTGAAGATTCTAGCATTCATTTCAATCCAAATGCCCCATAGAAAGACAAATAAAACTTAAATTCCACAGGGATTTTTTTTGTTAAGTGATTTCATGGGGATAGTTTGCAATGTTATATGCTACATTAAATCTTATACTAATAGTGGTAGTAAAAAATTTGGTGAATTCCACATTTTTCTCTGGAATAAATGCTCATCCAGCAGATTGTACAGTTTCGTAGTCATAGGGATCCTGGAATTCTATTTAGTTAAATCAGGATAATCGGGATTGCATTACCTGATTGAATTTGTAACATTAACTCCACAGGAAGGGCCCAAGGGCTGGTTTCCTGGATGATATCTTGTCTTGGATGGGCTGTCTGTTTTGACATCCACATTCCACTCCATCTCTCTTTATCATCATTGAAACAAATGGAAACAGCGGTTAACTTGTTTTTTTGTTCTGATGCACCCTTATTTAATTTCTAGTATGCTGACCAATTTTGGAATCTTGACTTTAGCCATAGATCACCGGGCGAGGAAGATGATGAGGCTCATATTTCACACTTGGGGCCTGAGATTCGTGATGTGTTTGGGGACTCTGATGATGAAGAACCAGCCGAATATGCAGTTGAGAATCACGTTGAGCATGATTCTAATGTTAATGTATTTTTTTTTTTTGAATTTTATTTATGGTACTGCCCATGTTGTACTACAGTAATGAAGTATATAAACATATTGTTAAATTGCTATAGAGATCCCCTATAGACGAGGAAGGAAGTTATGAGAAAGATCTCAGACCAGAGGATATGCTAGCTGATGAAGAGGGTCGGTACGAATCTGAAGAGGAGAATATAGAGGCTAAACACAAGGAGAAGCCAGTTGGCCCACCTTTGGAGCTAGAGATTCCTCTGCGTCCTCCTCCAGCCCTTCCTGAGAAGGTTTTCTCCCTCTTTGTTTCTATGTAAAGCTTTAATTCCACACATTTTCATTACTGACCTTGGTACACTGTTATAGTTGAAAATTTAAGATTGAAATATTTTGAGAATATGAAAAAATAAACGTAAAATACAATGTGCAAATATATTTTGACACTTCTTAAAACAACACCAAATTCACTAAAAATGACACTTATTATGAATCGGAGAGAGTAGTATCTAGAAGTTGATTATCCCCCAAAAAAACAATTCCAACAAGTTTTTTGTAGTATATCTGTGATCTTATTTCCCCTGGCCCCTGCCTGTCCGCGCACTTCCAAAAAAAAAAAAAAAAAAAAGAAAAAAAAAGGATTTTTGAGAGGTATGCAGTAGTTTACTTAGATTATGGTTGCATTTTAGTTTTTTGTTTTAACAAGTAAAAAGTGGTCATATTAGTCTTGTGTTACTTAAATATGGAGTTCACTGGTAACTTGTTATGGAGATTTCAATTCTGTCCTATATTCTTGCAGATGAACATGATTAAAGTCTCTAATATAATGGGTATTGACCCTAAACCATTTGATCCCAAGACATATGTTGAAGAGGATGTATTTGTGACGGATGAATCTGGATCCAAGAAACGTATTCGCTTGGACAACAATATTGTGCGCTGGAGGACCGTGAGGAAACCTGATGGCTCAATTTCTGTAAGTGAACATGTGGATGCATATTTTACCTATTCATTCCTTTTGCACATATAATAAACTTGTGAAACTATACATACAACGTTTTGTGGAATGCACAATACTATTGCGGAACATGTTGTTATCATTGAAAATTTTGCAAGTACTTGCAAAATAATGAAAATATAATTTCAGTTAAGTTTATTATTTTTAGTAATTTCTAGCAAAGTTCCACCAAAGAACACATTTTTTATGTTCTAGACAACAATTTTTTTTTTGATAAGTGTGTTGTAGGCAACAATTTTGCACATCTTTCAAATGTAAAGTATCTTCTTGTTGTGCAGCGTGAAAGCAATGCTCGTTTTGTGAGATGGTCTGACGGCAGCTTACAATTATTGATTGGGAATGAAGTTCTTGACATATCCGTGCAAGATGCGCAGCATGATCAAGCACACCTTTTTCTTAGACATGAGAAGGTGAGATCCTACATTAGTTTGATTAATAATTATGGAGTATCCTATATTTAGAGGCTGAGCTTTATTTATACTGGTACCTGTGCGTTGCGTGTGTAAATTATGTGGGTAAAATAGAAATTTATAAAATTTGAAGGACTAAATAGAAAGATAGAAAAAATAATATTAAAAAGGACAAAATTGGAATTACCTTAAAAGTTGAAGGGCACTTTCGGAAGCCAAAAAGGCTTCAGAAATTTGTTAACCCCAAAAGCCGGCCTCCGGCTTTATATATTAGATACCTGCTTTTATCTCCCCCCCCCCCCCCACCACCCCCCCAAAAAAAATAAAATAAAAAAATTGCCTGCTTTGTCCTTCCATTGCATTGTATTTTTTCTTTTATTTCTAATAAAATCTTCTTCTTTTATCACTTTTTTTTTCATTCATGCTTGCTATATAATTAAGAGAATCTTGAATAAAATACCTATTAATACATGAAGGGCTGCTCTATCTCTGTCGCCTCTTTCACTGAAATGCTGAAATAAGATTGATCTCTTTCTAGTCAATAGAACTGAGGGTTATCTCATTCATTTCAAGTTTCAGGAAAGTGATGACTAGCAACTTCTGGTTAAATATGGAAGAGAAAATTGCATTTCATCTGCATAGCAGCACGTTTATTCTTGGATTTTTTGTACTCGACTATTCTGACATATCTTCTTTACTATAGCATTTTCAACACCACTTTCCTTGGGTTCTACATAGACTGCATATGCTATTAAGGATCACAATATTGATCCTTGCTGATGTTCCCTTCGATTGGATGTTGGAAAATATTTAATTTAAGTGATGCATATTGAAGTTCTTGTAAATTTCTTCAATTTGTTATCTTCAATTGAGCTCAAGGGGAGTGTATTCTTAATATTGATAACATTGGGACTTGGAGTTGACTTTGAAACTGTAATCTGGTTTTATGGGCCGCTTTTCTTCTTCTTTTCTCGTCTCATTGGCCCTTGAAACTGTATCAAGGCATATGGGATGTTTTTTTCTTGGAAGGCTCACCTGTTTATTCTTCAGGTGTACCCCTATTTTGGTGTTTTAATTGAATCATTACTCATCAAAAAAAAAAAAAAAAGAAAAGAAAAAGGAAATAGGGGATGAATGATCATGTAAAGTCCAATCTACATCATGATGTAGCTAAATATCTTATTTCATGTATCTGCTTCTATCTTTGTTTGCTGCTAGAACATGCGATGAACTTAATTGATAATTGCTCTACCCCACTATGCAGGGGATTCTCCAATCGCAAGGAAGAATTTTACAGAAGATGAGGTTTATGCCTTCATCCTTATCATCTAACTCTCATAGATTATTGACCGCCCTTGTTGATTCACGGCATAAAAAGGTTTACAAGGTCAAGAACTGTGTCACTGACATTGACCCTGAGAGGGAAAAGGAGCAAAAAGAGAGGGTAATCATTTATTAGTGTGGTTTTGTTTGGAACTTCACATTTTCGATATTCAATTTATTATGTTTTCCATTTTGCAGGCTGAAAGCCAAACAATTAGAGCTAATGAGCTTCTTAATAGGAAGAAGGAAAAGGTTAATAGGAAGTATACCCAAACTGTACGCAGGGAGCGCCAACTTTCCCCCGGTTTCTTGGAGGATGCACTTGATGAGGCAGGCTTTAATTTTCTATTTTCTTTCCGGACTTTGTTTTAAAAATGCCATATATCTTTCTCAGTGATATCCTGATTTTGTCTCCCTGTCGGACATTATTAATTAACATTTAAAGTAGATTTTGTCTTAAAAACTTGGCAGACTAATTATGACTCTGTCCCTCTATAAGTAAAATTGACACACATTCACACTCAGAACGGTACTTCTTCTAATCGAGTCCATTGTCTTCTCTTTCAGGCTGACATATAGAACTCATATATTGTCCTGCAATTATAGGTACTTTTCTGCTTGCATGTTATTCTAAATTCTAACCTTTCTTCATTGTCCATAATTTATTAGGATGATGAACCCGATTATTATGAATCTAGACGTTCTGCTCCTCGAAGACGCTTTGATGAAGACATGGAAATGGAAGCTCGAGCAGAGAAGCGGATTATTAATGCAAAGAAGGCATGCTATTTGAACTATAAGCATAAATCACATTTTTAATACAACAAAATAATTTTCTGTTTAAATCAAATTCCTATTTGTATATTTACTCTCAGGGGCACAAAGATATACCTCGCAAGTCATCATTGCCAGCTGCAAAATCATCTCGACGCCCAGTTGATTTTTCTGAAAGTGAGAAAGAGGAGTCTGAGTATGAAAGTGATGGGGAGGAGGAGGAAGGGCCACCTCCACGTAGGATGGCTGAGGAGACAGAACTGGACGATGAAGAAGATGAGGATGAACGCTATGAAGAGGAGGTAGCTGCTGATGAAGCATCAGATGAAGAGGTTGAGGTATGAATAAACTGATGAACATTTGAATTAATTTGCAGACTTCAAAAAAAAGGTTCCAGTTCTCTTGCTCAAGTGGCCATTTCCATTCATTGTTAGCAGATAGGTGGCGGATTTCAGTTTTGTATTTCATATATTTGATACTCCTATTTTATAAGTCATTTACTTGTTCAGTTGGTTGATAATTGGTATGAAAAATCTTGAAAATCTTAAATATTTAGTGGATTGAATTCGATCAGCCTTTTCTACAGGCTATCAGTTTCAGTAAAATATGTACCAAAAATGGAGTTATTTGAGTAATTATGAAGATCATCGTGGTAAAGTTTGGTGGAGGCTTTTGATGGGCTCATGGGTTTTAGAAGTCCATCTAAAGAAGTAAAAGATGCTTGGTGAATTAATTTTGGCAATCTTCTGGAAGAAAAGCTCATTTCCTAATTCCTATATGTCCTTGCTGGACTAGCTTTCTGAGAGTTTTATGAGCGAAGTCAGAGTCGTCTTTTAAGTGATAACATTGAATTTCATTATGATGTTGTTGCTATTTTATGTCCTATATTTCCATCAAATCACCCCTATTCTTGGGAAAAAATGATTTATAAAATGTGTTACCTTTAATTGGGTGAAGTTACATTGGACATGCGGTATAGGTCTGGATTCTATCTATATCGCACCCTTTGTTTCTCTACATGATAAACCTCTAATACAAATTGTATTTTATCGGGTAATAGGTAAAGCTTGACCTCAAGTGGGATATTGCAACTGGATTCCTCTTGTACTCTAGATGTCTCTCTATCTATATATTATATTGTTCTTCAATTATGTGGCCTCACACAGTTTCTTAATTTTTCTCATTCATCAAATTCTTGTTCCAGCTCATGGTAACATATTACATATTCTATAAAACTATATCCGAGAAGTTAAATTTTGTTTTGAAAAACAATATTCCTTGCATTTCGCTTTAGTTGCTTCCTCTTCTTTTTTGGGATGTCCCAAAAGTTAGTTTTCTCTAGTTGTCTTATATGGAGGTTACCTACCTTCCTTTTTCTTGTTTACTCTTTGGTAGGGGTCCTTTAGGAAATATACTGTTGGAACTTCATTCAAAAATTACAGTCGCCCAACTTTCGTACTATGCGTATAAAAAGTAAAGAAAGCAACTGAAGTGGGACAAAGGGAGTAATTTTGAACCACCATCAACATATCTTTTCTAAAACATACTCGCCAGAACAACTTCATTTCTTGAAGTTACTTGTGAGAAGTGGAAACACATGCTTGCACTTGTTAATTAAAAATCCAAGCCCCCTGTAGGCTTTTAGGGTACTATGATTATAACTTTTAAAACATGGACACAAGCAATAGGCATATAAGACCCAACTTGGAAATATCAACAAGATTAGTTCTAAAAGCAGGTAGACTTGTTTGTGCAATGTGCAAGATCAAACCGAGAGGCAACAATGAAACCATTTTTTAATGGTGGGAAGTATGTAAGGACCAAAAACATGCATGCTCCTTTTCCCTAATATCTCGCTACTTCAACATGGGTGTTGCTGGATTACTTTTACTTATAGAACCTCACATGGTCTGTGCCCTGTTGCATAAGAGTGTAATAGTTTTGATAGTTTCTTACACATATGATAGGATATGTTTGTAAAAACACTCTTCCTCTCGCCTATTAAATACTACTAGAAGTAGAACAATGATATGTCAATAATACGACATCAGATTGAATATATTATATTAATCTTCATGCATTACATTTACACGTGTACTTATTAATACCTTTTCCATTCTTTTTATTACTTTTGTGACGGTAGGTTTAGTTTGGTATTTTTGTTTCCTCCCCTAGTTTTTCCATGCTAAAAGAGAATCATAGTGACGCAATACAGCTAAGGCTTGCCAACTGTGTCTTGGTTAGTATTCAAGAGAGTTGGACTATTATCAAGATTTAAGAAGTCTATTTAATGAATTATGGATTTGTTGTACACGTGTTTGACAGTGTTCCTGAATTGTCAGTGGTGCCTAAAATGTGTCCAACATAGATACCACAAGCGTTACACATCATACAATAATCTATTTGTGTTAAATGTCTTACGATCTTCTTTTTTGGGCATCTGTAGAGCATAGAATTTATTATAATATTCTTTCTGGACAAGTATATACTTTGTTATCATTAATTGTTTTTCTATAATCAGAAATTATACGGTGGTTCACATATTCAGATGTTTCCTATTTTGACAGTTGTCAGTAATTAACAAGTTATTTTCTCTTTTTTTTTTTATTGGGAAATTAATGTAGGAGCCAAAGCAAAAGGCTAAGGAATCCCAAAGAAATCTCAAGCGCAAGGAGATAGAGTCAGATGAAGACTCCCCTAAAAGAAAACCTACAGCACATCGTCGCTTGGCAGTTGTGTATGATAGTGATGAAGAATGAAAATGTGCTTCACAGAAGTACAAGGTAAGTAAGTTAACGTGACTCTTTTAGCGATGCAGCTAGCTATAATCTTTATAAATTTGCAACTTCTTCTAGTCTTTATATTTATTTACAGTTTATCTGTCAGTCCCAAGAAAAGATTCTTATTTAGAAGTCAAGCCTCTGAGAAACATATACTTTTTGTTGATTATAATCATCACATGTGGTTGCTGAGTAAAAATGTTCAGCTGAAATTATTTTTGGAGTATCGATGTTGGGGAGTAAAATCCACAATGAAGGCTTAAATACACGTCGGACTTAACTAAAAGGTTAAGCCATTAGTTATCGGGTCCACTCAGTTTTTAGCGTTCAAGTTCATTCTAACTTGTCGATGTGAGATTGCACTATCTCAAATCCTTGACAAATACCACCCCCTCCCTCTTCACCAATGAGTTCCTACATCATCTACCCTTGATCGCGAACATTTACTCTCAATAACTCATACTTCCATTGCTCCAATAAGAATCAAC
Organism: Panax quinquefolius; assembly: GCA_020205615.1. Taxonomy (NCBI): domain Eukaryota; kingdom Viridiplantae; phylum Streptophyta; class Magnoliopsida; order Apiales; family Araliaceae; genus Panax; species Panax quinquefolius. The sequence goes on along the minus strand of CM035163.1, from coordinate 1,384,772 downwards.
TCTTTCCCACCTCAATTGAGAGGCTATCAAGCTGTTTGCTGCGGCACTAAGAGCAAGCATTCTTCAATCAGGCCTGAATATCTGCTGTAGCTAACTGGTGTATGCACATATTAATTTGATAATTTTCCAGATTTGTCAGCCTAAACCTGATCCTACTTGTTGTGGAGACAGGAATCCACAATGACGGGCTTAGTGCATATGTGGGTCCCAACCTGTCCTAAAAGCTTAAGCAATCTGGTACATTGAGCCTTCCATGTTTACACAAACTTATTTCGTGGGATAGCACCAATTCACATGCGACTTTTAAATAACATTTAGTAGCTTAGCTTTTAGAAATGGATTCTTATTTTGATAGACGAAACATACGAGAAAGGAATTTGGGAGGAAGGATTATCAAGTTTTCCAAAATGCATTTAAGTTGAATCTTTTCCATTATAGTATAGTAACTCATACTTATTTAGCATGACCAATATGAGAAGGGGGAATACATAAGTTTTTATAGAGCATAAAACTCTACTTCTAAGACAACCTATGTTAATAAGGAAAATTTAATAATTATCTAATACAAATAAAAGATGTAGAACAATACATACCGCAACTAAAATGTAACATCTGAAATCAAAATTCCACTTGTCCCAATGTGTACCATGGATCCTACAGCCCACCACAGGCCTGATCTAAAAATCATGAATGTTAGGTACACATGAGTAGTGAGTTTGGCTTTATAAGGACCTATACTCTTTTTATTGCCATCGATGTGGGATGTTACATAAAAGATATACTTTAAATACAATTACTTTATCCATAAATTATAACATAACATAATTATTAATAATCCTTGAATTTTCATATCTCGTTCGACATCAATATGAAAACTGTTCATGAAGAAATTTCCTTGTATAATAATTTTTTCATGTTATATATACTTTGCATCCACTTCATAAAAGGAATTTGGCCTTTAATATACTATTGCTTATACGAAATCTGAAGCATACAATTTGAAAGATGAAGTTATGGTTTTACCTAAAAAAATGAAATTGAATGAAGATATGGGTGCCATATATATCTACTTGATATTTTTGGTCCACTGAGAAATAGTTGAAACCTGTGAATTGTATAGCATTGCTCACTTGGTTTGTAATTTTTAAAAAATATTGTGTATTATCTTAATCTTTCTAATTATCAGGTATTTTGAAAGATTGAATCAATTTCTGAACGATAATATTTCAAACTTATCATGTTATATAAAAGCATGGATTATATGTATTTGTGGAACTGACAAGTGTAATTACATGGATACGTCTATGCTATGCATGTGATATACACTTGTTTTGGATAATTACTCTTAGGAGTGGGTAAATAATTTGGTAAATTACCGAATTCGGTATATATATTCGATATATTTTATTCCATTCGTAAAAAAATTTTACCGGTTGTTCGGTATCGATAGCGGGATGTAATTTAATACATTCGGTAAGTACCGTACTGAATCGGTAATACCGGTTCATTTTACTTATCCTATATAATTATTTGTTATATGTATATTTTTTTAGTTATTAAGTTTATTCCTTTACTTATTCTTTTACCCAAGCAAGAATTCCATACTTCTTTGTTCTCTTTTCTTTATCTTCTACTCGGCATGCACCCTACTCATCATCTTCCTTCGGAAAATTGGTGGTACTATCTTTATTTCAACATAGTAAGTTCTTTAGGTTAGCAAAACTAATTCATTGAATTCTCCTTCTTTCTTTACATCTATATATTTTTATTTCTCTCACCTAGTTGAATATCTTGATGCTTGTAGTGAGAATGATCTATTGATCACTTGGATTTTTTAATCCTTTCATTTAATCAGTCTCCCAAAAAGAGAATAAATTGATTTGTTATTCCGTTGATTAGTTTACGGAGAAGAAAATAAAATGATTTGTTCTAATTTTGAGATCTATTGATTTGGGCTCAACTTGTGTTCATCATTCTCAATTTATTTGATTGATTATAGGTGGTTGATTACCCAAGTGATGAAAACGATGAAGCGATGCAAGTTTTTGATAGAAAAAAAATGAAAAAAAATCGGTATATAAGGAGTAAATACCGGTATCGTATTTATACCGAACCGGCATACACGGTATAGTGTACTGGTATTTCGGTACCGGTTTTAGTATTAATTTTTCATGATAATCGGTAAGGTTCGGTATATGTCGGGTTGATACGATTTTTTACCGTTCCACACCCCTAATTACTTTTTTTTACCTAATCATTTAGTTTTGTCTTGAATTTTATTATGATACATCATCATTTGTCATGTTTCTTCTAAAATTACACTCCCTCCGTCCCCAAAATGATGACTTGAGTGGTAAAAATCTTGTCCTCAAAAGGATGACAAAAGTGCTACATAAATTTTTACTTGGGTAAAATTACCCTTGATTTACTATCATATTTTACTTCACCTCAATAGTCAACCACTCACATAATTAATTCTCTACCCAAAATCCAATTAAATATATTAACCTATACAATATCAACTCATCACACTACTCGAGGACAATGGTAGATTGGGAAAAAATATATTCTCTCTCATAATTTTTTCACTACGTTCTTAATTTGTGTGAAAATTGTACTTCCGTCATCCACGGGGAGGGAGTACTTTTTAACATGTTAAAAGTATTTTCTCTCTTGTTTCTTGAACATGTTGAATCAAGTGTCGGACATGTTGGTCGGACACATAAAAGAAGTGTGACATAGGACATGGACACATCTACTTGTGAACATCTATAAGGTGCTAGGAGGTATTAGTAGATAAATGAAAAAATTTAGGTGATTAAATTTTTATATAGGAGTATGGAATGATAAAATTGGTGAAAGGTGAAAGCCCTAGTCTGAGCTCTTAAGCGTGTTTGATCTGTATTATCATTGAGGTGGAAGTTATAGTAGGAGAACAAATCTTGTATTTATTTATTTTTGATTTAAAATATTACTTAAGCTAAGTTTGTCTGTATATATAATTAGCATAGATTTCTGAACATGCAGATTTATTTATTTTTGCAGGAGAAGCGTGGATTGACTTCCTTGAAAATGATGTGAAGCAGTATAAAGACTGTTTCTATTTTTTATTTTTGAAATTTGATGGAAAGCAATTGAAGGATTAGAAGGGGGAGGAATTTCTGTGCTGGAATACTACTAGTTATGTTTTGCTTGACTGATAACAACTTTGAGTTATGATTTGAACTTGAAGGGAGGGGCACAATTGAGAATGAATTTTGTTTTTCACAAGTCATAATCATCTTTCTCAATGTATAGTTGTTGTTTATGTATGGGGATTATTATTGGGTACACTGCAAGAGCAGTGATGTCTGTCTGTCTGTCTGTCTATAAGGTTGGTCCTCTGTTCAGCAGCATTACATACTCCGTTTGCCTCTGGATGGGAACTCTGGAGCATATATAGATGTTATTAGTCCCTTCCCTTGCCTCTTAATTTCAACATAATAAATAAAAATGTAATGTTCATATAATTTCAATACAAGTGAAGTGAAGTGAAGTGAAGTGAACCTCAACTTTCTCTATTTATTATTATTATTATTATTATTAATTTTTTATTCAGTCTCTGTCTGTCCGTGTGTGTATATATATATATATATATTATATATTGATTTTATCATTTATACTATGCTTGTGTATTAGTACTACTATTAAATTTATTCAACATACTACGTTTATTAATATATTAAGGTTTCTATTTGGATAAATAACATGTTCTAACATTATATTTTAAAGTCCAAAATTTATTAGTCTCTCTCTTCCGTCTCGCTTTCTCTAAAATTAGTATAACTCAATCATTGTATCAATAAAAAGTAAATACATTCACAATAATTTAAAATTTAATATGTATTTTAAAAGTTAAATTATATCTTTAATTTGAAAACGGAGGGAGTATTAGCATGATAGTATCTCAAATTTTTGATAAAACTTGTTGATAAATGTTAAAAATTCCTAGACACTGGTGAACCTCTTCTAATTAAATTAATAAGGGCTTCTTCAATCTAGGCTTCTATTTATTTTTTGAAAAGTAGACGGAAGTTGAATAAAATTTGAACAGAATAATTTGGATCGAGTAAAACTATAAAGATAATTAAATTATTTATCTCACACGGTCACACATATATATCTCCAAGTACATGACTTTATCAAACTAATCTCAGATTTAGTCCTTTAAGTTTAAAATCTTCACATTAACCCCCCTCCGAACTTGATGCTATTCTATCTCATCGTTCAAAGTTTAAACAAAAAAATTAAATACACACAAAATCCCAATGAAGTTGATAGTTCCACAAACAAAATTAATAGCTTTACAAGCACCCTCTTACATAACTATTAAGTTTGAAATTAATTTTACAAAAATATCAATTTTAACTTGTAAAAAAAATGATAGCCCTATTATTAATTATAAAAGTAAGTTTAGTTTGACTTTTAAACTCATCATTCTTAAAGTTAATATTCAAACACAATTATTTTAAAATTTTGAACTCAAACAATTTTAGAATTAGAAATAAGTTGGATATAACTTGTTGTAATCATAATTTTAAAAAATATATTTTTAAGAAATAATGTAACTTTAAAATTTAAAAATAATCAATTTAACCTAAAAATTCAAACTATGAAAATCAAATGAAAGGTCTAATTCAGGTCAAATTAGTCGACTTCCTCCAAGAGTCCATTCTCTCTCCCTCTCTCCCATTCCCATATAAGAATACCCAACAATTCTTGGTACTACTAAAGGCCAAATAAATAAAATCATAAAGAATACTACCCAAATTCTTGAAAAGGTTACAGTAAATTTTAAAGAATACCTTAGAATAATTCTTACCTGTTTCTTTCAATCATAAAGTAAAAAAGTCACTAGACCTAATTTTTGAATTAGAATTAAAATTTTAAAATGAGGAGGATGAAGCTAGTGATTATGATATTACAAAATAAGAGACTAAAAATGACTTGTTCATATAAAAATAGAATAAAATAACAAAATAAATGGCAAAATAAAATAAAAAAGTACAAGAATTAATGGTCAAAATAATAAAAGTTGTTAAAAAATTTACACAAACGAGTAGGTAAGTAGTGCCGTGCCGTGCCTCTATTAAACAATTAATTAATTTTCCATAAAAAATATTGTCTCCTACTCCTCTTTATAACTCAAAAGATAAGGAAGTGGTTAAAATTTAAATACCAAAACTAACCGGTTCTTGCGCGGGAATGTCCTCAGACAGTTATTTTTTGAACTCACAGCCAAATCATTATCATCGTCTACCTCTATCAAAATGCTGTAAAAAACCTCCAACAATGGCATCCCAAAACCCCAATTCCACTCGAACCCCAATGTACCCCCAAATCATCGATGATCCAAATCCTACTCCTAACCCAAATATTAAGAAATCATCGCCATCATCTTCGCTTTATCCTAAGGTCGACATGAAAGATAATATCGTGGAGAATCTCTTCCCAGAAATCCCTAGCCCTAGCTCCCCCTCTGCCCCACCGGAATCCATTGAAGAAATCATCATCACCGTCCCCAGCGCTATTCTCCATTTGATCGACAAGCAATTCAGCGTCGAGCTCGCTTGCGGCGATTTCTCAGTAATCCAGCTTATGCAGGGTGATAATGCCGTGGCGGTTCTCGCGAGAATCGCCGACGAGATCCAGTGGCCTTTGACGAAAGATGAAGCCGCCGTGAAGCTCGACCATTCCCATTACTTCTTCTCGTTCCGTGCCCCTAAGGAAAATGCCGATGATTCTGAGATGTTATTGAATTATGGGTTGACAATTGCGTCGAAAGGGCAAGATAATTTATTGAAGAAATTGGACGACGTTTTGGAGAAATACAGTAGCTTTTCGGAACATGAAGTGAAGAAGAAGGGGGGAAATGACAAGGAGATGGAGGTCTTGGATGGATCGGTGGAGGTGGCGAAGGAGTTATCGCCGGAGGATTTGAAATCCGAGAATAAAAAAAAAGTAATGGAGCACAAGTGTCAAGCTTATTGGACTACTTTGGCCCCCAATGTGGAGGATTATAGTGGGATTGCGGCAAAATTGATTGCTGCTGGGTCAGGGCAGCTGATTAAAGGGATTTTGTGGTGTGGTGATGTGACTGTGGACAGGTTGAAATGGGGGAATGAGGTTATGAAAAAGATGATGACCCCTGGTTCGAGTACCGAGATCAGTCCCGAGACCTTGAAGAGGATTAAGAGGTGTTTGTGCTTATATTTATTCAATATTGTGGTGGTCTTTTTGCTGTAGCTATTTAACTTTATTCTTTATTTTAATTGTTTCTGGTGATATAATTGTTTTTAGCTCTACAGTGGACTCATGTCATGGTTTTTGAGTCTCTTGTTTATTTAAATTTTTGTAATGGTTTTTTAAGGGAAATGACTTTGGCATTATTAGATTCATGAGACTGTACGTAGTATTATTTATAGATGGAATTAATGTTGAAAATGGATTCTGGTTCATGCACTTAGATTTGGTTGATCGGTTCTGTTTCTGTTGTTTTGAAGGTACATATACATATATATATATATATATATATATATATATATATATATATGATGCCGTGCTTGGTGATTCTTGTAGGGTAAAGAGGGTGACAAAGATGACAGAAAAAGTAGCAGTGGGAGTCCTGTCTGGGGTTATTAAGGTTTCTGGATTCTTCACTAGTTCTGTTACAAACTCTAAAGCGGGAAAGAAGTTGTTTGGTCTGTTGCCCGGGGAAATGGTCCTTGCTTCCCTGGATGGATTTAGTATGTCAATGAACAAACTCTCTTTCTCACCAACACATGCACCTAAGACTACATGCACATGCAAATTTGAAATATAATTGTATAACAAGAGTTTCAATCTAGCTACTTAATTGCTGTTAAATATTTTCTTCATATCTTAATTAATGCTAGCTGGACCTTTTTGTTCTCTTGCTAACTCAACTGCCTTAATTATTTAATTAATTTCTTGCATGTTATTGTATATTTGGATGCTAATTTTGATTAAGAAGTGACAGATATAGTGAATGAATCAATACCCAAAATTACATGCAAGGCAATGAAAAAATTAACATCATCTTTTTCCTCTAAAAATATATAGAAAGAGAAATCAGCTTGTGAAACATAATTGTTAGTGTCTTTAAAATTTCAAAAACTCCAAAAGTAGTCTTGGATTGGCATATTTCAAAATAAGTACTCCCCATAGATTGATAATATATATTATGACATAACCGAGAGAATAATGTATGTAGTGATTAAAGTCATAAACTGTGTTGATCGGAAAACACTGATCTTTGTAATTTAAGAAACATTCAACCATCCATCTAGTGGGGATTTTGTTATACTTACTGCTAATGTTAATATATATTTGGAAGAGTAATGTTACATCTAAATATTTTATAAACCATCACGCGATGTGGGATTTTCTTTCCCATACTATACTGCTAATAGTTTGTGTCTCTAGCATTATTCATATTTGGAAAGTGAGTTGTATTGCCCATTCCATCATTGCAACATTCAACACTTAAAGATAAAATGTTGAATTTGACTTCCGTCTGATTTCTTTTCATTCATTTTATAGCACTCTTTTTATATATAAAAACTAATCTACAAAGTCTTCATGTGAATAGACAAGGTCTGTGATGCCGTTGAAGTAGCTGGGAAGAATGTAATGTCTACATCATCCACTGTTACCACTGAACTTGTCTCCCAAAAGTAAGTCATACGTGTACGATATTTAAGCTTGTGCCGTAAAGTAGTGAAACAAAAAAAGACAAAGAAAAAAGCATACAGCATGACAAGCTGACAATTATCTTATATCTATGAGGTTGAACATCTCGTCTTCCATCTACACAATGAAGAAGACTGCCTTCATATATATAATATTTTTCATGATCCTTTTAATTTTTTAAATTAGTATTTATTTTTATTTGTGTGTGGATGGACTACGTACTTGCATAATGTATGTATAAGTTTTTAAGCAATTTTTATGGTTGAGATTGATTACGCACAAGAGCACATTTCATATCCTGGTAGATTGACTTGCCTATATATAGTGATGACAAAAAACCACCGAGGACTTTCACCTGGGTGTTCGGCGTTCCATTCTCTTTCCCAAAGTGTTCGTAGCAGGCTGAGCCAACCATGCCCTTGCCATTGGTCAATACATTAGTACAACATACAGATTATGCGGCTATAATGTGAAACTATGAGCTTATAGGATTGCATTTGTCCTTGTGCAGGTATGGGCAACAGGCAGCTAAGGCAACAAATGAGGGGCTTGAAGCTGCAGGGCATGTGATAGGAACTGCATGGACTGTTTTTAAAATTAGAAAGGCAATCAACCCAAAAAGCGTCATAAAGCCTTCTACTCTGGCCAAATCTGCTGCTAAAACAGCCGCTGCTGGGATGAAGGCTAAGAGTTCCAAGTGAGGATGCTGGGCATTGTTAGTTTAGTTCTTGGATCAACTTAGAGATCTGACAACTGTTTTTTGAGTCATACATTGTAATTTATTGCCCCTCACATGTTACATAAGAAAATTAGGTTCTTTATTTGTTTCTGGAGATACTGCTGCCATACAACCAAGAGTTTGTTGGCAGCTGATACTTTTTCTTTTTATCAAATGTATTGATGATAGAGGCTAGGTGACAGATTGTAGCTGAAATTGCAGCTTCAGGAGATATTTGAATGTATTATTTTGTTTATCATTAAAAACACAGCTACCATTTGTTCTGTAATTGCTTGTGCAATCAGTTGAAGTCTAATTTTAGTTCTTCCATCTCATCCTGACTCCTGAGTAGGTTTGTAAGGCAAGTAACCCAGCGATAAACGGCAGCAGATAAAACATTCTGAGTGCACGTGTGATTGATAAGGGCAGTCTGCAGATACAGAGATAGTTAATTATTCTCTTTTGATGGAGCTTGGAAGCATGCTTGAATATGACTGGGTTTTGTTTTAAAAATTGTTCATTCAGGCATCAAAGTCACTTCAATGCTTTCTCAGTTGGGTTGGATTTGGACAAGGCCTTGGCGTTTTACCATGCATGCATACATGCATCTGGGTGTCCTCAAAGAGCTTTTCAAGTAAGTCGCTCACTTTATATTGCTTGGCCACTCAATCATATTACGATATGAAAGTTGAGATTTTAAGATTTAACAGTGTTAAGTTATTGATTGTCCTGTTTCATTTGCCTGATTGCTTAAGTTCTATATTTAATTTGATTTTGATAGATGAATACATGGTGGGTGGCTGTCTTGGAGTTTAATATCAGGCTTTTATAATCATGGATTTTTTTTTTTTGTTTCGAGCATGAGTCAATATGGTTGGACAACTTGTGAGAATAGTGTAAAGTTTGATTGTGATGGTTTTATAGTTTAAATACTCTAATTTTTCTTAGGTCATGCAACACTTCGCTGGTTTCAGAAAAGAATGAAAACGGTATTCATTTAAAGGTGGTCAGTTTATCTCCCATTCGATTGAACTATGAATCATAATGCCCGGTTAACATCATTTTCTCATTTATTAATTTAATAATATGCACATATGTTGTTGATCTATCAAGTTGAAGTCCTTTTCTTTCTCCCTCCTGTCAAAATAGAAGTCCTATTTGACTCTTCTTCTTTTTTTTTTTTTCTTTTTACACATTAATGTTTGCAAACATTTTTTAGAAAACTAGAAAAGCTAAACGGGACAGCGGCGTAGCAGCAGTATTATTATGCTTTGTGCAGTAGATTCTACTATCTGATAGAAATGGTATTGCTGTGGGACCATGTTATCCCAGTTTTTTAGTTGGACTGTCCACTACTACAAACCTCTGATAATTGGGTGTTGATTAGGAACACTTGTTTCCAAACAATCTTGATTGCCATCTCTTTACATCCCATCCCATGGCGGAGCCAAAGAAGCTCTCTGGTGATGGCAATGGACACAGAAAATCCTTTATTTTTATTTATTTGGTCAATTGAAAGGATTCCCTTAGTCAGCACATGCACTACATACCATTTGATTGACCTAGACTAGATGTTGTTCAGAACAGATCGGAAATGCTATTAGAACAGGTAGATAATTGAAATTTCTAGCTGAATCCTCTGCATGGGAGCAGAAGAAAGAGCAGAAGGATTTATATGTATGAGGTTAGTTTAGTTGAGCAGCTGATATCTTTGGGAAAGTCATCATCATCATCATCATGTCTCTGTCCGTCTATTACAAGTATTTATGAATGAATATGATAAAGAAAGAATGTGGTACTGGTACCTGTGGGAAGTGAGGAGAATAAAGGCATAAATGATATTCTTTCTATCTATCTTTGGAGACAGCATCAATTCATGCTGGTTTATGATAAACCACTAGTTTTAGTGGGTTTAGTGGAAGGAAGGATTTGGCACACTCGCCCCTCATTCACACAGGAATGTCACTATATTTTTATTTTTTTTTTTTTTTATTTCTGCAAAGTTATAATAATTTTTTTTAAATAAATAAAAAATGGGGAATTAGTGGGCTAGGGTTAAGTAAGCCACATGAAACCATAAAAGATGGTTATGAATTATGATGGAGGTGGAGTCACTAAACAACCCCAAGTCAATCCCTTTAATTAGTGCACCCCCCGTGTTGCCACTCTGCACTTAGACCCTAATACCAAAGACAGAGACATTATTAGTGAGACGGAAAGCTACTCCCCATTTAATCTTAAAAAACACAAACTTAATGATATCCAATCGTGCCACGTGTTCTTGTTAATGTAACATTCATGGGAACTTTAACTTGCTTTTGGGTACATACATATTTTTGGATGGATTAAGTAAATTATTTTGCTAACCACCCCATTGCAAAAATTATCACATTTGATTGTACTCACTGAACCACTCAAACTACCCATCTTTACATTGCAGTACAATTCTCTTCCGTATATAAAACATAAAACATGGAGTCCAAGTGGATGGAGGAGAGTTTAGTAATTTTCTTTTGGCTGCTTTATTTACCATAAGGGATAACGGTCAAATGTCGGAAAGACAGTTGAAAATGGAGGGAAATATGGATGAGGAATAAGTGAATATCAACGCCTCACCTCCCCACCACTTTTCTATATTAACTATTAGATGTTCTGTGCCAGTGCCAGTGCCAGTGCCAGTGCCTGTGCCTCTAAATAGTGGAAATACTTATTGTTATGCCACTATTCAAACAAATATATATCTGGCTGTTCATAAAAATTTGGACGGTTTGATATTGGTATGAACGGTTAGATATGTATTTGTCCCAATACTATCACAGGGAACATTTGCTATGTATCACTCTCCACCCTCTCTCTCTCTCTCTCTCTCTATATATATATATATATAATAATAATAATAATAATAATAATACGTATGTTTTTTAACTTGGTTCTTGCTGATGTTTTTTACCAACTCATCTTACTACTTCATAATCTATAGAAGAATAAAATGGCTGGGAAAGCAAACAGAACAAACCCCTTCTGAATCTTCAGCAGCTCCAACCAATCCAATGAGATCTTTTCTGAGAAGGGTCTTGAAAACAATTCCTGGGTTTTCCAATTCTTGGGGAAATAATAACAGTACACAATCTCCTCGAAGCAGAACAACTTTCCATAGAGATGTCGAACAAGAAGAATTTCAGTGCGCAAGCACCCATTGTCTCTCTTCATACTACAGCGTTTTCGTCGCCCGCCTTGCCATGATGGTATGTGAATTGTTCTTCACTCAGATGAATAGTCCGATTCTAATATTGTTTCAAATTAAATTTGATGTGAAATTACTGTTCGACTACGGAAATCAAATGAAATGAAATGGTGCTCTTCAATGGTGGATTGAGCTTTGATCCTGGTTTGAACTGCCCTGGGTCGTTAATGGTATCAGAGTAGTGGCCCTTGGTGTTTTGGCAGTAACAAAGACTTAAAATTTTATTAGCTCTTAGTTTTCGATGTATTAGTAAATATTAATTCATAGGCCTCTCTCTCATTCTGACCTATATGTAATGATTGGAAAAAGATATTTAGGTTACCAGAAATTCCCAAGTCAATACATAGCCTGCCTTGAAATCTATCTTGGCAAAAACACAAGGATCTTCCTCTACATATGTGCATGATTTCAGCAATTGGCTAAAACTTGGCTTCATGTTAATGGCATTTTGCAGGTCATGTTAGCAATACTGATAGGGCTTTTAACCTTTCTGACTTGGCACTTTACAAGGGTCTACACAAAGAAATCACTGGAAACTTTAGCATATGGCCTTCGCTACCAACTTCTACAACGCCCAATATTGCGAATGTGGAACATCTTGAATTCTACTGTAGAAATAACAACGGCTCAGGTTAAGCTGTCAGAGTATGTGATCAAAAAGTACAGCAAGCCTGTCAATCAAGCTCAGCAAGTCGAGGTTACTCTTTAAAGACCCATTCTTTTCATTCACAAAATATTTGATTTATGTTATTTATTTGATGAATTGTTTGTGAAATGTTTTTCTAATCATTAACATTTAGGATTTTGACTCCCAGCTATATCAAGTAATGAAGGACGTAACGTGGGCACTCTTTGCAAGTCACAGAGCTCTGAATTCCATAACCATAAATTACAGAAATGGATTTGTCCAGGCTTTTCATAGAGATCATACAAGTAACAATACATTCTACATATACTCGGATTTAGTCAATTATTCCATCAGTGGGTCTCGTGATATCAACATTCTTTCATCTCGTCAAGGGTGGAATGATCAATCTGTACACAATAATATCTCAGCAAGTTGGTTCCGAGAACCACTTGATCCTCTCACTGGTGAAAAGATAGGAAAATCAAGTCCAATCCCACCGGATGATCTGATCAATATTGCAGGGATTTCACAAGTTCCTGATGGTGCAGCTTCGTGGCATGTAGCAGTAAGCAAGTATACAGATTCACCATTGCTTTCTGCAGCATTGCCAGTTTTAGACTCGTCCAAGGAAAGTATACTGGCTGTTGTGGGTGTTACTACAACACTTTATAGTGTTGGTCAGTTGATGAAAGAACTTGTTGAATTCCACACCGGACACATTTATTTGACGTCTCAAGAGGGTTGGTTGCTCTCTACTTCCACAAATACTCCTCTCTTGATGAATTCAACAACGGGACCAAAACTTATGATGGCTGCTGATTCCGAGGACCAGGTGATACGCTCAGGAGCTGAGTTGTTACAGAAAACCTATGGCAACAAGACTCCCACAAATCAGGAGGTTCACATAGAGAATGCCAGGCTTGGACACCAGCTCTATTACATTGACTCATTCTTCCTAAACTTAAAGAGACTTCCCATGGTAAGTTTCTATATTATACATCTAGTCTTATCTTAAAATCCCATGTTTCACAGTTTTAAGAAATTCTGATAGATATGTAGGAGGTAGTATTATGTTTCTATTGCTTATAATTATATTATGCGGAGGTAGTACCACGTAAACTAGACAGCTGATTTCGCTATTTACATGTTTACAGGTTGGGGTTATTATCATTCCAAGGAAATACATAATGGGGAAGGTGGATGAGAGAGCCATTAAAACATTGTTAATATTGATATCCGCTTCTCTGTGCATACTAGTCATTGGTTGTATTTGTATTTTCATATTGACAAATGGAGTGTCAAAGGAGATGAAACTAAGAGCGGAACTGATAAGCCATTTAGATGCAAGAAGGAAGGCAGAGGCATCAAGTAATTACAAAAGCCAGTTTCTAGCAAACATGAGGTGAGTGTCAATTTCAACTCTGAGGGGGAAGGGGCTTTGGTAAGGCAAGGATTAAACCCATTTTGTACCCTCACCATGTTCAAACCAAGAAGAGGAAAAAAAACAAAAATTCTGCTTCAAAATTTATGTATTTATACATTATATAAGGTTGATGTAATCTACTCCGTTTCTGCAATTTGACATTTTGGAATGAAATTTTTCTCAAATTTAACCAAAACTGATAGGAACATAATTAATTTCTATGTCAATTTACATTGTTATACTGTATATTAAGTTGAAGATGTTCGGATAAATAGGGTACTTGCAAATTATATAGACAGCTACGACAGCAACCGACAATATAGCACAGAGTTATAACTGCTCTCCTGTGATCATCTGATGTTGTTCATTTTGATTCACTGCCTGTGGTACCACCCAAAAAAGCAGAAAATAATTTAAAGTATAATTTTGTAACTAACATCCTAAGTCCCTTTATTTTGATATTCTATCTGTAGCCATGTGATGAGTACAATCTGTGTTGTGATCTTGTAATAATTTCATAGACCAATATTATAATTTTTCCATAAGTTGACCAAAAAACTTAATATCTTAGCATTTTTGTGTCTGTAACTATTAATAATTAATTGCTCTTTTTATGGTGCAACAGTCATGAACTGCGAACACCTATGGCTGCAGTTATTGGATTACTGGACATTCTTATGTGTGATGATCATCTCACAAACGAGCAATATTCAACGATTACCCAGATCCGTAGATGTTCAACTGCTTTACTAAGGCTTCTTAACAACATTTTGGATCTCAGTAAGGTGCCAAATATTATGAAATAAGTGTTTCGTTTATGTAATATTAGCAGTGCCATAACATACAAAATCAGTTGTTAACAGACACATAGCAAAACAAGATTAACTTTAGGTGCCAGTACAGGATACCAGTTGTGGATATGGTTCCAACAATAAGGCAACAATCAATTACCTTCAGTGTTAAACCTAAGTTCATATTACACCTAATTGAATTGATCACGTACTTTTTTATAGTAGTATTTCTTCAACTGATGAGATGTTCTATCATTTAAAATTGCAAAACTACTAAAATTAGCTGCAACAAGCCAAAACACCTTAAGACTATGAGTTTATAGCCAAAGCAACTGATGTTCTAGCATGTTTCTAGCAGGAATATTAAATTTTATACAATTGTATGAAAATATTATGCAGGTTGAATCTGGAAAGCTGGTGCTGGAAGTAGCTGAGTTTGACTTGGGGCGAGAACTTGAAGGGCTTGTAGATATGTTCTCTGTCCAGTGCATTAACCACAATGTCGAGACTGTTCTAGATCTTTTTGGTATGACCATAATATATTCTTCATTCTGTGTAGTTAATGCTAAAGAACCAAGACAACTTTTGAAGTCTCAACTTTGTGGTCTAGTTATATGTTCATTTTCCTTGTGCAGATGATATCCCAAAATTTGTTCAAGGCGATTCTGGTAGAGTTGTGCAGATTTTTGCAAACCTTATCAGCAATTCTATCAAGTTTACAACATGTAAGTGCAACTTCCCCATTAAATTTTTTAGTCTATATTAAATCAGCTTGAGTAGAGCTAACAATTCATCACTATTGTCAAGGTTCAAAATCCATAATGTTATCACTATATTACCATATAATGTGCAATTTAAGTATCATGGAATGTAATTTCGGTTTTCTGTTTATTCATATGAAATCATTCCGAATTATGTGCTATTCCAAACTTCCTTGTTAGAATAAAAGTAAAGCAATGATATTTATGTGATATGAGCAGTTTCTTTTAAAAGTTTATGTAGCTTGTAACACTTAAGTTTTCTAATGGCATACAGCGGGTTACATTGTTCTGCGAGGATGGTGTGAGAATCCAAATACCATTAGCAACACCAGGAAGTTTTCCCTTGGGCAAAAGGATCAAAGATCTACACCCAACACAAAGTTTAAGCGACAATGGAGCCATGCCAAAAGATTCTGCAAGAAAGACAACAAAATGATTCTTTATTTCGAAGTTGAGGACACTGGCTGTGGTATGAACCTTAGCTTAGCAACTCTTAACACAAACAAAACTTTATTTCCAAGTACTTCAAATCATCTTTGGTTCTTTTTTCTTTTTTCCTTATTATTTACTTCTTTTTCCTAGGAATTGATCCAAGAAAATGGGAGACTGTATTCGAAAGCTTTGAGCAAGCGGACCCCTCAACAACTCGATTGTAAGCTGTCTATACGAACTCGATTACCTTACATGAGCATTCTGTGATTTATGTAGCAACATTTGCTGAAGGTTCCAGAGAGTTATACTGAAACTTTTTATTATTTTCAGGCATGGTGGAACTGGACTTGGTTTATGCATTGTACGAACCTTGGTGAGCAAAACTTTTTTCCTTACAAAATTTCAAGTAAATGATTTTGTGTTGCCAAAATTTGAATCATTGTAACAAAAGAAACAGTTTGTATCAGATGCCATGAAAAACAACATACCAACTTGTCTATGTGGCACAGATTTGCCAGACTCTGTGGGATTCAAAGATCACAATCCATTAGCCTCAGTTAATTAAATTTTCAAATCAGATTAGCCTGTTTGCAAAGTCTACATACAATCAACTATTTCCTGTTATGTGTGAGCTAACTCATCATTCATTCTCATAGGAGCTTCTTTTACACTCCGCGGAGATTGGCTTACAAAACTCTTAAATGAAGACAAACATTTATTTTAGATTCTCTAGTAACTTTGCATCTTATTCAAAGTATCAACATGCTCTTATGATAAAAGGGATGCTTACAGGTGAATCAGATGGGTGGAGAAATTAGAGTTGTGAAGAAAAATGGACCAGGCACTCTCATGCAACTATATTTGCTTCTCAGCACCCCTGTAGATGGAACAAGAGAGTACTGCAGTTTAAACTTTGATGAACATAACCTGACAGTAAGTTTAACTATTCTTCAACCTGCGGACTTTTGCTAATATACCCTCTTCATAAGTACCAGAATAGGCTTTACATATTTTTAGGGCATTCTTTTCATAATGGACACTTACATGCCAAATTATACTTGCAAAGAAAAAAGAAGAGAATATGCCAAATTATTTCAACAAGCAACTGTAGTGCACAGAAAGTCTAGATTTGCTTGTGCTGATTTTTAGAGTGCCTTCACAAAATTTAAATATGCCAATCTCACAAACCAGACTGTTTTACAGTACCATTTCCGCTTTTGCTTAAAAAAACAGAGTCAAAATACGAGATTAAGCTCCGTGCAGAACATTCTTTTCATTTTCGGTTCATAGGGTATTTTTTTTTTATAATTATGACCAATGTATTAATTCAAGGTTTTAAACAGAAATGCTAAACATATGTGAAACTTGAATGCAGATAGTGCTTGCACTCAGTGGAAGAATGGGTAGATTGACTATGTCAAACTGGCTAGAAAGACATGGGGCGTATACCTATGAAGCATCTGAGTGGAATGAACTAACACAAATTCTTCAGGAACTCTTTCAAGGTGGAACTTATGCTCAAAATTCACCAAGTAAATGTTCAAAAGCTGAAGAATCGAATACAGAAGACATGAGAGCCTCAATTTGCGTCATAGTTATTGATATAGTGCTACTTGACTTGAGCACAGATATATGGAAGGAACAGCTTAATTTCTTGGATAGATATTTTAGGAGAGCAAAGTTTGCTTGGATATTGAACCATGACACCTCCAACAACATTAAGATGGAGCTTCGTAGAAAAGGGCATCTACTGATGGTTAATCGACCTCTGTACAAATCAAAAATGATCCAGATAATTGAATCTGCCATAAGAGAGAGCGATCTTGAACTACAAAGGAAAATTAGTCCTTTGAGATCTACAGTTGTTGAAGGTGAGATGCATGAATGTGTTGAAATGAAAAACATTCACTCCGATACTGACAGCTCCATTGACTCTGATAAGCCAGAAATGGGAAGTTCTAATTCTATCGATGCATTGCAATTGGGAGAAAAGCAACAAAAACATTTTAGTACACCCTGTTTGTCACAATATGAAGCAGTTAATAATTGCTTTGTTGAATTAACTGAAGTTCAGTCAGAAGAAAACGAGTTGAGCAGAAACGAACAAAATCTGACTGGAACTTCTTACAACAATTCAAGTTGTACTTATTCAAAGAGGGCAGCAGATGGAGAGAATTCTCTTGAAGGTTTACGCATACTTCTGGCAGAAGATATGCCGCTACTCCAGAGAGTTGCAACCATAATGCTTGAAAAATTGGGTGCCACAGTTGTAGCCGTGGGAGATGGGTTGCAGGCAGTAGATGCTCTAAAGTTCATGCTTAGTCCAGATGAGTATCAAAGGGAAACTCTCTGGGCAAATGGCAACCCAAGTAATCAAACAAAGAGATGCGATTCCCCAACATACGACTTGATCCTTATGGATTGTCAGGTAAATTTGTGTGTTTTTTTTTTTTTGGAGTTTTATTTTCAGCAAGATTTTCTAGGTAATGCAAAATGAGAAGAAATGCTTGATAGGCTAGTAATTTGGAAGAACTTATTGATCTTGCAGTGGCTTTCTCCCAGCATGCTAACAAAAAGGAACTTGCATATTCCCTCAATTCGAAAATGAGAGTTATTTCAACATATTCTTTTTAATATTAAATTTCAAGTCTAATTTTTTTTTCTTATTGACAACAAACTTTTAAAAGAATTTATATTTAAGCATGTCGTAGTAACAAATTTATCGTCTGTCTTTTTACTCCTCGAGTTTCTAAATTAAAATTGAATTATATAACCTCTAAATTTTCCCACCAGATGCCAAAGATGGATGGTTATGAAGCAACAAAAGCTATACGAAGATCAGAGTTGGGGAGGGGTCTACACATCCCAATTGTTGCACTAACAGCTCACGCAATGTCATCGGATGAAGCTAAATGCTTGAAAGTTGGCATGGATGCC
Source organism: Panax quinquefolius (assembly GCA_020205615.1). Classification (NCBI taxonomy): domain Eukaryota; kingdom Viridiplantae; phylum Streptophyta; class Magnoliopsida; order Apiales; family Araliaceae; genus Panax; species Panax quinquefolius. The sequence continues at coordinate 1,366,086 of CM035163.1, read as the reverse complement.
TATCTAACGAAGCCAATTGACCGTAAGTTGATGGTTTCCACCATTCTATCATTGACAAGAAGAACTACTTAATCCTTACTTCTTCAAGCATTCATGATTTCACACCACTTCAGCTCAATTGCTCATGCAGAGTCCTGATGTAAATATTTATAGTACTAGCATAAAGCAAAAACTGTATAACACTCTGAAAAACTATATCTTCCTCCATTTTTGGTAGTTTTGTGGAGAATATCCATAGAAGCAAATTCTTCGACTAACTTTAAATATCAAATTCATTTTGATTAATTGTTTTTCGTTTGCAAAGTTACATTATACCTCTCTTCCTCTGGTGTACAAATAATCCATCCATGAGGCATTCTAACTCCATAGAAAATAATCGTGATTCCATTTCAATTGAGTTTCATGCAATCTTATAGATGTGGTAACCTCTCAATCCCACATCGAAAAATAAAAGGAAAAATTTGTCTATATATTAAGAAATTAAGTAACTTGCATGATTTATATGCGAGCCTAGAAAGGCATCATGGGCGGTCCCTATTGCCTAATGGGATGTAACAAGGCCTCTATTAAGAATATATTCTATTATCAATGCTAAAGAAGGTGGATTTTTTATAAAATGATGATTTTAAACCGACGAATTATCACCCATTATATTTTTTTATAAAAGCCGTAAGAAGTAATAAGGCTCTAAGATTGAATAATGACATCATTATTAACAATAGACGAAGTATTATATATCTATTGTAGAAGTATAAGTAACAATTGTAGTGTATTTTTTATTTTTTTTGCCTGATTACAATGTTGTTATTAGCATATGAACTTTTTAGTTTCAATATGACCTTATTTTCCTATAATCATATCTGAAATTTGATATAGAAATTATTTTGAACAAATCTATGAACTTCAACAACAATTAATGACTAATAGTGATTGAGCAGTAGTGGATAATACTAATAAATAAATAATTTTGTAAATCCCATGTGTTATGCTCAATTCAATTGCCTAGTTTTCTTGAATATTTGTTACTACAATTGAATTATATTAATGATATAATTTTTTTTATATTTTAAATAAATGAAAGAACTTTCCATCGTTTTGAAAAGTAATTATTGATTAAAATAAATTTTAAACTCTGCCCGTGGCCGTGTATATATATGGGTTGCCTTGTTGCCTAAGACGAGATCGTCTTCTCACTCCCTTTTTAGTCTTCTCTCTCCTCTCGCAACACAACACAACACAGAGAAAGCAGATCAAAGAAAAAGAATCCACCGGCAGACATATAAAGAGTAAAATGGCGAGATACGACAGAGCTATCACGGTCTTTTCGCCAGACGGCCATCTCTTCCAGGTTGAATATGCGCTCGAAGCCGTCCGTAAAGGTAACGCCGCCGTCGGCGTTAGAGGCACCGATACCATCGTTCTCGGCGTTGAGAAGAAGTCTACTGTCAAGCTTCAAGACTCCAGGTCCCCTTTCCTTCTCCTCTGTTTGTTTAAATATGTGTATTGTTGTTTTTCTTTCTCCAGGTTATGCTTTTTGATTTAGGGATTTTGCATAACTTTCAAATTGTGCGTGCGGGATATCTGAAGACTGAAGCTTAGATTTACTAGATTGGAAGCAAAGGTTTATGGGTTCCTGGGAATGAAGGCAAAATTTATTCGTACAAGTTAGAGTTTTATTTTTGTAATGAATCAAAAGGGTGTTACTGGGATTCCCTTTTGGAATTGCCTTGCAAACAAAAAAAAATTCACTTTTTTTTTATTCATACACGACCTGACTAGGAATGGTGCATACACTGCTTGCAACTAGTAATCACCAACTTGGAAGCATGTTTTCATGGGGTCATATGGATGGATCATGGATGAAAATTTAAATTACTTATAGATGTTGTTTGTAAGTATTGCATGATATTGGTATAGCTCTTGGGATTCATGTCTAGTTTAGAAAGCTAAGCTTTTTCTCTTTGTTTTTAATAGTTTTTGTTGTTTATCATGCCTAATTAGTAATGGTTGTCACACTGTGATCCCTTGAGAAAATTTGGTGGGTTCTTTTGAATGCTGTAAGAGTTTAAAGGAATAGTGTTACTTGTATGCTAAAGCATATGCTAATTACATATTCTTAAAAGAGGTAAGCCTAAGACTTGCTTAGTTTTCTGAGGCTGATTATCACTTATACTAGTCCTTATCTCGACTAGACTTGTCTAGTATCATGGTATGATAGCAGCTCCATTTCATGTGCTCTTTAACATATCCTACATACAATGTACTGTTTTCTGACTATTATATTTCGTCTCCTCTGCAGATCTGTCAGGAAGATTGTAAATCTGGATGATCACATTGCTTTGGCCTGTGCTGGTCTTAAAGCTGATGCTCGTGTTCTTATAAACAGGGCACGCATTGAGTGTCAAAGCCATAAGCTAACTGTTGAAGATCCTGTTACTGTTGAGTATATAACTCGTTACATTGCTGGTCTTCAACAGAAGTACACACAAAGTGGTGGTGTTAGGCCATTTGGCCTTTCAACTTTGATTGTGGGTTTTGACCCATATACCGGCGTGCCAGCACTATATCAGACTGATCCTTCTGGGACTTTTTCTGCCTGGAAAGCTAATGCTACTGGGAGAAACTCCAATTCAATGAGGGAGTTTTTGGAAAAGAATTATAAAGAAACGTCTGGCCAAGAAACTATAAAGCTTGCTATCCGCGCGCTGCTTGAAGTAAGTATATGCTACCTTTATTCCACTATTTTTTTTAATGTTCTGTATACACTCTTTGTTTGCAGTCTCTCCACTTCCACATATTTGTTTAGGGTAGGGCTGGAATTTCCTTTAAATGATTATATGCCTGTCATCTGCCAAAGTATTAGTTTCGGTTTACTTGTTAGGTGCTACTCCACAATGTTACATTTTTTACTGTTACTTAATTCTCTCTAAGGTGTATATTCAGAGAGTGACATCAATATTTGTTATCATTTAAAGCAAAGAAGAAAGTTGTGTTTGGGCTCTTTAAACATGAATCACTTCCTGGTTCTCTTTGACGTACTAACCACCTAGTTAAGGCGATTTATTTATTTGGAGTGATCCATAGGCAGATTGCCTGCATGTGTTTGTCTACATGTCTGCTTCTTTTTTTGTTCCGCATTGTAGTGAGAAATAATAAACTTGCCTGAAGAGATTGCTAGTCATGTCCACTTCAGTCCATTACCATTTTATTAATAGTTGATTGTTCGATGAACTTTAAGGCAACAGTTGGCATTGGTTGGGCTAGACTAGAAATCACTGTACGTCTGCCCTATATTTTTCTTTTCAAATTCTTTCTCAGGGGAAATCTTTTTCTTTTTTTTAAAAAAAATTCCGGTGTTTCATATTCTTCTTGTTGTGAGGATTGGTAAACATGTGTCATCAAGCTTAAAGTCTAAAGGTAATATCTTCGTTGTGGTATCTGATTCTCACTTCTCATGATCTCATCAATTAAATAGTATTATGAAACACTATGGATCAGTTATTTTCTAGTCGTGGCTTATTAAGGTCTGATGGTCTCATGATTAATTGCATTGTTTTATATTTATTCCTTCACATTTCCGTTCTATCCTTCGTCCCCAAGTTCTTCCCAATCCTTTTCTTCGGGTTACATTTCCTTTCCTTTATATACACTTGGTTACATAACTAAAGTTATTCTTAATCATTGAAAAGGCAGATACCAATCTAATTTCTCTGCTAGATTTATGCATTTAGTCTTCCCTTATTTGGATTGATTTTCTTTTTCTCATTACATGAGAGATACTTCAAAGATTTCTATTTCATACATTTGGCTAACAGACAACTTTTTCAGTATGTGCATCATAAGACTATGGAATCGGTCATATCCTGAGTAAGTTATGGGGTGTTAGATTCTATAATTGGGAAAACAGAACCTCTTTTTTCTGGGACTGGCATTCACTTGGGTCCAGTCTCTCATATCAACAGCCAAAGCTGAGTGGTGATTAGATCTAGCATTTAGTTTGCTTTCTAATTTGATTTCAATTTGCTAGTGGCTACAATTATGATGTGATTGAGGCGAACACATAGTGGCAACAAAAATGGTGAAACACATTGATGATTTCCTTCATCTTTTATCTATATAACTTGAATTTATCTGAAGAAAACTAATTATACTAATACTGCAAGGTTATTTGAAATTTAAATAGCTCTATCCACCAAATCCAGTAGATCAAAACAAAAGAGAATGATGAAAGAAATGGAGATGGAATCTAATCGTTGTTATGGTACTTTTGTAACATCGCAAACGGGTTAATTGATGTTTTGGTTACTGGGTCGATTTTCATTTTGTTTACTGAATCTTTTTTTATTATAAAAACGTTACTATACTTAACAAAATATTACAAACTAGTCATTACTTACATTACGTCCAAAAAAATGACTGAAGTGTTAAATAGACTAACGTTTAACAACTGTCATGTGAGGTACTTGAATATGTGGTAGGTGGGACCCTATTACGTGAAAGGTTAATTGATGTTTTGGTTACTATACTTATGGGTTGATTTTCGTTTTGGTTATTGAATTTTTTTTATTACAAAGTCATTACTATACAAAAAAAAATGTTACAAACTAATCACTACTCAACATTCTGTCCAAAAAATTGACGGAAATGTTGAACCATGCATATCACATGAGCAAAAAAAAAGAAGCTAATGTGTGAGTTAGTTATTGATGATGTGACATATTTTTTCATGTGTATTGTCGTTGGTAAAGAAGAAATGAACTAGATATCATGTGCCATAACATCAATAACTAACTCACACGTCAATTAAGTAATGACTAGTTTATAACATTTTTTTGAGTATAGTAATATCTTTGTAACAAAAAAGATTTAGTAACCAACATGAAAATTGATCCTAGTATAGTAATCAAAACATCAATTAATCCTCTACATAACAGGACACACTGCCACATTCAAGTACCCACATAACAGTTGTTAAAATTAGTCTATTCAACACTTCCGTAAATTTTTTTGGACGGAATGTTAAGTAATGTCTTTGTAATCTCAAACAGGAATGAAAATCTATTCCTAGTACAATAACCAAAACATCAATTAACCCCTCACAAACGAAACAAGCATCTTTGGGTTTCAATTAAAATTTTGTTTTTCCTATTTGGTGTAAATAGTTTGTGTTTCCTTTTTCTAGCTTCCCTGATATAAGTAAGTTGATGAGATTTGTTACTAGGCTCCATGAAAGAACATTGAAGTTTCCGTTTTTTCACTTGGAAAACGTAGGCTGCTGTTGGGTTTCCAGGCTATCCCACTTTAGCTGTTGGAGCATATTGTCATGTGTGTTAATGATTTTGTTTGTCTTATGTTCTTTAACAGATCTTGAATGTGGTATTTATCTTACATGTAGGTTGTTGAGAGTGGAGGAAAGAACATAGAAGTTGCTGTCATGACAAAGGATCAGGGTCTTCGACAGCTTGATGAAGCTGAAATTGATGCCGTTGTTGCTGAGATTGAAGCAGAGAAAGAGGCTGCAGAGGCTGCAAAGAAAGGACCTTCCAGGGAGACATAAGCCTGATTTTCTTTTTCCCTTGTTCCCATTAATGGCATTCCATGTGAACATGTAATAATCTTGACTTATTTGAGTGTTGGGGCTTCTTGTGTGGTTTAGATTTGGAAATATTTCAATGATTTATGTTGTTAGACAATATATGAGCAAGTTTATTTCTTATGAAAGTTGGTAGTAGTCTTCTTATCATCGACTCAGACCGATCCCCTCAGTTTATCTTCTCTTCGTCTGCAATCTACTTGGTTAAATTTTTGCTCTTTTAAATTTTTCTCCCTTTTATCTAATTAAAAAGCTAAATATTGATTTGAAAAATATGTAATTTTTCATGTCATATACACACGGCGGGCTCAATTGAGTGTGACTATAAAAAGTGAGTTTAATGGAAAAAAAAATTAGAAATTGACTACTGTGAAAAAAGATTAGAAGTTCAAAATTTATTTTGATATTGAAGCCTAAAAAATTTAAGAAATGAACAAATGGTGGACAAATAAATGATAGAAGTAAGTAAAAATGAAAGGAATGAGAAAATGGAGGGTAAAATTTGGAATGGCTGGAAAGTGGAGGGTCAAAAATAACAAAAAAAAAACTTGGCTGATTCTGCTTGTTACAAGTATCCTATAATATATAATTCGCATAAAAAAATGTTGAGAAAAAGAGGGAGGTATTGATCGAGGATGAACATGGAAGAGGCAGAAACGGAGTAAAACGAGAAGACTACGAGGTATCTTCCAATTTCCCTTCTACATAATATATAATCAAAACTTTTGATCGTTCATTAAGCTTTTTTTCTAAAATTTATTTTTATGTTCATAAATCCCTATACATTTTTCCTGAATAAATACTTGTGACAAATTACTTTGGTGATTGAGCGATGCTTAAAGATTTAAAAGTCTCTTCTGATCGATTGTTGTTAACAGATTTACACAATATTGTTTGTTTATTTTATATAAAAAAATATCTTGCAACCCGATAAATTCTGCAGCTCTTGGTTTCAATACAATCAATCACTATCTAAGACCTTTTTTTTTTTTTATCAAATTCTGTTCTTGATGGATGCAAATGTGATTTGAAGCTATTCTATTGAGGTGTTCACTGATTTGAAATTCTTTTGGAAGATAACTATCAATGCCCTAGAAGTTTTAGCTTTAAAATCACCCAAAAAAATTGTGGAGTCTTAAAAAATTGTGCTTTTAGTGAGAGAAACATTCATATAGACTAGAATGTTTTTGACAGAATTTTTTGTTTGATTCTTCTTATATTAATTATCTGGACCAAATGCTTATGTTATGAAGAGTTGCTTCTATCCAATTTTTTCAGTGTTCTTTTGTGAATCAGCACAATTCCAATTCTCCTTAACTGTTGCCTCCTTGGCTGATATCTACTCAGGTGCTATTAAAAATCTGTAGACAGCTATCAATTAATTTTTCTAAAACTGCAGATACAGTATATTGGACTATAGATACCAAATATTGTTACATAAGCTTGATACAATATATGGTTACATAAGCTTTGTTTTTATTTACCTATATTTAGCCAGGGTTGAGCATGGATTGGGTTTTCAAAGGTGCTATATTGTTCACAGGGAGCTGAAACATTTGTTCATTGATTACTGATTGGCAAGTTGTAATGAATTTTGGTGAAACCCATGTCCCTAGCATAGATTATTAAAAATTTCTCTTGCGTTTAGAAGTTAGAAATTAGGTGCTTTGGATGCTTAGCACCTTGATAAGCTAAAGAAAATTTCAAATGTTGTAGAAGCCATTGGAAAGAAAGGAGTCCGTTACCTCTAGACTAAATATTTCTGGATCTTGTTGCTTCTAAACTTTTGTATGGTAACTGATACCCGACATGTCTGCCTCCAGTTGTTACTTGTTTTTGTTAGAAGAATCATCTAAATTCTTTGGTCTTTCATCCTTCTAATTGTTAAAGCTTGAAATAAAACTGCAGATTGAAGGAAAGAAGCAAGCTGCTGCAGATGTTCTGTTCAATTATTCGACATTTGTTATGACATGTATCGGAAATCAGGTGCGGCCTTGTGACTTGAGGATGCATCTAATGAAGGTAGTCTAGATATTCTTGCTCGATATATTTTTTATTTTTTAAATTAGCGAGACTGGCAATTATATGTTTTTCTTTTACCTCTATTTATTCTCTTAACAAATCTATCTGAAGATATATTCCTTGAATATGAAAGGTGGTAGCAAGGAGCTAATTATGCTTGGTAAAAACAAAAACTGTGCTGTGTTGCCATTTTTGCAGTTTTTACCAATGAACTATGTAATCTTTGATATAGGATAGGGCATGGAAAACACTAGTGTATAAACTGTGTGCCACTTATATGGATTTTCCTTCTGGATAGTTCATATACCAGGGGACTTGTCCAAAAAAATAAATGAAGTTCTATATAGTAGGGGACCTTCAACTGGTTGCTGATGTGACTGATGGTTTGTATTGGTGGCCTTACTATAATTTGTTATGGGGATTACAGATCTAGCATAATAACCCTATAATCTGTTTCGGTGAATAGATATGTAACAATGTTGTTGTTTTTTTTTTTTGCTTTGGCCATAATTCAGGATATTTCTGGTATGCCAACTTCTCTGAAGAAGGAATCATCACAAAATTCTGGTTCCCCTGAAGCAGGAACTGCATCAAGCTCAGGCATGAGACTAGATAAAAATGAGAGTTTTCGGGCACTATTGGCTTGAGGTGTGGGTTCTTGACATTTGTCATGCAATATAATGTTGGTTCTATTACTCTCATATTATTTGTTGTTTTTTTAATTTTAAAACCATTAGTATATTTTCTTTTACAGCATATTATTCAATATAATGTTGGTAGTGGACTGTGTTTTTTAAGTTGTCAGCATCTATGATATAGAGATGTGTAATATAAACAGCTTTTTAAGTATGCCATATTTTGCAGTTAAACCGTGAATCAAATATTTGTCCTCGTCAGTTAATACAAAATTCATCTGTCCGCCTGCATGTTGGAAGGAGTTGGATGATTGTTTATTTAAATCTATTACCCTAAAAAAGATAACAGGTGAAGGACTGTTTAATTGATGAGAACTATATGATATATCAACTGAGAATCGATCAACACTTTATTTTTGCTATTGTAGGGAATTTGTATGAAGGCATATCAAGTCCTTGCTTTTTTATTTCGTGAAATTCTTCATAAGACAGAATTCCGAAATGTGAACATACAAAAGGCAACAACTGAAGCACATTCCTAGTATGCTTTGTAAATGGTTAATGTCTTGATTTCTTCATGTTCAAGAATGAAGTCACAACTATGAAGAAATATTAATTATCCCTATCCCGGTTGTGCAAGTGTATATTTTTTTTTTCTTGTTATGAGAAAAGCGCTCGCGTTCATTGCTCCAATTGTTGGCCCGGTGGTATTCTTTTCTATTATGCAAAATTTATGAATAAACATTGTTGGTATTGACTTTCGAAGGTTATGTTTGGAAATCGAAACAGGAAATAAAAGAAAAATAAAGTTAAAAAAATTATAAAAACCCTATCAATGTTCCACAATCCAGTAAACTCAACATTCTTTTTTTTCCTGATAAAATATCTAAAAATTATACATGATATGAGATTTTTGTGAGGTGTATGTATATATTTGTACCTATTCTCATTTTGTTCCTTTCCATCTAGTTTCTAAAAGTTCAAGCAAATGTCAACTATCTCAATTTTACATTACATCATTGAGGAAGCATTTTGTTAGTGGAAAAAAAAATGATGCTTAATGCAATGTCTTAGTATTAATCTATCTAAACTGAGTTAGAAGCTTAAATATATAATTTAAAACAATCTTAACAGGGGTATTATTGTTTGGTTTCCATTATATGGGTTTCATATGGATTTCCCGTAATCTTGTAGTCTAATTCTCTTTCTGTTCTAAAGAGGAGGTTGAAAGGCTTATTGAATCTATCTATCGATCCAAGAGTTGCGGAGTAATCGCCAATCCTCTAGATCTAGTTACGTCAAACAAACATGAGTCAAAAGACTGCTCAACCTAATCATCAATGTAATCGGGTTTCAGTATTTGATTCATGTTCAGACTATGCTTGTGTGTATATCAACAGTTCAAGACTATGCTTGTGTGTATATCAACAGTACAGTATTGATGTTTCGAGTGTCGTTATCTGGGAATTGGGATGCATGCATGTTTTTCAATAACTACTCATGTAGTTCCTCCGATCCTTTGACATTGGTTTTAGCATTATTACATTGGCTTATATCTACTCATATCATGCATGTGAATATTTTTAGTAATGCTACTAATTTAATCATGCAGTTCGGTCCCCAAGACTGCTCCTATGTTATGTTGTATGATATTTGTAAGGTCAGGATCTTCATCAACTTTCCAGAGGATGTGTATGTGTGGATAAAAAACATTTGAAGAAAGCTCGAGGTTTAGCTCATTATATTGCAAAATCTGGGATAATGGTCCTCGAGTTTCTCTTTAGATTTTTACTTGTTTATCAGGTTGTGTAAGGTGTTGGTTTGTTGGTATTTGGGTTTTTTGCTTGTATAGCAGGTTTAACAGGTTTATGGTTGTGGCTTGTTGTATGCTTGTAATAGTTTGTGGGAAATTGATATTCATGAAAAGTGTCGCTATAGATGCATAGCGACGGAAAAATATCATTTTTTGTTGTGAAAATATATGTACTTTGTGTTTTTGTCAAAAAGAAAAACCAAACTATTTTAATATTATATGATTTATTGATATTAATATTAATAATATTATTATTACTCAAATAATCATCATTATTTTATTTTATTTGCATAGAAAATTTCAAACCTGTAGAGCACAAGTAATTTCCCAACTCAAATATACTTTGTATATGTAGATTCATTTTCAGCATACTTAATTAGCTGGGATAAAAAGGCTTTGTTGAAATGAATTTAGAGGGGGAATAAATATATATAGTAGAGACACATTTCAAGAAGTTAATTATCAATTCATATATAAGTGAGAGGGTGTTACTGGGTGTATATGAAAGAAAAGAATCAATTTTAGGCAAATTTATATTATGAATAGGCTAATAAGCATATTAATTCAATGCACGTTTATATTTATCATATGGTAGACGGTAGAAATTGTCTTTTACTAGTAGTATTAACCTTTGACCCTTTAATTTTATGATAGAAATAATTTTGTGGGATAAAAGTATTATTTACTTATCATGTACATTGTGTAGATCAAAAGCAACGGCTAGTCCGTAAAACGGTAACCTGCAACGGTCGATTAATTCAAAAATAAATAAATTATTGAATACTTAACTAAAGTACTCCCTCCGTTCCACTACTATATCTTTCTCTCCTTTTTCTTCGGCTTTCACTCTTCTCCGAGTAATCTTCTTTCCCATTCCGCATTTCTTCATCATCTCTGCCTTTTCACGGGAAAAAAGAATGTCCCAAGAAATGTGGAATGCTCCTCCTGGGTTTAGACCCACTAAATCTGCTCCTTGTTCACCAGCTAAACCTCTTGGGGTTTCCCGAACTAGATCTGAATCTTTTCATGTGACTCACAAAGTCCCAGTTGGTGACACTCCTTATGTTAGAGCCAAAAATGTTCAAGTAAGCATCTTTGGATTTCTTAGTATTTGCATAATTCTCTTGATATTTGGCGATAATCAGTCATCATTTATCTGGTTATCTTTGGTTTTGGTGTTCATTTTTTCTTTTTTTTAAGAAAATGGATATACTTAATTTGGATTTATTTTTGTAGTTCCTTGATTCTGAATACTGGGTACTCCTGGTTATGAATTATTATGGTGTTGTAAATCTACATCTATTGACGGGTGTATGAATTAATATTTGCACAGTTGTCTAGATTTGGGTTCTAACAAATATAATTTTTCTGGGTATGCTTAGTTTAATTTATTGATCTTTTTACTTTATTAAGAAATGGGTACTCTTGATTTTACTTAATTTTTGTAAATTTCCTTGTTTGAATTGATGGGGTATTCTTCTGGTTATCTTTGCATTTAGTGCTCTTTCTTTTTTATGAAATGGTTACTCTTGATTTTATATTTGTGGTTAATATGTTATTGATTGATCCTATAATTTTAATGGGTGTTTCTTGGTTTTTTATCAGTTGGTGGAAAAGGATCCAGAAAAGGCGATACCTCTATTCTGGGCAGCCATAAATGCAGGGGATAGAGTGGATAGTGCTCTGAAAGATATGGCTATTGTAATGAAGCAACAGAATAGAGCAGAGGAAGCTATTGAGGCCATTAAGTCATTGCGAAGCCGGTGTTCAGAACAATCTCAGGAGTCCCTTGATAACATCCTGTTAGATCTATACAAGGTACTTGAAAGATTAAAACTTTCTACTTATTGAATTCTTTATTAGTGTTTAGTTAAAATCCTGATGGACTTTGATTTGTACAGAGATGTGGGAGATTGGATGACCAAATTGGCTTGTTGAGACGCAAATTGTTCTTGATTCATCAAGGGATGGCTTTCAATGGGAAGCGCACAAAGACAGCACGATCTCAAGGGAAGAAATTCCAGGTTTCTGTGGAACAAGAAGCTACTCGATTATTGGTAAGAATATCATAAAGACACTTTCTTTTTTAAACAAAAAAAAAATTGGAAAATTGTAGTAGTCTAATCATGATTTTCCGCCGTGTTTTTCAGGGGAATTTGGGATGGGCACTTATGCAGCAGAACAACTACATTGAAGCTGAGGATGCTTATAGAAGGGCACTAGTGATTGCAGCAGACAATAACAAGATGTGCAATTTGGGCATCTGTTTGATGAAACAAGGCAGAATTTCCGAGGCAAAGGAGACACTGAGGAGAGTTAAGCCAGCAGTAGCAGATGGCCCAAGAGGCGTTGATTCCCATCTCAAGGCCTATGAGAGAGCACAACAGATGCTCCGGGACCTTGAATCCGAAATGATGAACAAGGGAGTTGATAGAATCGAACAGCGTAAACTGTTTGATGCGTTCTTGGGTTCTTCTGCAATTTGGCAGCCTCAGCCTTGTAGAGAACTTAATACTGCTCCAATTTCTTTAGCTAGACCCCAAGATGATTTTGCTGATGAGAATGTTAATTCAAACATCATAGCAAACCCCACTCGTTTTCCGGGGCCGAAAATTGATAAACCAGTTCTCCCTTTTGGGAATTCACTCAATATTGATAAACTAGATATCCCTTTTGGGAATTCACTTAACATTGCAGCACCCCCATTTTATTCATCAAAATTTGTGACGGAACCAATTAGTACAAACCATTTGACAGAGAGGCTTAAGAGAACAAGGTCTGGGAATGCTGCTAACTTGAACAGAGGAAACAAAATCGGAGATTCATGGAAGCCTTTGATGATGGAGACTAGAAGCCAACCGAATTCACCAAAGGAAACCGGGGAGAACAAGTGGAGAGATTTGCTACCGGATAGCAAGGACTTTGAGGATGCTATTCTTGCTGCAGTTTTGGGTTCGAGCAGCGAATCTGGAAAGATTGGTGAGATGATGATATTAAGTAGCAGCAGCAGTGGTGGTGGTGATGCTGGGAAAAAAGTTCAGAGAAAGATTGATAAGAGGCTCAAGGTTTTTCAAGAGATTGCGCCTTCTCTGAGTCCAAGGGCTTGATTCAAGAACAATATTAGGGTATATTATAATAACCTGGAGTTGGCTAATTTAATTTATTTATTTAGGATGGAGATGATCTTGTTCTCCTTGACTTGACTCCTCACCAATAAAATTGGAGAGAAAATAATTGAAGAGAATGCTAGGGAAGAACAAAGAAGGAAAAGATTTGCATGAATTTTCCATTTCACAAGAGCGCGCTCATTCATTTCTATTTCTCTCCGAAGGTGAGATAGAAAATATTGTTAAGAGTCTCACACCATAGACCTAAAAAGTTAAATTTTTTGGGTTAAGATATTGTTTCATATGAGGACTCTTCTCGCAACATATGCCTAATAGGTTAAAACTTTTTGGTTCAAGATGTTAGCTCTTAATAAGAATTAAGGCAAAAAGCACCTTTTCTCTACTGTGCTCGTTGACTTGCAAGCATTTGGATAATGAACTTTAAAATTATGCAATTTTGGCCCATTGTGCTTTTTAAAAAGTAAAATTCAGGTCATACAGTCCAATTTTCTTCCCGAACGTTAAATATTACAAGCAAACTCTCAGCTCCGGCAGTCATGATCGGCTTATGTGTCGACGCCACCAGCCTCGGACACCTCTTTCTCACCGTGGTCCAATCTAAACCCAACCCCCTCACCCCTTCAACAACATTTCCACCTCCCCAGTTAGTACTAGTAAACACAATTGCATCCAATTCCTCCACACACTCCGCCCCCGCCCACCGCGTCTTATAAGCGTTCACCCATATCGCCACCCACCCGTTCAAAGTCAAATCCCGTAAAATTTTTGGCACCACCGGCGGTTCTTCCAGCCCAATTACTAACGAAATCGGGCACAAAACTCTCATGCCTCTTCCGAACCCGATTGATTACACCATTCTGCTCGGAATCGCTACCGGAGGAATTAAAACCCAGATTCTCTTCGGGTTTGTACAGAGTTTTTTGATGATTGAATCATTTAGGAGCTCTAAATCATTCCTAGAACTGAGATCGTGAAAGTTGGGCCAATTGGGGACAAAAGGGAGATCGGAGAGGAGGAAGTCGATCGAGCTAACAATAGGGTTTTTAATTTGAAAATTTTAATAGGAAGAAGAAGTACACTACTAATCATTCTTCTCTTGTTTTGATTTTAATTTTATTTTTTATTTTATTTTGGTTTTTATTTTTATGTTTAGTTATTAATAGGTTTTAATATTTTTAATAGTATGTTTTTTTTTATGTTTAAGCTTAAATTTAATGAGAATTAAAAAGGCAAAAATATTATAATATTGTGTTTTTATCTCTCAATTTTCTTACAACAGAAGTCATTAAAAAAAACACCAAACCGCTACATCTTGTAGTGGTTGGTAATAGTGTTAGTACTTGTCTTTTTATTACTAATTAATATTACTAATATTAATTGCCTTTTTATTACTAATACTAATATTAATTGCCTTTTTAGTAATATTAGTAATTGCCTTCTTAGTAATAATATTAGTAATTGACTTTTTATTACTATTACTAATATTAATTGTCTTTTTATTACTAATACTAATATTAATTGCCTTTTTAGTAATATTAGTAATTTCTTTTTTTCGTATTAATATTAGTAATTGCCTTTTTAGTATTAATATTAATTTCCTTTTTATTCTTATTACTAATATTAACGCCTTTTATTACTATTATTAATATTAATTGCCTTCTTATTAGTAATACTAATATTAATTGCCTTTTTAGTACTAATACTAATATTAATTGCCTTTTTAATTCTCATTTAATTAATATTAGTATTAATAATAAAAATGCAAATAATAACACTATTACCAACCGCTACAATATATGGTGGTTTGGTTTTTTTAATGCCTTTCGTTGTAAAAAAATCGAGAGATAGACAGATAATATTGTAATATTAATTGCCCATTTTTGCCTTTTTAATTCTCATTTAATTAATATTAGTATTAGTAATAAAAAGGCAAGTAATAACACTATTACTAACAAAGTGGGACAACGAATGACAAAAAAAAATATGATCAACCCGCTACAAGCTGTAGCGGTTGGGATATAAAAAAAATAGATTCTATTTTTATCATTCTATTTCTCAAAAATGGGCCCACGTTATAAAAAAAATATGACCAAGCCGCAACAAGTTGTAGCAGTTGATATATAAAAAAAAATCATTTTTAAATGGCTATCTGATAATATGGGCTCACGTTAGCAAATTAATTTGACTTTTATTGAAATAGAAGCAGCTACAACATGTTGCGGCTGGGTATATATTTCTTTCGATCTCAACCTTCCATTTAATTGATCTACTGTTGACATATTGGTTGCTGGAATAGTGATCTGGGCAACTGGTTGCTATGGATTAGCACCATATATATAATAAAAAAGAAAGAAGCTCATGAAAAAGAAAGGAGTTCAACACGTTTATGACGACAAGACAAGAGTTTGCCTATAATAGTTAAACAATTGATTCATTCTGATAGCACATTTTTTGTTAGATGTATTAAAAATTATCTATTTCTTTACCTAGTTGTTACAGATTCATGTTATTTGGGATGAAGTGTTTTTAAAATAAGTATGAAGTATAAGAGACAATATAATATGATATATATATATATATATATATATATATATATATATATATATATATATATATATCTTCCAATTGTTAACCATAAATTTTTCTCATCAACACACATAACAAGAATTAGTAAGAATAAAATTGTAAGAGACCCAACTTTTATGAATAAAGAATAATTTTTTTGAAATATATTTTTGAATATTATGGTGTGAATTTGATATAATGTTATAGTTGTGGGTAATATTTACAAATTTTGCAAAGTAAGCAAGTGGTTATATAATATTTGATTGGTCGGGAAATATTCGTTTTAACGAGAAAATATTCGTCTGACCAAGACAATCATTAATTGGACCCCACAACGGAAGTATTGTCGTAGTTAGAAAATGACATAATTATCTTTTTATAAAAATAACGACGAAAATTTTACTGTTAAACTGTTGAACTACCAGGTAGTAAAAGTATGATAATACGTGTGGTTGCATAGTAGTACCACGGTATTGATTATTGATCTTTACGTGAGAAGTCACTCGGTTATACTCGATTATTATTCTGATAATTGTTGCGTCATATCTCTCATATTATTGATTCTATTATTTTCACAATAAATCATCATATTATATGATATATTATTAAATCAATAATTGAGGCGACAAAGTTATTCATATTATTAAATTACAATATTTACAATGTCTAAGTTACATCGAGGAGGGTTTGGTCATCTAATTGCGCACGATAAGGAGAAATCCTTATCGGAAAGCCTCCTCTTTCACAGGAACGACCGGGGTTGTTAAATATTGTGAGTTATAATATGAATGATGAATAAGTTCGTGTTGATTAAAGATGAAATTGATAGTTATATTGTGTTAGAATTATTAGTGTTAGTGGAAATCGACATTTATTTCGATATTAATTGATGTCTGGAAGTTATACTGACCAGTCGGGTAATTAACCGGATAAATAAACAATTAATTGTTATTAATTCACATGATTATAACTATTTATTCACATGTGTGTACTATTGATTCATATTCTTGTACTATTAGGGGAGTTGGTGCAAAATTGATAATACTTGCATGACTAAGTTAAAAATGGAGGTATAGATGGAGGTACTATATTGTAATTCGTATTTTCACATGATTATAACTATTGATTCACATGATTGAACTATTAATTCACATTATTTACTATTAGGGGAGGTGGTGCAAGTTTAATAATACTTGCAGGACTAAATTAAAAATAAAAAAAAGTTGAAGGTATTGTACTGTAATATTTCGAGCCCCAAAACGTGCAATTATCGAAACTATATTTTCCTATAAATAAAGCTCATTCTTCCTTCATTTCTCACCAATTCACTAAAGCTTTAGAGCAATTATTATAAAGAGAAATTATAAAGAGAAAAGAAGAAGAAGTTTTGTGGCGCCCCAAATTAGGTATCGTCACCCATCTTGGGTCGCCACTTACATGGTACATAAATTCAAATACAACTTACTAATATAAGCGTAGTGTACAATCTGACATAAATCGTGAGTTTGAATACAAATATTGTCTACTAGATATTATACAAACTCAAAAGGAGTCCTCATTACAACTATTATCACACTATATTTCACGAATAGTGAGGAGACTACTAATCTTATCCTCTGGACCATTACTCCGTTCCCCAGACTCGTCCCGGTATGTTCTCATTTCACGAAGAAAACGGTGAAAGAAAAGGGTGAGCTCAACTAGCCCAATGAAGAAATATTATGACTAAGATAATGCGAATAAATTTATCATTAGCCTTCACGGTGTTAAACGATAAAATACAATGAGACAACCGGTTTAAGCTGCGGAGGAATAAGCGATCCATTAAAAGAGTCAGTAGAGAATAAAATCTACTATCTTTTAGGTTTTAAAAGGTTTTCATCAATTTTTATCATTGAGACCCGACTTAATAAATAAACCACCACATCTAATCATCCACGTACCACGGTCGAGGATTTTCATCAAATTATCAATGGTGGTATGACTATCTTAGAAACACCCCCAGTCATAATCATACCAAAAACTATCCATCATTTGCATTACAGACCACTTGAGGACTTTTGTCACATCATTTATATCAAGTCGTGATTATCTTAGAATGATCCTCAATTCATAATCATACTAAGTTCATCTATCTTGCGTAAGCGAAGATAACATAATATAACATGAGGATGATGACAATGACATAATAATTCAATAAAACAAGTTCAAGAATTATTTAATCCATGAATTATTAACGTCCAAATTGTCAACATAATCTTTGTTTCATAGAGTAAAATTCAAGAATGATCGGAAGAATATTTCCGTGAAAAGATCTTTGGATGAAACGAAATATCGAGGATATTCTACTAATTTCATGGAGTATAGAAGTCAAAGTTTTAACCAACTGGGTATAATAAAGAATGGAATAACAAAAGAAATCACCATGCATGCGGTGCTTGGCATAGAGCGAGGTTATTCAATGAGAATAATAATAACGAGAACGGTCGGGTGAAATTCACACCCAAGCGGGATGTTCCAACGAGAATAATAAAGATGGAACCCGGTCCGGTGTAAAACACACGAGATAGGATATTCAACGGAATGATAAAGAGCGGAACCCGGTCCTGTAAAACACATGAATGGATGTTCAAATGAATAATAAAAAACGGGAACCGAAGGTCCGGTTGTAAAACACCGCAGAGCGGGATGTTCCAACATAATAATAGAAGAATGTCACCAAGTATAGGGTAAACCGCATATACTGAGTTATTCAACGAGAATAATAAGCGATGGAATAACATAAGGATTTCACCAAGTATAGGGTATCTGGCGTATCTGAGGTTATGTATAGGGTATGCCACTTTTACGAGTTATTCAATGAGAATAATAATGAATGAAATAACGAAGTTCTCTTGAAGAAGAAAGAATAACACCCTTACAGTAAAAAGAACTGAATATAGAAATAGTGAAGTAGCGAATACTCTTCTTCTTTCTATAATTTTCTCTCTATAACTTCTCTATATAATTTCTCTCTCTACAGAGTTTGAATGAATTAAGTAAGAAAATAATGAAGGAATGAGCTTATTTATAGGAAAATGGAATGCGTAGTAACTAATCCATGAAGCGGTCCAGATTGATTTACTTTAATCGACGGTCCATATTTAAAGAAAAATCTTTTAAATAAAATATAATATATTCTATTTATATAAAAACATTTTACTATGCAAACACTATGCGATACTATACAAAACACTATGCAAAAATACTTATGCAACACTATCGTAATAAAATATAATATATTACATTTATAGAATAACTTTAATAAAGTATTCTATTTTATATAAAAGATGTTTACATTTTATTACGTTAATAATACTGAATAAAACAAAACGTCATTATCATTATAATAATTCATATTATTAATCGTGATAATGGAATCAAACCGGTGACTTCTCACATAAGCATCGATAATCAATACTGGTGTCTTACTTATGCGACCACACGTATTCTTGTACTTTTTACTACCTGAGTAGTTCAACGATAACCACGGTAAAAACTCCCTATAGTTATTTCAATAAAATATTTTTGTCATTTTCTCGATCAAGAATGATAATTACATTTGTGGGGTCCACCAATGATTGAGTTGTGCGAATATTCCTGCTAAACCAAATATTCCCAGGCCAATCGAATATAATATAACCACTTGCATACTTTGCAAAATTTATAAATACTACCCACAACTATAATATTATCTCAAATTCACACCATAATATTAAAAAATTATTTCGACCAAATTTAAATCTTTATTAATAAAATCTGGGGTCTCACAATCTCCCTCCTTATGGAATTTCACCCTCGAAATTAGAATGCGTGCACAGTATGATAAAGAGATGAGGATACCTTGAATACCTTTATCGTTTAAAAATATTAAATTCATCTTTGAAATCTGCCAAAGCTATTCATTAACAATTCATCTTTTTACTACAAAGCAAAGATATACAATTTAAAAACCAATAATGCTAAGATGCGACAATAGTATCACGACCACGAATTATCCATGCACTCAATTGGCCAAGGATATTCGTGTTTTTAATCTGATTATGATTATCTTAGAACAATCCTTGGTCATAATCATACCAAGTCCATCTATGCACGTAAGCCACGAGATGACTTTGAGCGCATCCATGAATTAATATTTCATTCTTTGAGACTCGGATCGATAATTAATCCACATCATCGAATCATCCCCGCACTACGGGCCAGGATATTCATTAGTATCACGACCACAAATTATCCATGCACTACGGCGAAGATAATTGTGTTTTCAATTACGGTTATGATTATCTTGCAAACAATCCTGGTCATAATCATACCAAGTCCATCTATGCATGCGTAAGCACGAGATGACTTTGAGCGCATCCATGAATTAATATTTCATTCTTTGAGACTCATTTCGATAATTAATCCACATCATCGAATCATCCACGCACTACGGGCCAAGGATATTCATTAGTATCACAACCACAAATTATCCATGCACTACGGCGAAAGATAATTGTGTTTTCAATTACGATTATGATTATACCAACAATCCACAGTCATAATCATACCAAGTCCATCTATGCACGTAAACCGAGATGACTTTGAACGCATCCATGAATTAATATTTCATTCTTTGAGACTCATTCGAATAATTAATCCATATCATCGAATCATCCACCGCTTCTGAGGCCGAGGATATTCATTAGTATCCGACCCACAAATTATCCATACTACGGCCAAAGATAATTGTGTATTCATTAAATATCGCGACCACAAATTATCCATGTACTACTGACGAAGATAATTGTGTATTCATTAGTATCACGACAACAATTATCCATGCACTACTGACCAAAGATAATCGTGTATTCATTTACGATTATGATTATCTGAGAAACAATCCACGGTCATAATCATACCAAGTCCATCTATGCACTTCTGCCAGCCAGATGACTTTCAACGTAATATAAGCGTGAGGATAATGATATAAAGAATCGATCGAATGAGATAAAGGATAAATATTAAACATTTATAATATAATTTATCCGAGGATTCAAGAATATCCCCATGTTATCAATCACTTAATAATCTCATAATCTAATAACATTAATATTATAATAATATTTTAATCACTTCTTAAATTTATAAATAATTTATCTCAATTGTTTACGCTTTTACCATATAATGCATTTAATCATTCAAAATGCCATACTCATAAAATATCATCACCAATTATCAAATCCTCATCAAAAAATATGCATATACTCTATATAGGATTCTTTAGCCATAAAATCCTATTTTTTCAACTTTCTTTACTTCACATAACATATTTAACTCATATGTTAAGTAACTAAACTATTTTCATGAAAAATACCAAATCAGTCCCAAAAATATTTCTTTTCTGGGATTTAGCATAATATAGTCCCATAATGAAAATATATTTTTCTCGGAATTTTAAAATTCATTTACTATTTTTCAAAAATCAATTTCCAATAAATTCCTTAAGAAATTAGCTACCTCAAGTTTAACTCCAAAATTCCCAAATCTTGGTAGGACCTCACACATGTTAACGTGAGCTTCTAGTTTAAATTTCATGGTCATCGGAGTTATAGAACTCCAGGTTATAGCGTTTTTAAATCGGAAAAACCTAAATATTGAAATAGTCATAACTTGTTCATTTTAAGTCAGAATGAGCTCATTTTTGGACAGGAGGTACTTTATACCATATACCTTCATGTCCCAAAAAGCCAGAATTTTTCTCATAATTTAAGTGGCCGAAACAGCCTCTCTAAAATCATGGTAGAAGCTTTTTTCGATTTTTGCAGCTTTACACTCCTTTGCTAAAATCAGTCCACACAAAAATCTACAACACCTTTTCCAGTAATTCCACTTGGATTAGTTAGGTAACTCATAGATCTAACTCTAGGACTTGACCACATTCAAAATTCAAAATATAATAGGAGATATGGTCAATTGAATTTCATATTCGTTTTTCACCAAAATCGATTTTCAACTCTTTGTGATTTCTAAGAAACTTTCATGTTTTCACATACTAACCAACATAACTCATCATAACACTTACTAATACTTCATATACCCATGATTTTCATTAGTCCAATGCTTTTATTATGACTTTCATCATAATCCTCGTAAATGAGATCCTTTTAGTTGAAGAAATATTTGAGGTTTAAGAAATGGGTTTTTATCTTTGGGGTCAATACAAAATTCGATTTCACGCTCTAGGGTAGGCTAGGAAATCTTCAAGAATACGTCAAGAAATTTATTAATGATAGAAATATCATTCAAAACTGTTACTCTTATCCAAGACTTGGATAGTACGTCACATTGATACCAACTGTGACTTCTATCCCTTAACTGAGATAACACCTCACAATGATACCTATAAATTTGCCATCTTCATTCACGATGTAAGCCTCTGAGAAAGTCCGCCGGTGCATTCCACACAAGGAAGTCAACAACGAAAGGATCGGGGCTCTTTACTTATGGCTTGATATGACATGATTGACTTTAGTGGTTTGGTTACTTTGAATTTGCATAACGGGATGGTTATGAATATAAAAGCTAACAACCTTACGAAAAGCATGATGAGTAGTTAACCAATTGATTCCTAAAATCACATCAAAGGCAAGTATTTTCAAAAGATAAGATCGACGAATAGCGTGAAAGTGTTTATTTGAATTAAACAAGATTTAAAAAATAGTAAGCGATATGAAGGCTCTACTAACGAAGTTTCAACGATAAGTCAAAGTTTAACTTCTTGAGTCAAATTCAAGCGTTGAATGTAACTAGGTGAAATAAAAGTGGGTAGAATCGGGTACTAAACACGGTATAGACTTCGCAAGAGAGCTTACGATTAACTTACCGTGATAATTTTATTCGGGTTCCTCGTCACGAGAAAAAAAAGCTCTCTCTTAAACTCTAGGCTTTGGTTTATGCAGGAATGACCTTTGGTGCCTCCATCCTAGTTGAATTTGTCTTGATGAAGCGACAAAATCGAGCTAAGTGACCTTCTCTTCCACAATTATAACATGTTTTGAATGATGGCATAAGCGCATTCCCGGGATGATGTGTCCCTCTCCTCGCATTTGAAGCATATAATGGGTGGTCGTTCTTCTTCCTTTGAAGCGGGTCTTTGGTCTTTGGCGTCTTTCCATCATTGTTGAATCTCCTTTTCTTGAAATGTCCATTCTTATTATTTTGGCACGATTACCACAAAAGTGGTTACCATATCTGGCTTTGTTGATTTCTCCACGCTTGTTGTCACCGCTTGATGACTACTCTCCATTTGTATTATAATTTTGCCGGTTGCTCTCTTTTTAGTTACGTTGACTCGTTATCGCTCTCCCACTAATTGAGCCCTATTTACAACATCCGAATAAAAACACGGTTTATGAGAAATAAGATGTTGGCGTATCTACAACTTCAAACCTCTTAAAAACATTCGCGTCATTCTCTTCATTATCCACCAAGTGGGGCCATGAATCGTGATAACTCATAAATTTTGCCTCGTATTGCGACACGGGTCGTATTGTTTTGTTCCAACTTGATAAACTCCACCTCCTTCATGTGGCGAATACTTTCGGAAAGTATTTGTCGTTGAACGACTCTGGAACTTCTCCCAAGATATCTTGATCTGAAAGAGGTTGAGTCGTTTTCTGGATTCCCACGATGTCCCTCTCTCTCAAGCAACACATAAAAGGCGGCGAAAGGAACCTTTTGCTCCTCGAACATCCCAAGACATCAAATATCTTGGTAATCTGCTTTATCCATGCTTCCGCCAGAAGTGGTTTTGGCTCTCCCTTAAACTCCGGTGGTCCCAACTCCTTGAATTGTTTAGCGGTGACCGCCCGAGAATTTTCCGTGTTTCCACCTACGTTTTGGGCGAGTCGCTTTTACTTTGATGTTGCATGAATTCTAAAACCTCTTAAGCGTACCATCGTTAGTCGATTGATCGGTGTTGTTATTTACGGTGGGATTATCGCCATCCTGTTGTACATTATCACGATTAATGATCGTGGAGAATCAACGGTCTCACATGCTCCATTGTTATTCTCAACATTCTGGGATGCCATTTTTAAACACTTTTGCACAAAATAAGGGTTAATTAACATATCACATATTATCCCTATACTCCTAATGACCCGATTAAATACCAAATAAATTTAGGTAGGTCATACTTAGCGAAGAATTCCCCGTCTCTCCCCCTCTGTACTATTCTCACATCTTAGCGGGGATCGTATCCTAAGCTCGATACCAACTATGGCGCCCCAAAATTAGGTATCGTCACCCATCTTGGGTCGCCACTTACATGGTACATAAATTCAAATCTGACTTACTAATATAAGCGTAGGTATAAATCGACGACATAAAGCGTGAGTTTGAATACAAATATTGTCTACTAGATATTATACAAACTCAAAAGGAGTCCTCATTACAACTATTATCACACTTATTTCACGGAATAGTGAGGACTACTAATCTTATCCTCTGGACCATTACTCGCGTTTCTAGACTCGTCCCGGTATGTTCTCATTTCACGAGAAAAAGTGAAAGAAAGGGTGAGCTCAACTAGCCCGAAGAAATATTATGACTAAGATAATGTAGAATAAATTTATCATTAGCCTTGAAATGTTGTTAAGCGATAAAATACAATAGACAACCGGTTTAAGCTGCGGTGGAATAAGCGATCCATTAAAAGAGTCAGTAGAGAATAAAGTCTACTATCTTTTAGGTTTTAAAGGTTTTCATCAATTTTTATCGTTTGAGACCCGACAATAAATAAACCACCACATCTAATCATCCCCTGTACCACGGTCGAGGATTTTCATCAAATTATCGATGGTCATGACTATCTTAAAACACCCACAGTCATAATCATACCAAAAACTATCCATCATTTGCATTACAGAGGCTTTGAGGACTTTTGTCACATCATTTATATCAAGTCGTGATTATCTTAGAATGATCCACGGTCATAATCATACTAAGTTCATCTATGCACGTAAGCGAAAAGATAACATAATATAACATGAGGATGATGACAATGACATAATAATTCAATAAAACAAGTTCAAGAAATTATTTAATCCATGAATTATTAACGTCAAATTGTCAACATAATCTTTGTTTACATAGAGTAAAATTCAAGAATGATCGGAAGAATATTTCCGTGAAAGATCTTTGGATGAAACGCAAATATCGAGGATATTCTACTAATTTCATGGAGTATAGAAGTCAAAGTTTTAACCAACCTGGGTATAATAAAGAATGGAATAACAAAAGAAATCACCATGTGCATGCAGGTTGCGCATGAGGCGAGTTATTCAACGAATAATAATAACGGAACGAATCGGGTGAAATTCACACCGGCAAGCGGGATGTTCAACGAGAATAATAAAGATGGAACCCGGATCCGGTGTAAAACACACAGATAGGATATTCCAACGAGAATGATAAAGAGCGGAACCGAATCCTGTAAAACACACGCATGTGGATGTTCCAGCAGAATAATAAAAAGATTTTAACCGGTCCTGTGTAAAACACACGCAGCGAGGATGTTCAATGAGAATAATAGAAGAATGTCACCAAGTATAGAGTAAACCGCATATCTGAGTTATTCCAATGAATAATAAGCGATGGAATAACATAAGGATTTCACCAAGTATAGGGTATCTGCGTATCACGAGGTTATGTATAGGGTATGCCACTTTTACAGAGTTATTCAATGAATAATAATGAATGAAATAACGAAGTTCTCTTGAAGAAAGAATAACACCCCTTACTGGTAAAAAAAGAATGAATATAGAAATAGTGAAGTAGCGAGAATACTCTTCTTCTTTCTATAATTTTCTCTCTATAACTTCTCTCTATAATTTCTCTCTAGAGTTTGATGAATTAAGTAAGAAAATAATGAAGGAATGAGCTTATTTATAGGAAAATGGAATGCGTAAGTAACTAATCCATGAAACGGTCAGTTTGATTTACTTTAATCGACGGTCCATATTTAAAGAAAAATCTTTTAAATAAAATATAATATATTCTATTTATATAAAAACATTTTACTATCTGAAACACTATGCAATACTATACAAAACAATACTATGCAACACTATCGTAATAAAATATAATATATTACATTTATAGAATAACTTTAATAAAGTATTCTATTTTATATAAAAGATGTTTACATTTTATTACGTTAATAATCTGAATAAAACAAAACGTCATTATCGCTATAATAATTCATATTATTAATCGACAATAATGGAATCAAACCGTAGTGACTTCTCACATAAGCGTCGATAATCAATCTGGTGTCTTCTTATATGCAACCACACGTATTCTTTGTACTTTTACTACTGAAGTAGTTCAACAAGAACTAACCACGGTAAAACTCATGCCGTTATTTCAATAAAATATTTTTTGTCGTTTTCTCGATCAAATGATAATTACATTATAAGGGTCCACCAATGATTGGTAGTTATCTGAATATTCCTATTCTAAACCTAATATATTCCCAGACCAATCGAATATAATATAACCACTTGCATACTTTGCAAAATTTATAAATCTTACCCACAACTATAATATTATCTCAAATTCACACCATAATATTAAAAAATTATTTCACCAAATTTAAATCTTTATTAATAAAATGCTGGGTCTCACAAGTTTGATACCTCACTATTCCAATATCCGGGTTTCTTAAGGTAAGGGGTATTATTCTTTCATATTCATGAAGAGAGTTATTTTCTTTCAATACTGTAAGTAAGAGTTGTTATTCCATTCCTTATTATTATGTTGGAATAACATATACATCTGCAATCTTAGTATCATGGTGAAATTCTTACATTATTCCATTCTTTATTATTTTGTTGGAATATCACATGCATGCGGATTCTGTTGGACACTGATTCCATTCTTTATTATTACATTAGAATAACTTTTATGCATCTTGATTACTATCGCGTCGTAGTAAATTCTTTGTTATTCCATTCTTTATTATTACATTGGAATATCACATGCATGCGGATTCTGTTTATACACAGTTCCATTCTTTATTATTACATTTGGAATAATGCATGCATGCGGTTTATGGCATACATGGTGAAATTCTTACATTATTCCATTCTTTTATTATTACATTTGGAATATCACCATGCATGCGGATTCTGCGTAACTTTGTTCCATTCATTATTACATGCGTGGTGTAAGACCCCGACTTATTATTAAATGAAATTGAATTTCCTCTATTTATTATCTTGAAATAGTAAGGGTTGATTTAATTAATGTGGTTAGTTATGGGTAAAATCATGAAATATTTGAAATAAGCAGTGGTTATAAAATATTCATTTTAGCGGAGAATATTCCTTTGGTAGTGGAATATTCTTCTTTGTCGAGAATATTAAGTATATGGTAGGCTTGACCTTATTATGGAGTCCCATGCGAGCGATTGGATGAAGGAAAGCGATAAATATAAGTTGTTTATAAATAGCGGCGTAGTTATTCTGAATTAATCTTGTTGGAATACGGTTGGTTAAAAACACGATAACTTGCGGTATTGCACGATTATTGATTCTTACGTGAAGGCACCACTCGATAATTATTCTGATAATTCTTGTTCAATATTTTATTTTATTGATTCGATAATTGCTATGTTGATATTTTATATTGTTGTTGTTTGATAATTGTCCTTCTGCGGTATTTTCATTATCGGATCGATAATTCATATTATTTGAATAATATTATTAGATAACATTATTGACAATATTTAGAAAGTTACATCTAAGGAGGGTTTGGTCATCTAATTGCTTGTGTAGGTGAGGAGAAATCCTTATTGGAAAGCCCTCTTTCAAGAAACGGCTGGTTGCGAAATTGTGATTACGTAATATTATTTGTGAATAATTAATTATTGATTTATATGATAAGGAAAATATTCATTTTATGTGGATTTAGATGAAGAAAATTTTAAAGTGACAATTGTTGAAAAATTGATATTTTATCTTTTACGATAAATAATTCATTTAAATATATTATTATATTTTAATAATATAATAATGATGATATTTTACAATAAATGTGGGATATATGAGTATATGAGGAGGAGTATTTTTGTTACTAAAATTGTTTAAAACATGTTAAACATGATCATGGACCCCATTTCTTGGTGAAAATTTGATTATAGCTTGTAAAATCGTTGGTTTGTGAATTTGGTCGATTTACATTTGGAATTTGGTAAAACTTTCTTACGTAAAGTTGTAGAGAATGGAATTTCTATGGAAAAAGACAAGGTTTGAATTTTTACGATAAAAGGGCTATTTATATTATGAATTATTGAAGTTTGAAGTTCGAGAATAATTAATTTTGAAGTTTTAATTATTTTTTAAGAAAAACATTTTTTTCATTATTGGTGGGCCCCCACATGTGTGGTAAATGAGCTGAAATCAGATTTCTAAGATCGGTATTGAAAATTTTATAATTATATTAATATTTTATTAAATTTTACTGCTTTTGGTGTTTAAAGTATTTTCTATAAATAGGGTCTTGGGTTAGAATTGAAAATCACACGAAACAAAAGTTTTCTCTCTCCGTATTATCGGCGTATTCTTGTGAGTATTTTGATACCTTGAGTGTTCTTTATCTGGTCTGCAAATTTTATTGACCTTATATCCGGTATTCGGCCGGAAACCTTATTTTTTAGAGGTAATGGATGTTATATTTTTTAAAAAATGATATTATTTCTTAAATATCATTATATGGGATTATTAGTAAGATTTTTCTTGTGAAATTCTTTTCCTTTAGTGTAGGAGTTCTTATTCAACATTATCGGCCTTTATTCACGTATCTGACCTTTATTCACGAATCGACCTTATTCACGGAAAATTAAATTTTCATTTTTGTCCAAAATATCTATTATGGATCTTAAACTTTGATTGTATCCATGTTTTGATCATTCATGAATTTTACTTCACTATGATTATTAATGAAGTATTTTTGAACTTTCGGATTGTGTAAAATCACGAATCCTTAATATTTGTTCTTTAGTTTTTATGGCTGGATTAAATGCGTTGAAGCGAAAAGAACGAATATTAAAATTAATCTTAAATTTTAATCAGGATTCAAAAATGTTCAGTAATAATAATAATTTTAGGAAAACTAATATTCTCCGCTAAAAATGAATATTTTATAACCACTTGCTTATTTAAAATATTTTTTTGCATTTTACCCATAACTAACCACATTAATTAAATCAACCCTTACTATTTCAAGATAATAAATAGAGGAAAATCAATTTCATTTAATAATAAGTTGGGGTCTTACAACATAATCATACCAAGTTCATCTATGCACTACAGGCCACAGATGACTTTCAACATAATATAAACATGAGGATGATGACAATGATATAAGAATTCAATAAATCAAGTTCAAGAATTAATTTATTCAGGAACTAATAACGT
The DNA here is from genome assembly GCA_020205615.1 of Panax quinquefolius. NCBI lineage: Eukaryota > Viridiplantae > Streptophyta > Magnoliopsida > Apiales > Araliaceae > Panax > Panax quinquefolius. The sequence continues at coordinate 1,336,825 of CM035163.1, read as the reverse complement.
CCAAATTGTCAACATGATACTTCTTTGTAGAGTAAAATTCAAGAATGCTCGAAGAATATTTCCATGAAAAGATCTTTGGATGAAGCCTTGAAAATATCGAGGATATTCCACTAATTTCATGGAGTATATAAGTCAAAACTTTAACCAACCGAGTATAATAAAGAATGGAATAGCAAATGAAATCACCGGGCATGCGATAGACCGCATGCAGACGGTTATTCCAACGAGAATAATAAATAACGGAACCGGTCGGTGAAATTACATGAAGCGAGATATTCAATGAATAATAAAGAATGGAATAACAACGAAATCACCGTAAATGCGATAGACGCAGCAGAGACGAGTTATTCCATAGAATAATAATTAATGGAACTAGGTTAGGCGTAATACGCATAGCACGGATATTCAAATGAATAATAAATAAAGGAACGGTCAAATGCGTAAACGCATTGCAGACGGGATGTTTCAACGAATAATAATAAAAGTGGAATAACGAGGAAAGAATGTATGCGGTACTTGGCGTGAGGCGAGTTATTCCAACATAATGATAAAGAATGAAATAACAGAAGAATTTTACCATGTATGCGGTACTTCGCATAGACAGGTTATTCCAACATAATGATAAAGAATGGAATAACAGAAGAATTTTACCAAGTATAGGGTAGCCCACGTATACAGGTTATACCAACAGAATAATAATTAATGGAATAACAGAAATTCTCTTCATGACTACAAAAGAAATAATACCCCTTACGAGTACAACAAATAATATCCCTTACCTTAGAAGAAACTGGATATAGGAGTAGTGAAGTAGTAGAATACTTTTCTTATTTCTCTCTATAGTTTCTCTCTACAGAGTTTCAATGAATTAAGTGAAATAATGAAGGAATGAGCTTATTTATAGGAGAATGGTGAATAATAACTAATTCATGAACGGTCCAGATTGATTTACTTTTAAACGAATGGTCCATATTGATTTACTATGCAATATTAATAAATTATTCTAATAAAACAAAATCTTTTAAATAAAATATAATATATTATATTTATAGTCTAATAAAATAAATAACTTTATAAAAGTATTCTATTTTATATAAAAATATTTTACTTCTACAAACACTATCGCAGAGCTTTATCTGAAACACTATGCATAATAAAATATAATATATTCTAATTATTATCTAATAAATTAAGTATCTTTATAAAAGTATTCATTTTTATATAAAAGATTTTACTATGCAAAACATTATGCATAATAGAATATAATATATTATATTTATAGTCTAATAAAATAAATAACTTTATAAAAGTATTCTGTTTTATATAAAAAGCTTTTCTGTTTTATTACATTAATAATACTAATAAAATAAAATTTATATATAAACTTCAGTGACTTCATAAAAAGACACCTCAATATATTTAACAACATTTATCATCATTATTATAATTCACAATATTAATCGACCAGGTCGTTCCCAGGAAAGAGGGGGCTTTCCAATAAAGATTTCTCCCTATTGGCGCGCAATTAGGTGACCAAACCTCTCCTTGGCAGAACTTTTAGACATTGTTAATATTGTAAATAATAATATTAATAACTCTGCCATCTTAATTATTGATTTAATAATATATAAAATATCGACAATAATTGAATTAAATAACGTGAGATACTATGTAACAATTACTGTAGCAATAATTGAACAAAACTGAGTGACTTCTCATTTAAGCATCAATAATCAATACTGTGTGCTACTATGCAACCACGCGTATTACTATACTTTTAACATCGGGTGTTTTAACAGTTAACGGTACAACTTCCGCCGTTATTTTCATAAAATATTTTTGTCATTTTCTCAATCCGACAATAATTTTATTGCGGGGTCCACCAATGATTGTGCCGTTGTACGAATATTCCCTGCTAAAACGAATATTCCTCGACCAATCGAATATTATATAACAACTTGCATACTTTGCAAAATTTATAAATATTACCCACAACTATAATATTATCTCAAATCCACACCATAATTTTGAAAAAAATATTTCGAGAAATTTAAATCTTTATTCATAAAATTTGGGGTCTCACACAATGTGCTCAAATTCACCATCACAATTTCATTATCATTATTCAATATATATCATAATTTTGTAAATTTTGCGAATGACACTCTTTTTGTGCAACACATAGTATAAATTTGCTTATGGCAACCAACTGTATTTAGCCTCAAGGCCCCTAATTGTGTTTCACTTTGAGGCAAGTAATAGTGGTGGTTCTAATAGGACTGTTGTTTATGGCCAAATAACAATGAGCCAATTCAGATTAGGCACTTATGGGTGGATCTCTATGGAGGATGAAGTTCCTTTTGTTGTGGGGGCATTTCCTAAGCCTACTACTTAGGTGGTTGGGGATGCGCTGACAACCAAGATGACAACGGTCTCTCTATCTCCCACTCTTTTATTGCTTATATATATTCCATCCGTCTCACAAAAAAAGTCTCATTGTAAAATTTGTTAATATTAAGTTGTTAATTTTTTTATACAGCAAAAATTGGTAAATGGAACTTTTTTTTGGGAAAGAGGTAATACAATTCATGTACATGTATTTATATTTTCTCAATATAATGTGAGATTTGTTTTGGATTTTCTTTTACAGGTCTAACAATAGTGAAGTTACTCCTGTGACCTCATGGGATTCATTTAGTAAGTAAACTTGGTGTGAAGTTGTTGTTGTTGTTATATTTTTGAAAATCACATGATTCTAAATTTTTTATAATTTTTTTGGTTGTTGTGTAACATGAATTTGGTGATACCACAACTGGGTGTATCTCAACAAGTTGGATTTGATTATGTTTTTATTTTTGAGTTTTAATTGGTTGATGAATATCTTTGGCCTGTAGTGCAAAGATGAATATTTGATTCCAGATGTATGTTGATTGATGTTACAGGGATAAAAGATAGATGACGAACTTTTAAATTCATACATAGAAGATAGTAGTTTGCATTCTCTACTTAACTCTTCTAATGAATTATTATTTTCATTTCGCGAATATTGATTTAAAATTTGTTGTCTATTGTATTCTATTAGATTTTTCCTGTTGAAGACTAACGATAATTTGTTGTATATTATCTTAGTCATAATATTCTTTACTTGGGCTAGTTGAGCTCACCCTTTTCCTTGTTGTTCCATTTTTTCTTCTCGGGAGGCGAGAATGTAAGCGAGTACTTAGTCGGGGTATGGAATGAAGGTTCTAGAGAGTTGTTTAGTAGTCCTCACCATTTTGTAAAATAATGTATCAATAATTATGATGGGGATTTATTTGCGTGTGGATATTATCAGATGGCAATATCGTATTTAAACTCACGCTTTATATGTTGTAATAATAAAGTTGTAGTTATTTACGTACCATGTATTTGGCGACTCGAAATGGGTTGGATGGAATGGACCTATTTTGGGGCGTCACATTTGTGTATTCATTAATGGTCATAATCATGCCAACAATTTGTCCATCAATGCACTACTGATCATTTGAGGATTTTTACCACATCATTTGTAACATTACTTACCATGATTACACCAAATAGTCTCTCGGTCATAATCATCACTTAAGTCCATCTATGCACTTCTGAGCCACGTATGACTTTCAACATAATATAAACATGAGGATGATGACAATGATATAAGAATTCAATAAAACAAGTTCAAGAATTAATTTATCTAGAACCAATTGAAAGTAGTATGCACACGTCCAATCATGTTTGATGATAAAGCATATACTTTATAACAATCTTATTCATTTATTAATAAAAAGTATTAATTTATTAAAGGCTTTTAATTATCTACACGATCTTTGTTTTATAATATGTGATAAACCCATAGTTTTAAGCAATGCTTTTAGAATAATGATGATGATCATTCTAATGAGATCTAAATTCTTAGAAAGCTTAAAACTAAAATAGTTCCCAATCGTTGGATTACTAAATTGGGGATTAAGTAAATCCGGATAGATTGAGTACATCGCTTTTGCTCGTTGGATGAGGATGATTGATCTCATGATCATTTGTGTGGAGACACTAAAGCGAGTATGTATGTAGTGCTTTATTAGAGAATAAGTTCACTTTGAGCATTGGCTCATTAAGGAATACCTAATGGAGTTTTATTTGCTGTCGATAGGAATTCTCAGAGTGGTGATAGTAGACAAGTAATCCTTGGACTTGAGATCATCATAGTATCTTGTGTATGATGAGTTATACTTTGACTTATTCCTTAAGACCCTTAGGGTATATCAAAGGGTATGCTTGGGTATAATAAGTTGTACATGGAGATAATGTATGATCAATAAAGAATCTACCATTTCTAATAAAAGAAGAGAATGTCCTATGTGATTCGATAAATGACAACCCAAGAGTCCTTGGCGGCGAATGAAATTAGAAAGGAGTTTCTAATTTGCATTATTTGAGTTGTGCATTTAAGAATCGAAATACATATAATTAAATAAAATAAGACTTGACAATGAATTCCATATCTTATATTTAATTGGGACATTGTATGGTGGAAGGATTGAATTGTCACGGTAACTATTTACTCAAAGGTTCTTTAATGATTAATGTTGAAATCTATATTATCCGGAAAGTCGTTGATCATTTAGGAGGCTTATCCCTATCAGAGAATAAATATTATTTATTTAAATAAATTAATTATTTAATTTATTTATTTAAATAAGATTAAATTGTTCTAATTGATTTATTCACAACCTCCTTTAATATGGAGAACCTAAAGGGTCACACCATAAAAGGAAGAATAATTATTTAAGAAGTTAATGGCATAATCGTAATAATATGTTAAGTATATTTAATTTAATCTATGGTGATAGAATAAATTAAATAGCTTAATATTTATTATTTAATATTTTAGAAATATTAAATATAAATTAATAAGAGGAGTCTTATTAATATTATTACAATTATTATTATTTTAATTTCTAAAAGAGTTTGGGAATTAATTTAATATAAGTACTTTCATTTATTCCTAATTGGATTAGGAAGGAAAATTAGTTAAAGGAGTTTAATTAATTATCCCTAATAAGATTAGGGAGCTTAATTAATTAAAAGAATTAATTAATTAAAACCCAATTCCTTAATTGTTAAGGAGGGTTGCCCACATCAATAAATAAGAGAGTCTTTATTATGGGTGGAATGGGTTGTTGACTTTTTACAACGTAATAATTCCAATTTGTTGGAGAGACGCCTTTCTATGAGATAGAAAACTAGGGTTAGCCATAACACCCATCTTCTTGAAATCCTTCTTCTTCCTTGGTGGATCACCTCTGAGGCCAAACATTTGGGTGGCTAACGTTGATCGAAAGGAAGGAACCAAACCCGGTGGATTCAAGATTGAACGCGAAAGGATTTGGAGGTGAACTTGTACTGAGGAAGCTCGATCTTCAAGGTATGATTTATTCTTTATCTTTTCGTTTAATTAATAATTATGCGTAAAGGGTGATCCGGGTATATGGTTTGTAAATAATTTTAAACTCGATTTTACACGCTTAGCTTACCTTTATGCAATTTGATTGCGTTATGAATATTACAAACCTAACACCAATAACATCCAAATCGACAATAATCTTGCTTTGTAGAGTAAAATTCAAGAATCTTGAGAAGAATATTTCCATGAAAGGATCTTTGGATGAAGCCTTGAATATCGAGGATATTCCACTAATTTCATGGAGTATAGAAGTCAAAGTTTTAACCAACCGGGTATAATAAAGAATGGAATAACAAAAGAAATCACCATGCATGCGATGGACCGCATGCAGGCGAGTTATTCCAATGAGAATAATAAATAACGGAACCGGTCCCAAGCGTAAAACGCATGCATGGCGATATTCAATGAATAATAAATAATGGAACCAGTCCTAAGTAAAACACACAGAGCATGTGATGTTCCAATGAATAATAATAAAGATTTTAACCAGGTCCGGTAAAAACACACGAGCATGGATGTTCCAATGAATAATAATAAAGATTTTAACCGAGTCCGGTGTAAAACACACGCATGTGATGTTCCAATGAATAATATAAGAATGTCACCAAGTATAGGGTAAACCGCGTATCTGAGTTATTCCAATGTAATAATAAGCAATGGAATAAAAACAGTTCTCTTCATTGAATAAGAAAGAATAACACCCTTACTTTTAGTAGGAGATTGAATCTTTGCGGTAGTGTAGTAACAAAATACTCTTCTTCTTTCTCTCTTATTCTCTCTATACTTTCTCTCTATATAAGCTTGAATGAATTAAGTGAAAAATAATGAAGCACTAGGCCTCTATTTATAGAAGATTTCTAGCTTAAAGACATGCCATGTGAAAAGACAATTGGCTTGGACGACCGGTGATGTGAAAAGAAAAGTGGTTTTACGCTTTGTAATGTGAAACGACAAGTGGTTTGGCGTCTGGTAAAGGTAATTACTATTGACGAAGGTAATTACTATTCACAAAGGTAATTATTATTGACGAAGGTAATTACTTATTGATGAAGAGACTCTTAGATGATGACATATGGGCCCCCATAAAATAATCAAAATTACCACAAACGTCTCATAATGCAACTCTTTATATACATCAGGATTGAATAAATATTACCACGAGATCATTTTATATTTAATCAACACATATTTAATCCTTCAACAATTATTAATCATTTATAACTTGTCGTCTCAATTATTGATTTAATACTATAACATATTATACAAATGATCTTGTGACAATAATTGAATCAATAATATAAGAGATATGATGCAACAATTCTCAGTAGCAATAATTGAGCGTAGGTGAGTGACTTCTCACGTAAGCATCAATAATCAATATCGTGTCTTTACTATTATACAACTACGCGTAGACATTTGTACTTTTACTACCGGGTAGTTCAACGGTTTTAACATAGAATACCTCTCTGGTTATATATTTTTATAGAAAGATAATTTTGTCGTTTTCAACTACGACAATACTTCCGCTTAGGGGTCCACCAATGATTGAGTAGTATTCTAATATTCCCAAACAAAAGAATATTCCCCACCAAACGAATATTTTATAACAACTTGCTTACTTTGCAAAATTTATAAATATTACCCACAACTATAACATTATATCAAATTTATTCCATAATATTCAAAAATAATATTTATAGAAAATTCATCTTTATTTATAAAAGTTGGGGTCTTACAAATATTTTGAAGATGCTCTTCATTAAGCACGAACACGATGGAACTTCCCATTTGCCTTTGGGAATGGATTGGAGTCCTCCGTCTCGGGAATGGGTAATTACAACTTTTAATTTTGTTTAATTTGAATGAATTTGAATATCAGTCTTTTTTTTATTTCATAGGCTTGATCTTTGGCTACATGCAAGTTTAGTTTGGATTAATTTCAATTTTGTTTGGTATTGTTAATTGTTTGATTTTTGAAATTAAAATTTGAATTGCAAGGATTCTTAGTCATGAATGCATTTAATTTGGATAAACTGTTAGATAAAATTGTGCTTATATACATCTCTTGGATATAGTAAGTATTAACAATTTAACATACTATGCTGAAGAAGCAGTACTATTTTCAATATAAATTAAAGACAATGTTTTTTTAAGTGGACCGTCGATAATTATGGCCCACTGTAAGCAACATTGAAAGATAGTCTTCTAGAGCTTAAAGTATTAAAGTCAAGTTTGTTTAGTACTGAATTTGATAGAGGAGGATAATGAAGTTTCTGAGGAGGTTTTAGTGAGGGATGTGTTATATGCTTGCCAATGGATTGATTAGAAGTATGTGAAATTTGACAAGAGTGTTGATGATTATTTGTTGCCAGGTTCAATTAGATTTCCAAGAGCTACTAGGAAAGAAAAATCCCATTTCTTTGTGCTTTACTTTTTAATTTTGTTCTGCTTTTGTTTTCATTGTTCAATAATGGTGGTATATTGATACATCTGAATCCCTTTTCATGTTTCATTAATTTTTTTGACCAAAACGAATACATTTCATTGTGCGATGGTTGTTTGAGGGATCAAAGCCCACTTTTGCTTTTTAATATTTAGTTATTATTTTTGTTATTAGTTTCTTCTTTTTTATTTAATAAATTATTCTATGTTAATATGAATTTTTTGGTAGGTGGGTATTTATACGTTACATTTGGTTTGAATTTAACATGCTCTCTATATGTTTTTTTGCCTATATGCTTTTGTTTTCTATTTCTTGCATTATTTCTCAATCATTCAATCGTTAGTGGTAGTATATATAAGTATATGTTTGATATACATATCAATTTTCTCTGTTTGGTTATTTACTTATATTGTAGTTGAAGTGCAATTGAAACAATAAGTTATTGGAACCAATTATTAACCAAAAATATTGAAATTGTTTGGTGATTTCTTATTTATGTATTCAGATGAATTAATATTTTTTTTTTCTTTTGGATAGAAAAGACAAAATATAGAATGTATATCATTGAGATATATTCATCTATCTTAAATTGAGCAATGAAATTTTAATTAATCTACTGTTTTTTATTCATTTATGTTGTTTTTGTGTTTTTATTTCTCTCTTTTGGAACACGGATAATGGCGCCAATAGAGTAGAGCAAGTTTCAACTGCTCAGTGTGTTCAATTGGCAGATTATCATGATTTAGGGTCTGAGGAGGCGTTAATACTTGAAAAATCCTTGGTTGATGAGAATAGAGATTTTATGAGTTCTCAACACCCATGTTTTACTAAGGAACATATGGAAATAGATGATTTATCATATTAAATTGATAATTATTTTTGGTGTCATCAAATTAATAATTTAAGTTGTATCACTTATATGTTTTGGATTAAGGGTAAGATATTTGAAACCTTTAACAAGGACCTTCATCAAGCTACAGATCTATAGACTTAGCTTTTGGTACCGTTAAAAATGTAAAACATATGGATCGAACTTGGTTTTTTTTTTTATGTGGGTTTGATTCATAATTTTAGTTGGTATTTCAATTTTAATACGTAGTTGTAAAGTACATTACCAATTTCGATTCAAATATTTTTGTGATTTCTTGATTATATAAGTAGTAATTTTTTGTTTGGAAAAGATTTTAATATTTTAAAATTTATATGTCATGCAAAAGTATATTCTAAACTTTCATAATTCTAATAAATTATATAATCAATTTTTTCAATTAGCCCGTGCATTGTATGGGCTACCAACTAGTTATTTTAAATTTTAAAATATAAGTTATTGGCGAACAGGACCCTTAAGGGCATGATTGGCTCGCTAAATGATTTGATCATTTAAACACGTGACAATCAATTTGGGATTGGCCTGATTGAAAATTTGGCAAACAGAGAATTAGAATCATTCAATCGGTCCTCCGTTCACCTACCTCTTTCAAGAGTCGAGACTCCCTTCTTCCCATGCCCACCAACTAAACTCAACGCCATGTTAAAGCTAAAGAGCTAATCCCATTCTTCCTCGCCAAACCAGATTTTCTCTCTCTAAATAATTAAATCCTATGGCCGCCTCTTCCTCTTTCTCTCCCTACCTAAACCAACCCCTCTCTCTTCCTACTCACCATCACCGCCAACAACTCAACTCTTCATTCTCCCAAGTCGATTACTCCCTCCGGTGCCGGAGCTCCGACTCTCTCACTCTCCGGTTGTCTCTTTCTATAGCTCCCAATTGTCGAGTTGATTCCAGCCGAGTGCGATTGAGGGTATGTGCGAGTTCGGCCACTCAAGTCATGGATCAATCCTCTAGTAAAACGAGTTCAACTCCTCCTACTATCGTGGAGGTTGATTTGGGCAACCGGAGCTACCCGATTTATATTGGATCCGGCCTTCTCGATCAACCCGATCTTCTTCAGAGGTACCACCAATTGATTTTTATCCCTGTGAATAAATATCCTGACACCCCTATGGTATTACTAAAGTTAATTGAGGTTTTTTCAGTGATCCATAGTTCTATTTGTTTGTTTTCCTTCCTCTGTAATCTTGAATGTTTACGTTACTAGTTACGCGTATATATTTCTGTGGTAGGAGATCATTTGCTCCTTGTTTTGTATTTCAATCTCGCTTTCTACTTGTTTTGTTTCCCTAGTAATGAAAGACAATGCTAAGTCATAATCTATCTATGAAGTTCCTTATAACATGAGCTCTAATTAAATGTTCGTAAGGTAAAACTATGAAGAATAATTAGTCTCATAAGAATTATCATAGCTAGGGAGAGATTTTAGATAGATACTCATCAGTTTGCCATAGCTAGGGAAGTAATAGCAAGAAATTTTAGAAAATGTACCACATAAGGAGATAAGATATAGATATCCTGAACTAAACAAAATTTGAAACAAGAAATGTAACTACATAAACACTCAAAAACCAAAACATACTGTGACTTCAGTCATTTACTATCTTTGGAGTATGGAAATCCATAATAAATAAGTTTGCTTTGGTCTGTTGGAGTTTAACTATGCCATATTGCCATTCAATATTAGAATCTGGCAAGGAAGAAACGGTGAAATATTTAGAACTCAGCAATAACCATGGTCCAAGGTGCTGAAGGATATTGGTGCTCTACACATCTTTCTCTCAAAATCTCCTTTGTGGTAAAAGTATCTGTTATTCATTATACAAATGTGATTATCTAAATTTGAATTCCTTATGTCATTTTTTGGGGGGTTATTTATACCCTTAATCTCCCAAGTAGCTATATTGATCACTTAACAGCAGAACATCCTGTTGGTTGTGATTGTAGTTACTGTACATATAATCATATATTTGTATGCATGAATACTGTATACTTTCTGAAGCTGAAAAAAATGAAAGCATTAGGTTGTCAAGTTTGTATTTTTTACTTGTCAGAATATAAGAAATAAAATTTCCTTTTCCTTTGGCATGTTTTTATTGAGAATCTTGCAAATGCTTTGGAATCTAAACTGCTATGTGAAAAACGATTTTATTTGTTGTTTTTGTCTACTTTTTAATTCTTTTTTATGTATTGATATTTTGTAGGCATGTTCATGGAAAGAGAGTTCTTGTGGTCACTAACACGACAATTGCACCACTCTATCTCGATAAAGTCGTTAGCGCTTTAACAGTTGGAAATCCTAATGTTTCAGTTGAAAGTGTGATTCTACCGGATGGAGAACAATATAAGAACATGGTAAGTACCTTCATTTTCTTCTAAAGCACTCACTTCTTACATATAGGAGTGATCATTCGGTTATAACCGAACCGAATAAGCTATTCGGTTATAACCGAAAACCGAATTATTGATAATTTTACTATCCGAAATAATAACCGAAATTTGAAAATAATCGAATTACCAATACCGAATTACCGAATTGTAATTTCGAGTATTCGGGTAATAACCGAACCAACATCCAACATAAACTAAATGTTACAGTATCAAACATAAATTAACAAGCCAAACACTTTTACAGTATCATGTCATTATAGTAACCCAAAGTTCTTTAAATTATATAACAGTCGAGTGCTGAATTATAATGGCAAAGTTATAATTCTACAAGCAGCATTAGCATCAGCAATTCAGCATCAACAAGCTCCAGTCTCCCAAAAGCACTATTGGCATCATATGATCAGATTTCAACACCATAAGATCACCTTTAACTGCAAGAACACAAATAACTTGCCATTAATGTTCACATATTTTTGAATTTATCGACCAAAAAAACAAAAAAGAAACTAAACATATTTTTGATATGGACTACAACAATAACAATAAAAAAAACAGTTGTATATTGATAGCACCTTACTATTTCTATCTAGCTGATTTGTAAGGCATCACAACTCAGCACATTGTTTAACAGCTTTCCAACACCCAAAGTTGACTTGCAACTAATAAATTAATATACAACTTAAAATATGATGATGAGATCTCCTACAAAGTCTGAACAACACTCACACACTGCGATATGTACTTGGATCAAAATTAAAATAAAAATGTCTGAACAATACTCGCACACTGCGGCATATACTTGGATCAAACCCAGGAGACAGATTTCCACTTGGGATTGGTTCAATCTGCAAAAGGAAAAAGTGAAAAAAAGAAAGGAAAAAAGAAGTAAAGGGAAATTTTTTCTACTGTTTCTGCCCATGACAGACTAATTACAGCCCCAAAGAGAAAATAAGAAAAGAAAAAAAAATCAAAAGCAATTAAAATAATCACACATCCAATTTCCAATATTCATGGTGGTTATATATTTTACAAGAACTGTTTTAATAACACCACAGTCCTTTGAAGAAATTAAAATTTCAACAGGAAATTCTTTCTCTTTCTAAAATTCTGCTAGATGAGGGTAAGTTTTACACAGTTTTGTAATGCAAGTGTCCAATTGAGGGATTTCAAAAATATACATTAAAAATCATGGAACAATGACCCCTCCCAAGTATCTCTCCAAGGACACTAATTCAATCAATAAGGAATGACCAGGTTCATGACACCCTCAATGGAACAACCCCCCTAACAAAAAAAAAAGTTAATGTAAAAAATTGAATTTTGTTAAAATCTCATGCAAACACTGGTATACAAGAAAGCACTGGTTCGACATAAGCTATCTAGTTTTGTGATCCACTAGCCTTTATCCACGGGAATTATTTACCTTCAGGCCTCACCTCAGCTCTTAGAGAAATATTGCCTTTAAATAGACTAATTAAACTTAACCCCCAATTTCCCCAAGCTGAAAGTCTACTCTCAGTAAAATAAATTCACACACATGAAACATGCTATAAACAATTCCTACCTTACTTGCAACAAAAAACAACACATAAAACCAAACAAAACAAAACAAAAATCTAAAACATATCCACATATTACATATCCAAAAGCAACCCAATTTTTCAAAGTCAATCAAATACCAAATGAAACAGAGAAACCAAAACCCTAATTACAAACAAAATGGGGAAACAACAATTAACTTTCAGACTTAGATACCTAATAAATGAAATAAAGGGGTATCTGTGAGTATAATGAGCTGATGCACCAAAGGAGCTTGTGCCGATCTGCAGTAAGTTTAAGATGAATTAATAGAAGGTAATATATTTCAAAGAATTGATTGAAGATGTCAGACTCAGATTAGACCGGATGAGAGATCGAGAGAAAAGAAAAGAAGAAGTTGCAGCAAAAGAAGAGAAAGATCAAAGAAGACAAGAAGAAATTAAGAAAAGGAGGACTCACCGACTTCCGATTCCGAGTACGAGTCTTCGAGATCTGGATTCTTGGTTTGGGATGAGACTTGAGAGATTCAGATTGAGAGTTTGAGACTTGAGAGTTGAGACGAGAGTTCGACAGAGTGGGGACTGGGGCTAGGGCTAGTAATGCTTAATATGTTTGAAATAGACTTAATATGAAATACTGAAATAAACTTAATATGTTCGGTTAATCGTCAAAATACGAAAGACTTAATATGTTCGGTTATTCGGGTAAACCGAATAACCCAAAAATGATACTCGTATAAACTAACCGAAAATCGTATATAATTTCGGAGAAAATTTCGGTTACTTTATTTCGGTTCGGTTCGGTAATTCGGTTATATCCATTTTTTGCGCAGTCCTACTTACATATATCAATCAGTAGTGGCTAATATGAATTTCATACTATTTTTTGGCCTGATAGGATACACTAATGAAAGTATTCGACAAGGCAATTGAGTTACGGTTAGATCGACGTTGTACATTTGTTGCCCTCGGAGGTGGTGTTATTGGCGATATGTGTGGGTATGCTGCTGCATCCTTCCTCCGTGGCGTTAATTTCATTCAGATCCCCACAACTGTTATGGCACAGGTCTGCTATAGTGGATACTTCCATTCACTTCCGCTTTTTGTTTCATACGGCATATGAAAATTAATATTTTTGTTTACTTGCTTTCATCTATCAGGTGGATTCTTCAGTTGGGGGTAAAACTGGAATTAACCACCGGCTTGGGAAGAATTTGATTGGTGCATTCTACCAACCACAGTGTGTTTTAATTGATACAGACACATTGAACACATTACCAGAGAGAGAATTAGCTTCAGGGTTTGCAGAGGTCATAAAATATGGCCTTATTATAGATGCTGAATTTTTTGAGTGGCAAGAGAGTAACATGCAGGCTTTAATGGCAAGGTGAACTAATTTTAATTTTGTTATCCATTGCTTTCAGATGGAAACACTTTAGTTCTGAATTCTTATTTGTGAAAGTTGTTTGTACGATCTCACATCTTTTGTATGATTCTCTGTTTTTTTATTAGAAGTCATTCTTCTGAAACTCAACGATAGCACCTACAAGATGTTAACTGAAATGTCTTTACCATCCCCAAACTTATAATACCACTTTAGGAATTAAGAATTTGTCGAGGATCATTTCCACTTATTAACCCTGTATGACATTGATGACATGAACGGACCAATGAATTATTAATAATTCCTTAATTTTAATGTTACTTTAATTATCTGAAGAAATTTAACCCATGAATCTAAGGGATACTGTTTTGCAGGGACCCCAGTGCACTGGCTTATGCTATCAAGCGTTCATGTGAGAACAAGGCTGAGGTTGTATCCCTAGATGAGAAGGAAAGTGGACTGAGAGCAACATTGAACTTGGGTCATACTTTTGGCCATGTAAGTTTTCAATTTTGCAATTGAAAAACTTCCTTGGTTGGTATATATTATATTGAAAATTTATCGTTTGCGAGGATTTGTTGAAGCATTCAAGCTTGCATCAACTTCATTATCACATAATCATGGGAGTGATTAAGGTTGACCTTGAATGTGGTGATGTATGTAATTGAAGAAATTGTTGTACTGGAAGTATAAGCGCTTGAACATAACCTTATAGTAATGAGATTACATTATTACGCTGTGTATACTAGCCTTGCATCTTAGGATTCTTAGCTCTATCGGGTTAACCATTAAAAGTAAAATTTTTATGAAAGCTTCAGCCTTCGCTTTACAATTGAAGAACCAACATATTACTAGTTGTGCTTGGTCTGACAAGTATTTTATTCCCCTTTGGAACTCTTTATATTTTTTTTTGGCATCACTATAACTGTTTCCATCTTGCTTTCCTCCATTGGTTATTGTCCTTAATTTCGTTGAGATCTCAAACTTTATCACTCATTAAGC
Organism: Panax quinquefolius; assembly: GCA_020205615.1. Taxonomy (NCBI): domain Eukaryota; kingdom Viridiplantae; phylum Streptophyta; class Magnoliopsida; order Apiales; family Araliaceae; genus Panax; species Panax quinquefolius. Next base: position 1,321,693 of record CM035163.1, on the reverse strand, counting down.
GTGTCTTTCCTTATAATATAGGGGATGATCTTAATTCAGCTCATGTTTTCTTGATGTATTAGTTACATACTTGAGAAGGGGTTAAATGCTTTTTTACTTTAGGTCAACTTACAAACGACTAATTAAAATTTTTTTCTTCTTACAATCAACTTACTGAACTTTAGTTTTCTTACAAAAATTTGAAAAATTGTCTAGACCGTTAATTGACTAATAGAGTAATGATGTGGCAGTGGTGACATGGTGCTCACTTCTGATGTGGCCATTCTTAAATGAAAATGAAGGAAATTTAGGGGTTGATAGTATAAAATTTAAAATAAATAAGGAAATTTAGGAAAAGGGAAACTGTTTTTATTTTTAATTTTAAAAACTAAAATTATTATTATATAATGAATCTAATATTTGTAAAGATTAATTATTATTTTAAAATTTAAAAACTAAAATTATTATATAATGAATTCATTAAATCAATTACCCATAAACAAATCATTTTCAAACAAATAAACACTTAAAGATGGAAGCTCCATCACCATATCCTTTCCAAACACAATGGGTCATCTAGTAAAATGAATGGAAGCTTCAAACCATATCCATGCCCAGTTCATCGCCCATAGAATAATGAATCTAATAATTCTAAAGATTAATTATTATTTTAAAATTTAAAAACTAAAATTATTATATAATGAATTCATTAAATCAACTACCCATAAACAAATCATTTTCAAACAAATAAGCAAATAAAGATGGAAGCTCCGTCACCATATCCTTTCCAAACACAACGGATCATCTAGTAAAATCGATGGAAATCCATGTCCAGTTCATCGCCCATCGAGCCTCCATGGTGCTGCCTAGATCCATGGCAAAATACGAAGGAGACAAGGGTTTGGTGGATCATTGAATATCTACAGACTAGATAGTGGGACAACAAATCTAGACGCAACAACACCGTATCTAATTAAAAAGATGAGTTGCGGTAATTAGTGATGGCTTCTATTTTTGATGGGTTGCTACGACACCTAACTGCAACTAACTGCAACTGAAGAAGATGAAGTGTTAGAGCTTCTACGACGCCGATCCACAATGTTGTCGTTCTAGAACCCAACCCATCTCGATATTATTGTGAGAAATTCTTCGAGGCTACTGATTTTTTATAAACGGAAAGTTGTTTGGTGAGAGATGGTCGGTTGTAACAGATCTGGATTTGTGATGGTGGTAATGGTGGAGCAGAGGGCTGAAAGAGATGGTTTTTCCGGTGCAAATGATTTTCTTTTTCTTCCTTGACCAGAAATTGAGCTTGTCCATAATTTTAGACTTTCATGGTGGATTAAATTGTTCATATCCACATAATGAAGGCTACATGGGATGATTCGTGCCACATAAGAAAATTTTTACACGTTTACAGCTGATATGTTCCTTTCCGTTTATAATCAAAAGACTTAACGGATTTTTTGTAAGAAAATTAAAGTTCAGTGAGTTGATTGTAATGAGTTGACTGTAAGAAAAAAAAGTTTAGTTAGTCGTTTGTAAGTTGACCTAAAGTACAATGATGAAAAAAGCATTTAACACTTGAAACATGAGATTAAATTTTCCTGAGGTTCTTATTGAATAAACTTTGCAGTATTTAATAAATTTTGGTATGCAAATGAGGTCATTAACTGCAATAATCATTTAATTCCCTTGGTTAAGGTACTGTTAGAAATATTAAATGTTTTCTTTGCCCTTCTCCAAGTAATCATTTTTAAGACATCAGAGAGTAGTCAGATATCCAAAAAAGGTAAAAGAAAAGGAGAGACTAGTCAGAGTTGTGTTCATATGGAGATTATCTACGGAAATATAGACCTTTCTTTAGAACATAGAATTGTACACTTCCTTTGCTAATTATTATTGATTCTGAGGTCTCTCTATCTTACATGGCCTTGCCTTGTTGATCCATTATTACAATAGTATGTTTTGCGAAAACTCAACTTTTGTTCATTTAATGTTATTTGCAGGCAATAGAAACTGGATGTGGCTACGGGCAGTGGCTTCATGGGGAAGCTGTTGCAGCTGGCATGGTACTGTGTCTGGTACTTGTTATCTTTTACCTGCCAACTCCCTCCTGGTAGTAGGAGGGAGGGAGGGGTAGGGAGATGCCGAGGTTTCTATGCAACTTGTTCATGCTGAAGATGGTTTTCTTTTTTCCCTTCAGGTTATGGCTGTTGACATGTCATACCGTCTTGGTTGGATTGACGATTCATTAGTGCAACGAGCTAACAAGATTTTAAAACAGGCTAAGCTACCCACTTCCCCTCCTGAAACTGTGAGTGTGGAGATGTTCAAGTCTGTCATGGCGGTAAGAGTGAAGATATGCAAATTGGTTTTGAATTTGGTAGTTGCCATATAATAAAATGTCATCAGTATTCATTTAGTGATAAAATTAAAGGAAAAAGAAGTGTTCATTTACTGAATCAGAGTTGTTTGTTGATGGCAGGTTGATAAAAAGGTGGCAGATGGCTTGTTAAGGCTCATCCTTCTGAAAGGTCCATTGGGAAATTGTGTTTTTACAGGAGACTACGACAGGAAGGCACTGGAGGAAACACTCCATGCATTTTGCAAATCCTGATGATGTTGTTCCCCTCCCCAGATCTTTTGTACTATTGAAAATTTGTTATAACAAATTTTTACCATAATTAATTGTACAAACCTTACTATTAGTGAGCACTGCCCTGCCCTGCTCAATAAAACTCTTCGATTTTACTTTTGTAGCTAATGCGGATGTAAGAGTGAAGCTGCAATAAAAGAGGTCTCTGCTGTTTTTTTTTTTTTTTTTTTTTTTTATAAATATTATTATTATTTTATTGTGCGGGGTTGCATTTATTATTTGTTTTTAACAGTAAGAAAAACAAAACTGGAGCCAAGCCAAGCCAATGACCCATGTAAAATCAAAAGACATAGTAAATAACAATTTTTCTAAAAGAAATAATAATAATAATAATAATAATAATAATAATAATACACTCCTACCATCATACATACATGTGAATGAATGATCATGATTCATGTGAGTGTGTCTTCTACAATATTTTTATTTATTTTCCTTTTTCACGTGCACTAATCATCTTTCCTTTCCTTTCCATTCCATTTGGAGGGAGAGGGAGAGGGAGAGGGAGAGAGAGAGAGAGGGAGTTGGACGGACTTCATCACCAAATTCGGTAGCTGACCTGATCCCGTCATTCACGAGCCTGGAAATTTGTGGGCCAGCCCACCGTTGGATGATTTGGACTCCTTTCCAACCCTCACTCACTCACTCCATTGAACAAATGAATGTATGTATGTATGTATGTATGTATATCAAGTCTATGCGTCAAAAGCGTTAGAAGGAGTTGGCCTGCCTATACGGCTACGTTGGCAGAAGAAAGTAGAGATAGAGAGAGAAAGAGAAAGAGAAAGAGGTTTGTTGGTTTGGGCATCCTCAGCGAACGCTTCAACAGCATTGTTTCCCGGCTACAAAGGGTACCCTACGTTCAACCTATACATACATACATACATACATATAATTCTCTCTCTGTATCTCTCTTTCTCTCTCTAGATCTTGATCCCCCAATTCATTCTTTCATTCTCCTCTCCCTTATTGTCTGTTCTCACATTTAATCTCACGAATTCTTCTCACTTTTCATTTCTCGAATTACCGGGCCTAGGGTTTCTATCCAACCTACTCCTTCTTCGTCATGCTCTCGCATTTCATGGCTATGTCCAATTGAAAGAAATTGGTAAAAGATCATAAATCAGGTCTTCTGAAGAAGATCTGAGCCCAAGAGGATCTTCAAATCTAAATATTTATAAAATGAGCGCTTCGAGGTTCATAAAGTGTGTCACGGTCGGCGATGGCGCTGTCGGCAAAACTTGTTTATTGATTTCTTACACCAGCAACACCTTCCCCACGGTCTGTCTCTCTCTCTCTCTTTCTATTTAGGGTTCTAAACGCATCAACTTCTTCATTTTTTCATATTCTTACCAATATTATCAAAGCCAATTGCTTTATGCTGTTTTATTTTATTCTCAGCTTGTTTTGGGGAATTAATCCAAAGATTGTTATTATATGTTTTAACATAGTTTCATGCTTACCACTCCAAGAGAAAATTAAAAGAAGATATCTATAACTTTGCTGTGGTTGCTGTTTTTGGGTACTTAACCAATTTCATTAATGTCAATTCTAACATTTTATTAATCACAACTCCATAGTTTTTGGGGACTCCCACAACTAGCCAACTAGCTGTCTCACACACTTTTCCCACCCACACACATATTATATACCTGTACAGATTTCAGATTTTTTTTAATCAATATTGTTTTTATAGCATTATCTAACTGTCATTTCATTATGGTAATGATTGCTTGAGTTAAAGGAAAACCAGAAAAAGGATCTGCATTTTTCTTTTATTTTTGGCTTCAATTGCAAAATGCTTTTATATTTGAACTTTATGCACTTTTTAGCTACATTGATTGGTTGATTGATTTAATTTTGTAATTAATTTCACCTTTATCAATTTGTTGGATGATTCTCTGCATTTTCTGAATATAATTTTGTGTTTGTGGGTATGGTTGTGAAAAAAAATCATTAAGTAAAAGAATTCATGGAGGATTTCTATTGATTGTTATCTACTTCTTTTTATATACATGTACAAGCATATGAAGATTTGGATTTTGGGATATGGGATTCGGAAATATGCGCTCTAAGAATTTTACTTGTAAATTTGGTGAATGTAATGGTTAATTTAATTTCAACTTATCTTTCCTTGTTTGGTCTATTTGAGGTTACTTGTGTATTAAATTTTCATTTGGATATTGTTTTATGGACACTAATTTGGCGCAGTCTTACCTTACTTGAAAACGCTTCCCTTGTATCTTAGTGCTATTCATAATCTCTTGCTTTTGGACTACAATTTTAATCTTTGCAAAACAGGACTATGTGCCAACAGTGTTTGACAATTTCAGCGCAAATGTGGTCGTCAATGGAGCCACTGTTAACTTAGGCTTATGGGACACTGCCGGTAAATTTTTTGAAATGTCCTTGCATTCTTGATGTTATATGTTACATCTAGACATACATCTAGCTATGGTTTAGTGGGCCTCAAATGCTTATTTTGTGAAACAGGACAGGAGGATTACAATAGGTTAAGACCTTTGAGTTATCGTGGGGCGGATGTTTTTATTTTGGCATTTTCTCTCATTAGCAAGGCTAGCTATGAAAACGTTTCAAAAAAGGCGAGACTTTACTGGGTTTTTTATTAATTTTTTGCACTAATTTTTCTCTGTTTTTTTGTGTCGAGTTAAATTTCTCATCATGTGGCATTGATCATCACTTTATATAAGTGACGACTCTTTTTTTTCTTTCCCCCTAACTTTTTCATTGCGCCATTTTCAGTGGATTCCTGAGTTGAAGCATTATGCCCCTGGCGTCCCAATAGTTCTTGTGGGAACTAAACTTGGTGAGTTTTTCTCGTCTCACTGAGATCCCTTATTTCATGGTGTGACTTCATGATACATAACCAAAAACTGTCTTACCTTCCTCTGTTTTTGTTTGGGGTAGGGATGGGAAAAGGGGATGAATCTGCTTTCTTAATTTGGACGATGAAGTATATGAAGGTTTTTTTTTCTTTCAGAAATTATGTTTCTTTCTCATCAGAACTCATTATGGACTATGCACAGTTCCATAAATAACATTTTAAGTGCTTGCTAGATCACCCAAGAAATATTTGCATTTTGGTTAGAGTTGTGATATATGAATATCTTATTATGGGTGAGACATGTGTTGTCCAAATGACATGTGCTTAGATCTCGCAGTTTCATGTAAACTCAATTCTTATTCTCCCATTGTTGCACTTTAGATATAGACAACAGTCAGAAAACAACCTGCAAGCATAACTAAGTAGTAACTGATGTTGTTGGAGAGTTTATATGCCCTTGTGAATCCATCAACTTTCAGAACCAAAATCATGGGGCATTTAGTCTTAACTAATACCTTTGTTTTACTTTTACTATTTTATAAAAATATGAGGTTAATCTGAGCTGAAATTTGGAGAATTCCTTCAAAAAGCTTTTATGAATTGCTATTTGGGTGGTGTTTGGTTATTGCATTTGTTTCCAAAGGAAAAAACAAATATACATGAAGTGGTATTTATTTATTTTGTTTTCCTTGAATACATATTACAAATCCGTCCAAGTTTACTTGTCTTAATTTTTTTTAGTTTGTCCAAATCTATTTGCCCTTTCTATTTTAATACTATTTTTGATCTTCTTTTCCAATTCTACACATTTAATTTTATTAAAAAATTTCATTGAAAATAACATGACATACATTGGAAAATGTGACGTGATTAATTTGGACATTGAAGTAAAACTACACTCCTTTTTTCCCTTTTCTCTCTCTATTTTATTATTCCAAGAAAGAGTTAGGAGATTAATTAAAACAAACAAGATGATAATAGCGTAGTTAATATGGATAATTTGGAGATAATTTATTTTTTTGAATAAGCGTGTATTTTCAAATTAGGGCAAGTAAAGTTAGACAGAGGGAAAAATAGAAACATCTTTTGTAGACATTCCTCTTTTTATGATTTTTCCCCCTTTAACAGTAGTTTCATAATTAAAAAACAACATAATAGCTCCTTTTTGTTTGCATTTGAATCAGAAATTAGAAAATGTGTAATTATAGCCAAGAGAAACACAAGTAACAAAAGGGTTCAATCCTCTATTTTTGTTATTTGTAAAACAAACAAAAAAAATAGGAAATTGTAATAACCTTTCTAAACCGCGTGCAATGCGGATGTCTCATCACTAGTAGTCTAGTTCTGATAACGAGAGGTAACTTTTGTGCTATCTTTCTTTTTCAGACTATAACTTGTCCTCAAGTTTGCTATTTTGGTTTTTTGTTGTTTGAATTGCCCAATCAGTTTCATTAGGGTTGCTATCAACATTATTTTATATTTTTTGTTGTTCGTTCTCTATGGAGACGTTTCTTATGTATATTTGATCGAAATTTCTTTTTCGATTGGTTATTTGCATCTGTTGCATATTTGTTATAACTTTAATTTATGGAGGCATGTAAAACATTATTTTTGTTTTCCATATTGATTCTGTTTAAACAACTATATATTGAGCTTTGATCTCACACTTATCAAATCAAGACAAGGCATTTCATGAAGCAGCAGATCAGTAGCTTTATTGCTCTCGTTGTTTTTTCTTTTGTTGGTATACCCACATAACCATATTTAATTGGAGAGCAAGGAATGCCCGGGTTATTATATCTCTGAAATACTTGTTACAGTTGTCTTTTTAGATTTTGTCCTTTTCTTTTTAAGCTTTATAAAGTAGTAGTATATACTGTCAGTCATATCTTTATAAATTAGATCCGTGACTTTTGATGATAATGAATCCAGATCTCCGGGACGATAAGCAATTCTTTGTAGACCATCCTGGTGCTGTGCCCATCACTGCAGCTCAGGTAAAAACTGCTTCTGAATTTAATTCAGAGGTGGATCAACAGAAATATCTTCTCATTCTAAATTTTATATATTTTGTTTTCAAGGGAGAGGAGTTAAGGAAGATGATAGGAGCACCTTCTTACATTGAATGTAGTTCAAAAACACAGCAGGTATGCAAAGCAAACACCTTTGAGGGACATTCATTAGTCCATTTTTTTCTGTTATATTAAATTGTTTTCATCATTTGTGAACGGTTTGTCACAAGTCCCTTTACCTTTTGTAGAATGTAAAGGGTGTTTTTGATGCTGCCATTAAAGTTGTGCTCCAGCCTCCCAAGACAAAGAAAAAGAAGGGGAAGGGTCAAAAGGCTTGCTCAATATTGTAATCACGGATAGGATCAGAAAGATGGCTGTTCATTCATTCTCGTTGTTTCGGCCATCTTGCCCTTTGTCTCGAAGGAAGTTAGAGGGGTCGTGATATAATGTCTCTGCTTGAAGTTAATAGTGATCGTTGTGAAGAATCAGGTGGCTTTCTTGAACGTGCATTGTTCTGATCTCTAATCTTTTCGAGTAACACTACCTTGTAGGGCACCTCAGTTTCTCCTCCCGGTTTTGATTTGTTTCAAATATTAAATGACCCGAGATCCACTTAGGAAACAAGTTCACAAGTTTTTCTTTATTGCATTTAATATTAATTACTTTATTCCAATCTGAACACTTGGAGATGTTTGTAATGCCCCACTTTCTAAAATTGTAGTTGGTCAAGAAACTGTTTCTCATGCTCTTAATTCTTCCTGCATCTGTTATGCACATCATAGCTTCATAAAACTACAATGAGTTTATTTCTACTGCCAGCCAAAATTAGCTGCAAAAGCTGGATTTTGTAGGCTCTTTTGCTACTATAGGAGAAGGGTTTGATTTGGGCAAATGAATGTGTATTTTTTTTTTCCTTTCTAGTTTTGCTAATAATCATTTAAGTGCAGAAACTTGACTGCTGTATTATATATGAATGTTTTGTCAAAGGTGTGGATCAAAAAGCACCTAAATGTCACCTAAAACTACCCCATTCTATTATCAAATAAAGAATCTACTCGTTGATTCTTGTATAAACTTCCTTTTTTAAAGAACTGCTTCTTGCAGACTTTGCCTCAAAATGTTACTTTTCTTAAAATCACCTCTTAGGCACTACACGGTAGCCTACCTCCTTGTTTTGCCGGGACGCCCAAGCCAGTGCATAGGTTCTTCTACGGCATCAATTTAATGAAGGCTTAAAACTTTATGAGATGAATTTGTTGTCATAAGATTATTATCATTTTTTATTTTATTCTTCTGGGTGTAAAGTTTAAATACTTATATACGCTTGGTATATATACACATAATAATAGAAAAATAAACAAGTCAGTCTGAGTCGTCAAATTCATTAATCCTTTATGTAGCCTAGTAGTCGAGCCAAATTCTTATCCGGTTAAGCTTGAATAGCTCCTGGGTAGTTCAACAAATTTACATGCCAGACTGTTGTACACTACCTCTTGATGCAATGATTGACAACTGCAATACCTCTGAATAAAACTTAAAGCTTATTACTCTGGCAAACCAAAAACTTCAGATTCATCTGGTAAAAGGCAATAAAACAAACCTCAAGCTAAAGTAACTGAATGAAATAAATAACATTGGGAAATCACAGTAAAACAGACTATTCACTTTTCAATGTTCGAGCAAAAGCTGAACAAAGTTAACTTTGTGAAGTCAAATTCAAAGCCGCGATGGTAGTTTGAGAAAACAGAATTTTCCTTTAGATGTAGGAACGCCCATCTAGAGTGATACTGTACTGAGCTTGCACACATGGTAGCTTTCTTAACTAGGAATATAACATCCCCTCGAATCCTTTAATTTTTAAGAAATCCATGATCAAAAAATTAATCTTCCCAACCGCCAAACAAGCAAATCTTGTATGTGGCTGTTACACCAAGAATGCTCCTCAAGGGATCCAGTCATTTAGAAATTTCACGCCTTTATGGACTCGTATTTTTCACTCACTGCACCACCTTTGTCCTTTTGGAACTGGATATACCGCATCGTACTGGCAAAGAAAGCATCTGCAGCTGGATCTGGTGTCATGTTATCACTATGCATTTCATTTGTGATCAATTCAATCAGGTCTTGAATTGAAGCGACCGTAATCTGTGGGTTCCCCTTCTCGAAGAAATAGAGATACCTGATATTAAATAAGGTAAGTCTTTTTCCATGTTTGACAAAATGGAGCTGAGAATAGATAAAAAATGAATAGGAAGACCAAAATTATTTACTTGTTCAGTATCTCAATAAAGAGCATGACTGATCCACTGCTACCTCGTGTTGCATTAGCCATTTGTTGAACAGCATTTGCAATTCTCAAGGCACGCTTTAAGCAAAACATGACCCTGGATCAAGGAGAAATTAAAGGAATAGAAAAGGATCACTAAAATGAAAAAAAGAAGCAGCAAACAATTATATCTTTCATCTACGACCCATGAAAATTTCAGAAATCCAGATTCACCCATGAAACTTGAAGGGCTCGTGGAAAAAACAGCCAGCTCTAATTCCATAAAATTATTCTTCCCATGCTTAAAACAACCACATGACATGCAGGTGTTGATGCAAAATTAAATAACTTTTGTACAGTGCTTAAGGTATGGTGATGCACCTCTCCCCATCCTTGATGTTATCTTGATCATCAACCCAAAAGAGATGCGAGCAAGCATAAACAGCTCTACATTGATCAGGCTTTTTCAAAAGCTTTGCAGAATACTACAAAAAGAAACGAACTAAAAATCAGAACCTGTGAGAATCAGGCTAAAAAACTCTAAAATACAATATGGTACAAATATTACCCCTGTAGCCTTGTGTGTTAACGTATCCCTGTTCTCAACACCAAAGACATGCAACCTTTGCAGAGAACCTATTATTAGGTGTATTGCTGTCACCTGTGCTTTGGAATCCTATCAAAATTAAGCAAGGAGAAATGATAAGCATAACTGTACACATCTCATTGCACACTTGTGAAGGGTTCTAACAGAATTAATTAGTTTCTCAGGAAAAGATAGAACAGAGGCAGAACCAATTACCGAAATTTCTTCTTCATATAGTATATATGCTTGGGTGAAAAACTCATAGGCTACAGGTTCTATATCACAGTCATTGGCAGCCTGGGTATTCACAAAACAAGGGGAGAGTAAGTCAGTAGGAACACAAGTTCTGCATATGGTAATGTTCCAAAGGGAATATGTTGTTTGTACCTCAGCACATTGGAGGTATAACCGTAGTGCCAGTTCAGGTACGGGAATGATAGAGAGAGCCTCAATTGTCTGCATAAGCATTACCAAATAAACTAAAAATGACTGTAGATAACTGCCTGAAAATATTAGGCTTTATTTCAAACATGGCATGAACAAACAAAAGACCCCGATCTAGTGAATGTTAGATGGAAGAACATATAGCTTTCATGAATAGGAATAGAAAAGGAGCAGGGGAAAAAATCAAACAAATTTTTACAATAATGATCACAGTAAAGCTGAGGTCAAGCAAAAGACAACCAATAGATTTAAGATTCATCAGTGGTGCATCAAAGAGTTGGGTTACTGAAAAAATTCTAGTAAATATCTCAAATAATAATTCCATGATAGCAGTCAAAACACAATGCCTCTTCCACAGCAGACACCATACATAATCCTCAATTTATAAGACCCACCTGGTTCAGTATCTGAAAAATTTTCTTTGGTGTCACTGATGTCTCTGCCTCTTCTTCACTGACATTTTCATCCTGGCCTTGCAATCGCCTAACCAACTGCATGAGGATAATTCAAGTTGTCAGTATTGTGCAATTATGATACTAGCCTGGAAAGACAGAAAGCGCAGCTGGGGCTCTTAGTTGGCAGAACTCTAAGATAGCATGGGCATATCACAATTGAATGAAATCCTCATACATGGTAATTTTATTTAACCTAAAGCATGTATTCCTACAACATTAAAAACTCTGATGCTGTAAGCTTTAATTCCTTTTCTCCCTTTCTCACTTTCTCATTGGGGTGGGGAGGAGGGGCATGTTGGTTGGAGTTGAGAGGGGAAGTTCCTTCATTCCAAATGCAACAGCTCTTAACAACAAGAACATATAGTTAATGTATATGTAAATTACTCGAGATCAATGTAACATAACACCATTACAATTAATTTCCGCTGACCAAAAGTAAATATAGGCTAAAGAGAGAGCTTAAGCATGACTCTCCGGGCTTGAGCTTATCAGTTCGATGGATTGAGCCAGCCCTTTGAAAAAGAAAGTCTTCAATGTTGGTGGTCACTTTAACATCCAATGTGGACCAAGATTGAAGTTCTTCAACCAATACAAGTTTAGGGGTCAAAATGACGTGAAATTCAATTATCAAATTGCCATTATAGACAAGAATTCTGACATATTCAGGTCTTTAAAAGGGCAAACAAATTCAGATAGAATGAACTTAATTTTAGTAATAAGAGTTGCAATTGGTTTAACGAATTGCCAAGGGTTCGTTTGTGTTAGAGATAAAATAGATGTACTAAATATTGTTGTTATTTTATTACAAAGAGTACTAAAGCCTTATATAGACTACTTATATAGACTACTAGTTGAGTAATGGCCAAGTATGTGTGAACACCAAGCATACTTGGCGACCAACTAATAATAATAATATACTCGGTCTTATTTCACGACTTACAACTTGTTACATAACAAAATAAAAAACTCAAAATCAACTACAAAGGACTCCTTACCTAATAATAATATACTCTAATACTCCCCCTCAGGTTGGAAGTCTTATATCACAACTTACAACTTATTAAATAATGTAATCCTAAAAATAAATGACTTAAACAAACTACAAAAAATTGAGGCCCCCTTAAGATTGATTTTTTTACTCCCAAGTTAGATTTCTCACCCTCGGTATATAACTTCACACATCCATTTTTAAGAATATCATGTACAGGCAATAACGAAAAATACTCATCTCCCAGTACAAAGGTCTCTCTATCCTTCAAAAATAATTACGAAGGACTCCTTGCCTTCCTGAAATAACGGAGGACTCTCTAACCTCCCACAAAATCAAAGAACACATTCCTTCTCGGCCTGATGCAATCCTTACTTTCTAATCAACCATTTATATATTTCAACTCGAGAAATTAACTGCTCTGAACATATTACCCTTGTTATGAAAAAAAATATAATATACAACAAGGAACCTACATCTTCGGAAAGAAACCCCAAATCTGGGCAACGGAGTACTAGAGCACCAACTTTAGCAACGCATGACAAAACTCAAACTACAGCTCCAACAAAAGAACTAAAACTGAACTTTAACCACCTAATTTTTTCTTTAAAATGAAATCAAACAATAAAAATAAACGATGTCCACCGCCAGCTATGTGCCACCGGGGGAAGCAAGAATTTTTATTTGATTGCAAAGATCAACCTAGCTTTAATCTAGAAGTACTAAATATTGTTGTTATTTTATTACAAAGAGTACTAAACTCTTATATATAGGCTACTAGTTGAGTAGTCGTCAAGTATGCGTGCGTACTTGGCCACCAAGTAGTAGTAGTAGTAGTAGTAATAGTAGTAGTAATAATAATAATAATAATAATAATATATTTTAATAGTTTGGCAATTATTTTTATTTTTATGTTTCTCCTAATTCTTTTTTCAATACGTTTATGCTTTCACTTACTTTCACAAATGAAAATATAAATGAGGAAACAGTGTTTGGTAACTATATTTAAAATTTAAATTTTATTTGATTCTATATAGAAATGAAGTTCTAAATTTTGATGTTAATAAGATTAGATATTTGGACCTCATTATAATTAGAATGGATTCATGAATTGCCAAAATTGAAAAAAAAAACAGTTTTTGGTGTTTTCATTTTTTTCTGCTAAAAGAGGTGTTTTGCTTCCACTTTTTCAGAAGCAAAAACAGTTGACAAACAACATTTTCTGCTACTGATTTCAAAAAAAAAAGTAGAAGCAGAAGAAATTACCAAACGATCCCTAAACATTTATTTTTCTGTTATTTTCTTCGGATACTCATTAGTCCACACATCCTAATGATGAAAGTATTGAATACTGGCCCTAGGCCATATCATACTTTCCCCAGGCTTTAACAGCAAACAACTAAGTTTTAGTCTATAATTATCTATAGCACATGGTAAAATACAGTGCCACACTACTGAAAACAAGTGCCACATTCTACATACACAAATACATCAGCACAACCACCCAACCACTCAAAATCAGAAAGCTATTTTGGCCTTTCTCTCCCAGTAACCACACCATTAGTTTCTATGTCTCAAGACATTATAAACAATTATCATAAGGTTGCATGTTCCAAAACAGAGACGAATTTCAAATATCATGAGTTTGCATGTTCCAACACAGATTTGAAAATACTCTATACTGGATCCCTGAATAACGCATGTTGTGTTGATTGTTATTATGAGTTCCAATAATGGTTCAAAGAATTGGCCGTTACGCCGAAATATTGGCGTACTATCAGTTGGTGCCGAACCGCAACCTAAACCCAAATAACAAAATTAGGAAGTATTCATGTAAAGGGTAATTTCCAGCAAAATTTTGACAACTCAGTATAACGTAGAGGTTTTATGACAAACGAGACTTTTGTAATTAATTTTTAAATATTTATTGAATTAAATAAATATTTTGTTAATTTATTTATTGAGTTAAATAGATATTTGATGGAATTGTGATAGATTAATTTAATTAAATGTGTTACATTGATTAAATTAATGTGGAATAATTTTATAGTTCAAAGTGTGAATTTAATTGGGATAATTAAATTAAATGAGTTGTTAAATAATTTTAATGTTGTTATAATTAATTAAATAATTAAGTAGAGATTTATTAAATTGTTATAAATAAATAAATGAGAATTTTAATTATGTGATGATGTGATTTAATGGGTAATATTTCCTTTTATTTAATTGAGTTTAAATAATATTATTTGATTAATTAAAGTGACAAATAAACTAATAAACAAGTTAATTAAAATAAATGGGAAATGAGTCTTTTATGAACAAACCAAACATGACCTAAGGAACATAGGAGCAGTTAAGGCTCTGTTGCACTTAACTGCTTAACTGCTGCCCATGATCCCAACAGTTATTTGTATACGTAATATATATTATTATCAGACTTCATTATATCATATCAGTTGGAGAATACAGAGAGAAAAGAGAGAGGTTTGAGAGATTTTGTGTGAATTGAAGAAGAGATTTGGAGAATTAAAGGCTTATATTATCTTAACAGAGTTAACAAGGGTAATTTCTTAACCCTATTTTTAAGTTTCCTCCATGAACGTATACTTAAGTTCTCTGTTAATCAAAATTCATTAGTTATTCGTTAAAAACTTGATGTTAGATGTTTATTAACATGTATAGTTCAATTATATATGATTTATATGTGTTTTAGAGTAATCAAATCCATATAATTATGTTTAAATTGGAATTTTATAGTTTACAGAGTAAGAACATATGAATATGGCTTAAAGTACGAAAATACATGCTTCAATTGCATATTTATCGGTGAATGGATAATTGATTATGTTTATACATGTAAAAACGAAAAGAACGAAACTTAAACGGACTGATTTGGTGTTATAACGAATATGTAATTTGCGATTTCATGAAATTTGACGAAACTTTGAAAAATGGCAAGAACATGAAAATTACGAGTTCAAATTCAGTTGTTTATGTGATTTAAGTTGTTAAAAGCATGCTAAGAATGTTATTAAATGTTTCTATCAAGTTCAGAACACATGGGTAATATTGAATTCGTTGTTTATGTGATGTTTTGGCCTAATTTGATTTTATGTTGTGTTCATTCGCGAACTGCAGAATTGGATACTCGTGTCATATGTCTTCGAAGTCAGAGTTCAGTTTCAGTAGGAATTCGACTTCGGATGGCGTCATGTGTCTTCGGAGTCATAGTTCGGCTTCGATCAGAATTCGACTTCGGATGGCGTCATGTGTCTTCGGGGTCAGAGTTTGGATTCAGTCGAAGTTCGGCTCTGGATGGCGTCATGTCTTCGGTTATGGCGAACTTTTGAAGAAACGTTATGACTTCGGAAGCCGAGACTTCGAAAGTCAGTAGCAGAATTGGGCAGTTTTAGTTTTCTTTGTGTACAGTCCATTACATGCTAGTCTAACCTAGTCTAATGAACATTATACAAGGGGCAAATCACATGATAGTTTGATAAGTTATATAAGGACTAAACGTGATGTCTATGAGAAAATATGATGATGTTGAAACTTAAGATTCGAGACCTCGGTCTTGTAATGTGTGATTTATGGTAGTGAGCAAAACTTAAACTAAGTTAACAAGTTATACTGAAAGTGGGAACTAAATTTATAAAGTTAATATTAATATAACTAATGAATGTTGTGAATACATATCGTATGTGTGTAGGACTTGTGGTGAACGTGAGTGGCTAATCGTTTAGCCTACACACGAGGCAAGTTTTTGAACCCTACTCTTATGTTGAGCAAGTTTTCAAATCCCTAAACTTTATTTGAGCAAGTTTCTAAACCCTAATTCTACATTGAGCAAATTGTTATTTTATATTATATATTATTGAGCAAGTTCCTTATCTCTAACTTGATTATAGTTGTACAAGCTTTTCAAACTCTACTTTATTGAGCAAGTTTAACCTTAGCTTATTATTATTCAAGTAAGTTTCTTATACTATTCAATGCCTATGTTTTGGTTAAGCCTACTATTCCTTAATGAAAGCATGGCTTGGTATATGATGCTTATCCACTTGTGAATTAACGGTATTCTATCATTACTATTGTATCCCTTTATAATATTACATTGTTAATGAACTCGTGAATGATTATTAAATCCTCATTGATTCAACTAAGATTATTGAACTCTAAATTACCCTTGAGGTCAATCCAAACCAAACTTCTTTTGGTGTGGACTCTAATGTAAAAGTTGAGATGAACAACCCTGTTACAAGGATTATATTACGCGATAGCGTTAAGATGTTGTGCACATACATGGTACATAGGGTTGATCCCCCTAAGTACGAGAAATTAGGTCCATACAGTCTTACGACTGTTAAAGGCTTAAAGTAGAAATACTTGATAATCTGGGACATAATTCATGATCTTGTGACCCTCAGATGTACTTTTGATTCATGTTCTAATCTTGATTCAAAAGCCGAGACTTCTTTTGGTTCAGTATCTATTGTTTATTCACATGTTATTATTATTCTATTGTTAAACTTGTGAGCAATTGTTGTTCACTCTTGCACAATAACATTGCATCTAAGATTGAAAGAGTTGACGAGTCATCCACAAGTAAGGGCAAAGGCAAAGCAAGCAAGTGATGAAAACTTGATGAAGACTTGTTATTATTATTTGAGAACTATTATGTTAAGACTTATTTGTTTATGATGTTTCCGCATTTGATGTATTAAGGTTAGATAACTTGAGATTTATTCGTTTAAGTTGTTGTAACCCTATATTGGGAGAATTTCTATTTCAATTTTATTGTTATCATTATTATGGGTAGTTAGATGTTAATTATTTTGTTGAGTGAACACCAAATTTGAGGAAAGTTTGAGTACTTGAATTTGGGGGTGTCACAGATTTCGGACCAAATAAAGGAAAAATTTAGTCATAACATAATGGTTTCTGACCAAATAAAGGATCACAGCGTAAAAAAAAAAAAGCCACCCAAAAAAATATTCAAATATGCTAAAAGCTATAAAGGTAGATGACAAAAGAGAACAAACTTTTCTATATAAATTATACCTATGTAGTACTTAGTTAAGTATACCTTAAAAAATATAAAAAAAATGTTACGAACATATAATTAATTAAGCTAAATTATACTTAAATTATCATTAAATTGTACCTGTATAGTTCCAAGTTAAGTACAATTTAAAAAATAATACTTAAAATGTACTTAGTTAAGTTAAATTGTTATTAAATTATGCAGATCATGTGTGCTTAAGCATTTGAACTAAGACAACATCAATATCAACTTTATTTATTCAAATATAAAACTAATTAAACATATCTGCGAGTTTTATAATTTTGACAATGTTGTGTGCAATAAATAGTATTTTTTTTACTTAATTGATTCCTCTTATTGCTTTTACTATTTAGAATTTTTTTTATAACTTTTTTACTATTTTTGAAGTTCCTAACTAAGTTAACGGTCGCCCGAGAAACCGATACCGAGTCAAAAATGACCTTCCGAAACATAGGCCTACCGCGACTTTGAACCATGGTTCCAATAGTGTAGAAACTGCTTTACACAACATTTTTTTAAAACAATTGGGTCCAAAGATCACACGGCAATATGTACAGAAGCTGAAAAGTAAATTCATACCTTAAGAGAACTAAAAATAAGGGGAGGGACAGTGAAGGCAAGCCGCTTTGCTCCTCCAGTCAAGATGTGCTTTCTCACAGTACATATGATCTGGAACCCAACATTATAATAGCAGTCAACATCAATAAAAACAGGAGAAACGATGCATTGACATTCATTAATGCTGTAAGCAGAATTTGCATCAAGACAACGCACCAACTTATCCAGAACCATTGGACTGACCTATTGTCTATCCAAGCATAAAAATCAAACAGTGCTCCCTCCTTTCAAGATCAACAACCAAAAATTCTTCACTTTAAAACATGGTTCTTTGCTTTGCAGATATACGATTGGTTGTTAAGTTGATTGCTTGTTGTTGGTTGGTAGAGATAATATATAGTAAACCAACAACCTTGGCAGTTGGCAGGATAAGGAAAAGAAAAGGAGCGAGAAGACTTGGTTACTAGTTACAAAAAGTCATTATATCACGTGTTTTAGACTTTTCAAAATAACCCTCAGCAGGTGCTCCAAACCACTAAAATATAAAGATGTGTATGTGTAGCTACACCCACCCACACACATATACATACATATATGCATACATATATATATATATATATATCTGTATATGTGTGTGTGTGTGTATCAAGCACCACATTCAAAATCTTCAAAGAAGAACTTGAGTATTACCTTTAACATCTCTTCTAGATCATCATTATATAGCAGCTGAATAAGGCGTGCAACTGAATTCTGCTCCTCCTTGAAATCCTCCTCATCAAACTAAATATTGGGGGAAAATATACTTTTAGGTAATACAAATATTCAACTGAGAAACGCCAAGCCTTCAAAAGCAACTGAGAAGTATTGAATCTTCATGTATAATGCTAAGCAACAAGATAAATAACTAGAGAAGGATTGAAATCACCTCCTCGTCAAGATTTTCATCCAAATCTTTAATAAGTCCTTTTATTAGTTCAAAGAGCGCCTCAACCTACAGAAACCCAGAAATCATATTATTAAGAAGTAAACTTCAAAGAAGGAATAATATATGAAAGGTAAGACCAACCTTGTCCGCAGTAGAGATGCAAGTCTTGTTTTTCATGATGCTTTGAATTATAACATTAGCCATCACTTTATTTGTTCCTTGGTCTAGAAACTCCAATACACGAGGATAGTTAGAAAGTTTCAGTGCAGTGTCTATATCGTTATATTTCTCCAAAGGAGCACTTAGAAGAGCGACAATCTGTTTTGTGGCTTTATTATCTTCAAGCTTTCCTTTGACAGAAAGTTTACCTACACATGCACCCTGAAGGAACGAAGAACAATCTAATCAGTGCTGATGTCCCAAAAAAATGAGAAACATACACATCAATAAAATTAAATGTTACTCCATAAGAGAAAAACATTAGATTTTCTTAAAACAACTCAAATGCATGAAACCATGACAAGATCTTCCTTGCTCAGTTGTATACTTCTTGTTTGTACATCAACCTATATGATAAAGGACTTCATAGGAACCAGGGCAAAGAAGATGGTGAGAGGACTTTTCTTTTCTGAAATAGAGACCTTGACAGGAAATCACTTATGCAAAGTTGCTGATTTTTTATTTTATTTTTCTGTTCCTAAAGTCTTAGTTTACCTTTAGATAAAGGAAAAGACACAGCAGCAGCAGCAGCACTAAAGAGTTACTAACCTTAGCTTAGTAATGCGCTAACATTACATTCTCAGGAATGACCATTGTGATGCATGCAATTCAACAAATTTCACAATTTTGCATGAAATAGAACAGTGTCATATAACTTGATATTTCATGCCATGTATATGCAACGACACATGCAATGTCTGACATTCACATCAGATCTTCAAACTTGATTAGTTTTGCTTAAAAGATATCGACTTAACTGTTCAAATCAACTTAAAGTTTGTTGAGTTGAGTTGAGTAAGCTTGACCAAAATACTGATTCAAGACAATAATTAGAGGAGACCATTCCTCCAAACAACAAAGATTCTTAAGCATATTATTTCTTTATTATTTATGTTAATTGGAGAAAATACAGAGAATATGTCAGCAGTTAAAGGACTCGTGAACTAAAATCTAAAGTTCAAATATTAAACTTTACGAGGCTAACACGGAGATTACATGTTTGATATTAATGTAATCTGATGAGGAAACATACCAATATTTGATCCACATAGTCAAGACGGTCATGGTGGACATGAAGGGTAAATGTCAGCAGAGATGAATATAAAGTTATAACTCCAGCAATAGGCATGTCAACCTGAGCTTCTATCACCTACATCAGCACAGAAGTTAAGTAATAAATAAAATATATACTGGAGAAAAATAAGAATAACTATTACCAAAGTAGCAGTAAAATAAATCACTTTTATGTAAAAAATTCACAATACTCCTCAAAGAAAATATCTCCAAAACTATTTAAATAGTGAAACAAATCAAATTGATGCAACCAAAACAAAATGTCGAAACACATCCTATTACACAAAATCTTGTACTAATGTTTACGCACAAACCCTATTTGCAAGATTGATTCAGTTTGTCTCAACAAAATTGGCCTCCAGAAGTTTGCCATTCAAGCCACGTCAAATATAAAGTAAAGAGCATCAGTTTTTATTTGTTACCCATTGGGTTGGAGATACAGTAATACGTATTACAAGGATGATGGATGAGATTGAAAGGCTGGGAACTCCAATAGGATACCTTCTTTAAGAGAATATCCATAATATTGACGTCTTAATATGGTTGACTGATCATTTGAATGAAAACAATAAAACCAAGTGAAGAATAAATGCAAAACCTTTTCTGAATGATGAAAAAGTATTCAACTGAAATTTTATATATAGACTCTTCAAGGCAACTACTGAAAATTTACCTTTCCTATGGCATTGCTCAGTTTTGCAAAGGCTTCTACTTGGAAGAACTCGGGTAAAACCTGTAACATAAATCATCAGCCGTTATAGAATTTAAATATAAGCCCTGGTAAATAGCACAAGTTACTCACTTCTGCACTTGAAGCGGCATAATTTGAAAGCCTCTCCATTAATCGAGAAAGGACTGTTTTGATGTCAACAGTTGGCTGAAACACACAAAGGGGCAAAAAAAGTAGATAGCTTAGTAATTTAATATTTATAATCATATCTAAGATTATAGCACAAAATCAGACTTTCACAATTTAAAACAATTGATATTACCAATTCCAATATAGCTATAGATAATGCCATTCTACTTAGCAAAGTATGTTGCCAATGGAGCTGGAAACGCATTAAATGATTCTTAACCAAGTAAAGATTATATTATTATCGTGTTAGTCCTAGCAAGAGTTAGGCCATTTAAATTAATAATAATTCTGCCACTATCACATGTATGCAAAGGATTGATTATAAACCTCTGCAACCCATGTAAAAGTTTAGAAAATGCCAACAATTGTTTCTATTTGTAGACCTCTTGTTCTGCACGTGTAATCATATTTCAATATACTTCTCAATTCTTCGAACTGGTAAAAAGTTGTGTGAAACAGATTATGCAATCCACCTGAAGCTGGGGGCAGGCACCCAATATAATCTCAAGAGTCTGCAAGTGATACTCATCAGGAAATACTTGAATTATGCAATCCATCAAATAATATTGGGCGAGCTCATCTTTACAATTCACAACCTACAAAATGCATTTGTGATACAAAATCCATCAAAAGATCTTTACTGTGTCAATTCAGATATCTTACAATTACAATAACTCGAACAATATCAAATATAGATAAAAAGATCACCTGCTCCAAGACTCTGGGAAGCACAGTATCTCTATACATTTCAAGGTCAACACCCTCGATCTGACTGAGAACATGCAAGTTCTTCCCTACCTAATGAACATGTGAGGGACAGAACAGTACCCCTTTGATTAGTGGATTATTGCATAGTTAAATGCTGAATTGAAGTGATATAAATAATCCAAGATTACTGATAATTACAAGATCACGAAGCTCGCTCCTTTCCTTTTCCCGTTTCTCCTTCTCCCGTGTGGGACCCTGCAGACCAGAAAGGCCGAATGCAAGCCTCAACTCAAGATCAGCAAAGAGTATGAATGATTCACAAGCACAACAACACCTGCATGACCACAAATCATGCTCTCATGATTTATTTTTACCTTCGGCGACATGCAAGCATTGTGGCCTCATGCATGTCTAAGCTTGAGAGCAGATAACAGAATCCAGAAATTTCAACTAACCTGATGTTGCATTCGAACCCAGAGTTTGTTCATTTCTGTGAAATTCTGGAGTACAAACTCTACAGCGTCAATGACAGTGTCAGCATCCCTGCAGGAATCATGTAAGCCATCTAGATATCAGGTCACTTCCTCATAACTCCTCAAAAAGTAAAATACATAACCGATACAAAATATTGGTTGGGGAGAGTCCACAACGAAGGCCTTAACACCTATAGAACCCCACATGATTTCAACATATTTGAGAAGTAAACTTTGAACCGTAAACAGTTAAATCTCTTCCTTATTTTACAATGGGGAAATCAGTAGGATTTGATGTCCTTACCCTTCATACTCAGAACCAATATCAGGTAACTTATCCCTACTGACTTGGGAAAGATAACTCCTAAGGAAAAGTCCACGTAGAGGATGCTGTATCCCACGGCACATCTCCACGAGGTCTTTTAAAACATCCTTAGCAGGAGCCTCCTTAGACCTTATGTACACGGATCCTACTGTACAAAGGAGGTACCTGAGGAACACAAAGAAGGAACCAGAGATTTATCTTGCACTGAACCTGATATATTTTAAAGCTAATACTATCTATTGGATCATCCAACATGCACCTCCTGAAGAAAGCACAAGAGACACTCAAAATGTTTATCAAGACATACAATTTGTAAATCAAAGAAAAAGATCCTATAATGAGATCTTAATCCACCTATATTGCAAAGTCTGCACAGTATACTACTTTTAAATGATAAGTTATGATCATCAAGAATCGAGTCAACATGGGCTAAAGGTAAATTATGTGGATATCAACAAAGGACAGAAGATTAATATTCCTTGATAGGGCTGAGCAAGGGACCAAATTGCCTCCGAAACCGCACCAAAAACCGCACAAACCACACCAACGTATGTGGCGGTTTTAGGTGGGTTGAAAAACCGAATTTACGGTTTGACTTTGGTTACTTGCCAAAACCACATATATAAAACCGAAACCGCACCATGCTTCTTTTAAGTTTATGGAGCATATCAAGAAGCATTATTATGGAAGCCACCCTTCAGTTAATCCATTTGGAATTATCTTTCATGTAATTAACTAATTATCTCTGTTTAGAATTTTCATATGTAAACATGTTCTATTTAGCTTTTGTTTAGACAAAACATTATAAGTAAGATTATATTTGTTATCAAAGTGGTATTTAATATTGTGTGATATTAAATTGTTAATTTAAATTGCATAAAATTTTGTCATTTCAATTGGTC
This sequence comes from Panax quinquefolius, assembly GCA_020205615.1. NCBI lineage: Eukaryota > Viridiplantae > Streptophyta > Magnoliopsida > Apiales > Araliaceae > Panax > Panax quinquefolius. Next base: position 1,298,351 of record CM035163.1, on the reverse strand, counting down.
AAAACCCAATCACAAGCACCGAAGCGGTTTTGTGTGCAGTTTGGGCTTCAAACTGCACCATGCTCAAACCTATTCCTTGAGGCCATTTCAAAAGTAAATTTTCACGATAATCAAGTATCAAATGATTAGGGGTCATTTTCCGTTAAGTGAAAATTGGAAAATTTAGTCTACTAGAGAATCCAGCATTTAAACATCATGCAACTTTAAAAATATGAATTCCCAATTTAACCTCTAAAATCAATTTAAATAGAAATATTGAAAATCAAACTAAAACGCTATGTCTACCAACTTTTCCTTTAAGTTTAAAATTGGAATCTTTTGGCCGCTTTAAGTCTACTTTTAGAAAGTGGGCTCTCTTTTGGGAAGTACAATAATGGAGAGATAACTCACATTTTGTGACAGAGGGAGATGGGGAGTGTATTTAATTAGTCCATGTCCGCAAATGAGAGTGTCCAACTTTTGTTATTACTAATATTTTCTCAATATTAGAGTTTACTTGATAATAAATTTTTGCATTCAAATTTTAATATCATCCAAAAACACTGTGTCTACAAGACTCTCTTTTCTGAAAACGTAGATTCAAATGAAGAACCTAAATTTTTAACCTGGTACAGTATAAAATGGCTGAAGCAACAAGGTATATCAAAAAAAGGTTAACCAATAATATATTTATGCATGTACATATGAATTCATCACAGCATCTGAAAGTATATATCAACAATGGAGCCAAATTTACAACAGCTTAAACCCAAAAAAGAATGAGTAAAATACAATTTCAAACTTACAGCCTGGGCAATATGTTCCCAGCATGCTGCACGAGTTCATAGAGCTCGATGGTGGAGCAACCACGCTTAGCCTCCTCCTTGAAAAACATCTCCAGCTTTCTCAGTTCATCGAATGCTCGCATATCTGAGCAATTAAACAACCCAGATAAAAAGGTAATCACTGCGAGCTAATCATAAATAAAAAAGAAGAGGAATTTAAATCAATCAAGGAAATATAAAATCGGATCAGTGAGGAGAGAGTACAGAGTTCGTAGTATTTGTGAGGGGAAAGCCTGGAAGTGCGAAGCTCCGATAGCATCTGAGCGGAGTATTTGAGAGCGTCCCTCAAATTGTTAGAGTCCTGAAAAATTAAAGATCCAATCATCACTGGTGAAATTAGGGATTCAATTTGGGAATATACATAGAGCGAGAAAGAGAGAGATAGAGATAGAAGATATACGAGAGCTCGATGCATGTAAAAGGCATTCTGCTGAAGGCCAGCGATCCCAGCGGCGAGATATTTCTCTTCGTCTTCAACTCCGTCAGCAATCATTTTCTCTCTCTAAAACTCTATTTCTCTCTCTCTTCTTCTTCTGCAATTGCAATTTGTAAAATATGTTTCTTTCCTTGGTCGGGGTTTTGACTTGTCGCTTTCTCCCTTTCTTTTTTTTATTTTTCCCTCTATTCTCAACACCCTTTTTTGTTACCTCGTTAATGTTTTTTTTTTTTTTTTTTTTTTGTTAATAATGTCCGAGTTTACGGTTGGCTCATTTAAACTACCGTCTCTTTGTTACCTCGTTCGTCTCTCATTAATATATGGAGTATTTTTTTAAGTATATTAAAAAAAAGTAAAAAAATATATAAATTAAATTTATTTGTAACACCTATATGATTTACATATAAAATGAATGATGAGTATTTATTTGTAACACCTATACGATTACATATAATATAAATGTCAAAATTTTATTTCCACAGATGAAATAAAGAAGAAATTTATTGTGACATTTTCTTTCTGCATAATTACAAACAGAGATTTCCTAAACATACAAATAAAAGGAAGAAATATATATATATATATGTTTAATTTCTTCTGATTAATAAGATGGTGGAGTAATTTTTAAGTCTCTTCCTTCCATTATACCCAAACTCACAAACATAAACATTAGTATTTTCTTTTTCTTTACTCTTTCTTTGTAATGTTTAATATATAGTAGTAATTGATAATGTAAATTGGTAGTATTCCTTTTCCCAATTATAATCATTTGTGATCCTACATTTCCAACAAAAATGATGCAACACACATTCAGCACTCTCAACAAATTAGCTATCACAATATTTTTGCCTCTTTATTATTTATTAACACCCCCACCCCCACCCCCACCCCCACATTAAATGGATATGAGTACAACAACAACAAAAGATTTTCATAATCATAATTAACAATTCTACATCAACATTAAAAAACTCTCAATATACAACTAACCTTGAATGAAAGAATGAAAGAATGAATGAATGAATGAGCTCCAGCCTCCAGCCTCCAGCCTCCAGTAAAGCAAAGCAAAGCAAGGCTGCTCTCTTCTTCTTAAGCAAAATGGTGCGCCTCCTTTTCTCTACTCTTTCCATGCTTTTATCATCTCTCATCGTCTTGGCACCTCTTGTTTTTGTGCCTTCATTTATTATCATGCTTCTTCTTTTTCATATTATCAAATCCCCTTTGTTTCTCCTCATTTTTCTCCCACTTTTTCTCTTTCCTCTTCTCTTGGGAATTCTCTCCTACATGGAACTTCAACTCGCCTGACAAACCCAATCTCAAACACACCTCCAAGAAACAAAGTTGTTAAACTAGTCTACCATTTCCATAGATTAAACAAATATACCCTACAACTACTGCAAGGATGATGTGTAATTTCTTCATCCCACAAATCTTATATAGTTTTTCCGCGACATAAGATATTAGCCCATAGTAACATGATCAGAGTCAAAGGAGGTGGAATGAAATATTACAAAAGCACAGCAGGAAGGGAAAAAAGTATTATATACGAGCAACATAAGAGTTGGTCTGAGTGACATATCTCACCCACCGATAAGGATTGTAGGTTTTCGACTTCTTTGCTATCTGCAAGTATAACACAGCATCATAACAGAAGTAGTTATTCGAAATCTATATGAAAGGAACAAATTAGCTCTTATTTGACTCCTTGAAATCAGTTGTCTGTGCAAGCGCTCCAGGTTCCAACTCAAAACTAACTCTGAGAATCATCAAGTTCATATTAATTCAATGAAAATCAATTCCAAGTAAGCTTATGTAAAATCCTTTTAATAAAGTAGACAACAATTAAAAGTGTCATTTAATTAAACCATAAAAGAACTCCAGCCAAGATTACCTGCAACGAAATTTACCAATAATTCTTACAGCTTTCTACTAGTCTACCAAATAAACTATGGCACTGACCCTTCATTTCTCTCTTTTATTTATATCACTGAGGGCAATGTTAGTCCCATTTCAGTACTTCATGTTTCTTCAGTACTACAAAATAGACCTAGAACTCTCATAAATTTCAGCATTTGTGATATCAAACAATTTTACTGCACTCTCCTATGGAATTGTTGTAGTGAGTAGTGACCTTCCTCTCTTTTGCTCATGCTGATAGCAAAGTTGACAACTTTTCAGTAATTTTATATTATCTCTGAAGAAGGACATCCAAAATAATAATATGATTTAGCAATATTTGCTGAACTATCATCTATCATAGCAACATTTTAAACAAGGTCATACACCTTCTTAGCTAACCTGGGAAAGGGGAAAAAAACTGTGGTGGTTTCTAAGATGAGCTATTTATCCTTTTAGTAAGCTTCCGATATAAAATTAGGCACCGGATAATGTCCATATGCTTTCCTGGGTAAGAACGGATATGCGTTTTCATCTAGAAGTATTAAATATCTTATTTTGGAAGCAATATCTAACTATTGGATTCCAAGTACACAACAGAATAAAGAGAAGGTTTTTTTTTTGGTGGGTAGAATAAAGAGAAGTTGATTCTAATAAAAATATGAAACTAATATTTTCATATGTTAAAATGATATTTTCACACGAGTCACTCTCACATAGAGATGGGACCCACTCACAAGGGATCATGTGAAAATATCAATTTTTTATGTGGAAATATCAGTTCCCTAAAAATACATGGTTGTATATTTTGGTAGTGGCATCTGTATTGAAATTGTGTTTGCTGTGATGCTTGGGAAGAATTCAGCACGTATTTTCAGCTTTGACAGCAAAAGCTACTAGCCATTTTAAATCCCCAAGCAATGTATGGATTACCAAAAGAACATTAATACCTTGAGCAATCCAGTTTCTTCAATGAGGGTGTTAATTCGAAAAGGAGGCTTGAATTCTTGTGTTATACAATAATTCATGACAGGAAATACACCATCTGGGGGCACCTGATAGCATAAGCAAATTGAAACATCCAATTTTAACAAAGCAGGTAATCTAACAGGTCTTTTCACTAAATACAAAATATGGTGTTGTCTTATACTCAATTCGATCCACAAAAAGAATCCAATTTTGACTTTTCAAAATCAATTTGCAAAATCCTCATTTAGTTAACACACTATACAATTGTAAATTCGTAATTATTATAATCTATCTAAGAAGTATTACTAGTTACAAATGTATATGAATCATTTCAATTTTAGGATTTTACAAATTGACTTCCAAAAAGTCAAAATGGGACTTCTGTGGAATGGAGGTAGTATTAAATACTTACTAGACTCAGTGTCCTGTCAACTTCAAAATTATCTAGATGAACAGATTCATGGAAATTACAATCGTCTAGTATTACTGTTCTTGACCCAGACGAACCACAATAATCTGTTACAGAAAGCAGCATTTGATGAGGGTGTGAAAGAAAATATATAAAGGACAATAAAGCATAACAGAAAACAAGGTTTTTAAAGGATAATATCATAACACTCGACCACATTTAAGCCAATCCAATTTCATAAACAAACTTCATCCCTAACAACTAAACCATGAAAATACCATAAACTGATATTCCGCCTCTTCCTATGCTCAGATCCTCATTTAGAGCTAATCGGATTTCTGGATTGCCAGTAAGATAACTCTTCATTTGAATGGTTCCATCAATCTCAGAGGTCAGTATGTATCCCTGTTTAACAAAAAATTGAGTCCATCAACTAAATATGTAGGTCATGACTGCATATTTAATTGAGAAAACAATACTGAAAGGCTAATGATCATAAAAAGAGAGTGTAACTTGCTAAGAGGCAAGTAATCAAGTTCATAAAAAGAGAAGGGAAAAGCAGTTGAAGCAAAAGAAGTATACCCAAAGAAATCAGTAAAGCGGTTCACACAACAATACAGAAGTTCAGTGGCATCTATGGCAACTATATCAGTTGCTTACACACCTATAAATATCAGACTTTGAAGTCTGGAAAAAAATAACCAAAAAAAAACAGCAAGGTATCTACATTGGGGTCATGAATTCCCAAGTGTAACTGGCAATACAGCCTCATTTCCGCTACAAGTACTGATTCAGCTAAATTGGAATGGTAGTATCAGCAATTCCAGAGATTTCATTAAACAAGGACAAACCATCATCACGACAAGGAAGTCTGAACCAAAATCAAATACTCCACTTATTATTTATAAGACACTTAGGTTAGTCCCTTAATTATCAAAACAAAAAATTCAGAAACAAAAGAAAAATTACTCCCTCCGTTCCAAAAATAGGACCAAGTTAGATATTTTCAAATACAAACTTACGTGATTCATTTAACTTTTTAAAACTATATATCTTGCAATTAATAGTACTATTGAGATTGTTTAAAAGACACAAACGAAGGAAAGCACGCAATCAAAATTGTAGACTAAATTACAATATTCATAAATCTTGCAGTTAGCAATATTTACAATATTCATAATTGTATTATTTAAAACTAAATTAATTCATATCAAATTTCAATTTGAAAAAAAATAATCTCAAATTGACTTTTTGAAGTCAATATTGATCCTATATGTTGGAACAGAGGGAGTATTTAACAAGTCACCTACTTATCAAGATAAATAAAATAATTAAAAACAAGTAATAGTCCCTATTCTGCTCTTGCAAACATTAACAAACATTCTTAATCTTTTTGCTGCCCATGGTTTATAGTGAATTTCTCAAAAATGATACTTAAAATACACATGAAGGATAATCATAACTTTTTGAAACAAACATAGAAATACTTACGCTAGAGCTGTGTAACACTTATTTTCTCAATTATATCAACAAAAATTTCCTCCCTCTTTATACCACCTGGTTCATTTGCAACCACAGATTTTGTAACAGCTGTTCCTGGCTTTCTTTTGGTCCCTTGCTGCATGAATCAGAATTGTAAGAGTCAGTTAAAACGTCTTTGCAAATCAGTATAGATAAGATTGCACCTAGTCCTATACTTTATAATGGAATAAAATAAATAGGATAATACCATAAAGATGGAAGCAGGACCAAGGGCTGGCAAACGTGCAGCATTAATCATTATTAGCTCATTAAATAGAGAACAGATCCTCTGTCCCCATTTTCTCTGTCCCCCTTGTGTCCCCCCACTTAAATTTTGACACCTAATCTCTTACTTAACATCAATTAATTCTAAAATTAAATAAAAGGCCAAGTGCCAAAATTTAAGTGGAGGGACACAAGGGGACAGGGAAAATAGGGACAGGGGATCTGCTCTCCATTAAATACAGAAGACTTTAATACTTCAGTTGATGTTGTTTGCACATAACCAAAATCCTGCCACGAAAAGAAGAGAAGAATATGGATGTTTAAGCTCACTCCTCCAATATTATTAAAAAGACCAGTTTCAGTTCCGCTCAGTTATCCTTCGAACCACTCCGAACCTTAAAGAGTCAAATTTTTACCTGAAGGTGTTGCAAAGAATAACGAGTTATTAAGTGTAATCGGTAATTTATACATGTAATGCATTTAAATAGAAAGAAAACTGTTGCGGCCTGGAGTATAGAGCAAATATAAGGGACTATTACCCAAGAATATACACATGTATTCTTATATATAAGGGACTACAAAGTGGAAGCCAAGAGAAATTGTTGAGCCACTAATCTAATAGTCTTGATGTCCAAATTTGACTAGATAAAGCGTAAAATTTTAAGTTAAGAGTAAGGATTTTGCCCTACTCTATATATATATAAAAACAAACTAATAAAAGAAACATATCATGTTAAGAACAATGAACTCGACCTAGAGTTAACTTTATCAAATAGGTAAACTACATTATAAGCTAAATACAAACAATACAATCAGCGCAGTCATTTTACTTTTACGAGACCTCGTAATCCTAACAAACAATCAAGTGCACCCAAGATAACAGCTTTCCTGGGGTATAGTAGAAATGAAACACGAAGAACTATTGAGTTTATTTATTTTTGCCACACTTCGATCTTCAAGCAGAACTCCAAAATAGCTAATTACTTGAAAGTAGAAACTTGACGTATGTCTAACTAAAAACCGGTACATCCAACAACAAAAATGCTTAAAGAGAGGATACTTACAATGACTTTGTCAAGCAATTCGAAGACAAGCACAAAATTTTTTCGTAATGAATCTTCATTTAGTATACCAAGGTAATCTTTGGCGACACGTGCAATCCCCTGTAAAAGTTCCAGGACAAGAGAAGGTGACACATTGGATCTCGTGGTTGTAACAAACAGCAACCCAACCACCTTCACGTGGAAGTAGTTCACACCATCCACGTTCTACCATCACAAAGAGATACATCAAGAAACATTGCAACAAAACTAGTCCAGGAACAGTTTACATTAACAATCACTCTAGTGAATTTAAAGTTCTAATTTGACCACACTCTCCTTAGGAGAAATAGAATATTTAAAAAACAACCGCCCTAGAAGATAATACAACAGAAAGTGATAGACCTTCCAATATACATGTTAAATAGTTTGGGAGCTATCAGCAGAAACGTTCAACGCATAACAGTTCCAATTTTGAAAGAAAAAAATACCTACAAAGACAGGTGGTGCCTCCTCTTCGCCATCCTCCTTCCAAAACTTTGCTTTACCGAAGAATATCTCGGCACTTCCCTTTTGCACATCACCACGATCTGCATCCATGTAGTATTATAAGTAAAATACGTTTTTATACTCTCCATTTAATATATTTAACTTCACTAACTTATGTCACACCATATTTGTTTTCAAACTTCTACGCAAACCTCTGCTCTAGAATTCACTACACTTGGGTTTCATCAGCACAGAACTTAGCAAATACTATTAAGCCTTATTACCGCCTTGTATTTGATGAAAGGGTATTTCATGGAAATTGTCACTGTTGAACAAATACGCATATACAATAATTTGTGTGGATTGAAAATACGAAACTAACCACATAACATGTAGCACATGGAACTTGCAAAGGCATAGTATTGGTTGTGTGAAACACATGAAACATGCACATCTGTTGTACTACAAACTCAACCATAATAAACATCATTCACTCAACACCACCCATCCAAATTAAAGGTTTTCAACTAAAGTTTCCCCCTAGCTAGTGATGAAACAACCCGGGTCAAATCTCGAGTCAAACTTAAGTTTGAATTGAATCAAATTCATCCAAAAAATGCCTTAAATCACTAACCCAATAGTATCTTCTTGGGTCATCTACTCATCTTAGCTCACCACAGGCTCACTCAAAAGGTCATGACTAAAGTTTGAAGGTACTATTGTTAGTAACTTAATTCCTTACATTCAGACAATTTTTTTTTCACATGTTTTGATGTGGGACTGAAATGTTACAACCTTCAAGAGAAGCTAAACCAAATCACGTTGAGAGTATAAACTCCTCTTTAGTTGATGTCTTAACTAAGTTCCTGTATTCTACTATTTTTACTTATTATGAGTAGGAATTTAATTCTATAAGAAATCAACATACCGGGGATTCTCAACACAGAGACACATTAAAGAATTTGCACAGTTGCATTGCAAACAGTTTGCTTTCTGTCAAATCCCTCGTTAATCCATCTCATTAACAAACTTCAACATGTCAAAGCAACCTAACAAACCTATGCAGTTTTTGCCTGTTAGACCCATAATTTCTCAACAATTGATAGCTCAACAATTGTTTCACTAAATATACATTCTCTTGCAAATAATACACAGCAAAAAGTTGTTCCCTGTTATGTGTCTCTCGAATTAAAGTTCAGGATCCAACATTTGACTCAACTAGTATTTCACCGATTGTATTCTTCACATTCTTATTAGCGAATATCTTCTACCACTGGCACGTAATTTCCCATGATTTGGGTTTTGCACGTAAATCTTAGTAAAAATCTTGGGTTATTGTCATTAATTTTCGTTGATTTCTATAGTGACCATAGTTTGCAGCATTCACACTTAACTTGCATACATTTTATGAAAGCAATGATATTAGTGTGAAATGTTTTGTATTTGAACTTTACCCACCCAAGGTTTATTCTTTTTTTGAAAAATACTTTAATAACACCAATACTTACGATATACTCCCTCCATTCCTAAATAAGTGTCGTTTAAGGTTTTTGCATATGGATTAAGGAAATTATTTAATACTATCATTTAATCATTAAAATCTGTGTGAAATTCCATTACTATCCTTTATGGGAAGTTGAAAACTATTAATACTAAGGGTGAGAATTTCTTGGGACAATGAGAGAAGATAAGGTTGATATAGGAAAGTAAATAATTTATTCTCTTAGAAAGTTGTAAACGACAGATAAATTGGAACAAATTTTTCCTTTTAAAACGTCACTTACTTAGGAATGGAGGGAGTAGGTTGACAATGTTCGACACATAAAAAAAACCTCTTTTTTTTCAAAAAAAGACAACTAATTTGGGACGGAGGAAGTATTAACTTGATATTGTACATTTAATAAATGCCGGAATTTCATATACAACAGCGAATAATCAATTTTCAGTTGAAACAGGAGAAAAAACAGTTGGAAGGTAAAATCCAGCTCAGTAAGCAAAAAAAAAAAACAAATTAAACCCCAATATCAATGCCAATTGATTAAACAAAGAGGTAAAGAAACACGAAACTCGTGCAACGTAAAATAAGGGGAAAAATCAATTTGTTATACCTGTAATTAAGAGATCAAAGGGAATTCAAATCATAAGCAAAAAAAAAAAACATGTAATGAAGTGAGAAGCTCACAGTCGCGAAAAACGATGTTATCGCTTCTCTGGGACAGCACAAAGAACTGAGAAATCATGACCCCGATTTTCTCGCCGAAATGCCGCCTGTTGTCGACGGTCACCGAGCTCAGAGTGAGAATAGTTGAGATAGTTAGATCATGTGAATCTTTTGGTCTATCAATCTTTGACTTCGTAACCGTTCTTTCCAAACGGGCCAGCTTGGTATGGCTTCTTGGGTCGATGTTACTGCGTTTTAGTATATTTTTAGCAGAGAAAAATATTTAAATGGAGAGTTTTTATTATTTGTAAATTTTTTATCATCATGATAATGTCACATTTCAATTTATTTTAAATCTAAATCATGAAATAGAAGAATTAGGATTCTCTCTATTACAAATGAAATGGAGTCTCTATTTAATGGTCTATATATATTTAAAATGTGTTAGAATGTGATATCATGATGACGAGAGAGAGATAATGATATATATGGAATATACAAATAATTAAGACTCTCCATTTCATTTGAAATTAAAGAGTAGAATTATATCCAAAAATTATATATCTATCTATATTATTAATTAAAAGACAAATTATATATTCTTCTTTTAAAAAAATTGCTTATATATATTTTTTCTTTTATTTTCACATTTGTAACTAGTAAAAAAATATGCACAAATTAATAATATTATATAGGGAAAAAAGAAAAATAAAAAACGAGACTTATCGTTTGTTACACATTTTTATTGATATAATCCTGTTATGCAATTGGGGCTTGAGCAGCCAGCCGTGGGTTTGGCTGTTCTTATTTATATTGGTTTGGTTGAGTTGTTTTGACTAGAGCTACAAACTAATCAATCACCCATTCATATGCATAACAGGGATCTAGCTAGCTAGGGCTTTCAATCGAATATATATATATTCCCTGGGCTAGCTAGTCTCATTTTGAAACATTGATTAAAAAGGAATATTGAAAATGTTGTAAATTTTCCATTTAACAACTTTTGATTGAGCACATAATTAAATTATCACGTTACTTACTTGCACAATGTTAACGCCAAGATCTTTCTCCACGTCCCAATCACTAAGACGCGTCCTTTATTCTCAAGATTCAACAATGTCAACACTTTAAAAGCTTGACTACCGATCGTCGAGGATAGCTTTCCGCGTGAGAGTCAAGACAAAGCGATCACACAGGCCAATAATGGAGAGAAAATATTATCTAGTGTCTCGAGAGAGATAGAATTAGAATTCTTGAATGAAAAAATATATGTTATTTACCCTCTTATATGATCTTAGCCCCATGCATACTCCACTATCCGGTTTACCGCGCCACCCACCACCTTCTGACACCTTTTTCCCTCACTTCCGGTCACTTCAGCCGAAAGTAAACAGTCTACCTTCACCCCTCTCATTCTTGCTTGCCATCCGGTCATCCGAGTCCCATCCTCATTAATGCCATGCAAAGAAAGTGGCGCAGACATAATAGTCAAACGTCATTTGGCATAATGATTCTTTCATTCAAAATTGGGATTAAGTGATAATTTGTATAATGGGCCAATATAATGACTAAGCCCAAATAATAAAAATGACCCAAGTGACTGAGATCCAACCACGACTTAAGCATAACATGATCCAAGGAGGAGCCCAATAATTTCTACCAATAAAAAGAAAAGGATTATGGCTACCAATTTACCCCTGGGCCTTATATTAAACAGGTGTTTAATGAAAGACTATAAACAATATAGGCCGTGACGTAACCATCTATAAAAAATCATAAGAGATCCAAAGTGAAACTTGCCAAAGCCCAAATTGTCATCAGGTACAAAAGTGAGAAACCCAATAGATGCAAGCCCACGAAAGTGAAGATATTTAGATCTAAAATGGATTGAAACCCTTCCCATTCATCATCATTGCGATGGATTAAATGTGCCGCCTTAATTACTGCAGCAATCACATCAATATAAAAGGTAAACTTTACCAATTCTGACGGTTTTACCTGCTAATTCAAAATTTGAACCTTAGAGCTTTCTTCTTCTCTGCAAATTTCTTTCTCTGCTTCACAAAATTGAAACAATGGTGACCAAAACCTCTAGCGTAACTCTCCTCTTCGTGCAACTCCCATTAGATCGTTTCTCCCAACTCAAACCCTAACCAAGAGGGTTCAAGTTCCAATCCTCAATCATCCACCATGGGGAAACCCTTCTACGACATCCTCTTCTTCTGATTTCTTCAAAGACGGGGAACAATTTCCTAATGCCAACATCCGTTCTTCTTCATGAATCGAAATATGCATGCGTCAGAGTCGTTATCGATTCTCGACATGTATGCAATGATAGGGCCCCTACTCCCGAAGAAGCGTGTGTCACCAATGACCGGACGGTTGGGTCGCCACGCTCATCACTTTCTTCAGAAAAGGGAGTTCGCCTCCTCCGCGATGTCTTCATCATTACCCTTTTAGGGTTTATAGGAGTGGGCTTCATTTCAACTAGTGCCTAACTCCTACATCCACATCTTGGCATTTATTGCCTTCCGCCACGAACTTGGGATTACTCCTCTCTGTTGACATCTTCTTCACCCTCTTCTCCATTGGTAGGTCTCGAGAACGGGGCTTCAAAGTGTTGAAGCAAAGCAATCTCCTCGACCCAACACAAGGTTCGAGAGAGAGACCTCGATGAACACTCCTTCCAGCAACAAAGGTTGGCATAAGAAGTGGTTTTTCATTACGGGACCTGAGATCTCTTCTCTTCCAGACTGGACCACCTCTGACCAACTCCTGAACGCACGCCTGCTCGATCTCCTTTTCCCGAAACCATACACGTAGAGCCCTCACCCCTTCACGAAGAACCTCCACCTTCTCCGCCAAGAGAACAAACCACCGAGATTGATCGGGAAGCCATGGCCTCTCCAAAAATGTGGCCCCGACTCAATGCTCATTTTCCATTCCAACTGTTCAACACCTTTGTTCGTGAAACCGACGATCATCGGTTCGGGAATAGTTCGAATGGAGATTTACTCAGTGAAGGCATGAGCTACTTGGCGAAGGTAAACGAGTATCTTCTTTATTTCTGAATTTATCTATATACTTATATATCTGAAAACTGATCAAATGATATTGGAAATACACAGGCCAATGCAGTGTTCGGACGTCTTCGTCCAAGGTCTCTCGTTTCAAGCGTAAGAAGAGATCTTGAGGAAGGAGAATGCCATGTTGAAGTCTACCTCAAGGCGAAGGAGAAAACTCAACGTGAATGCCTTCTTCATACAAATGAAGGTCTTCAAAAGAGTTAGCCCAAGCCAAAGGAGATGTGAAGGCCTCCAGGAAGAACCTGAAGTCAACCAAAGCACAAAGACGAGGAGATCGTGAAAATGAACGCTGACTTGGTTGAGAGGAGCGAGATAAGGATGGAAAAGATCGAGGAGCTAAAAGTCGATGCGAAGATCTTGACCAAGACTATCCATAAGTTTGGAGGCGTGAAACTCGTCATCACGAAAGAAAGGCTCAAACTCGAAGAGAAATCCGAGAACTCAAGGCTCTTCGGGACCTTGGGCCTCCATTAATCGACGACCACCGCAAACAAATATGCTAAGAGTACCTTGAACTTCTGACGAGATCAATGGAGAAATAATGAAGATATACTCCGAGAGTTACGAGCTTTGCCGAAGTCATGGCAAGGAGAAGCTGTCTGCAGCCAATCTGGACCCATCCTTGCTTGATTCTTCAGACGAAGATGGCGCCTGAAGCTAATGTTCTTTTTTATGGCTTTCCTGTCTTTAATTTACAGTATCTGTAAAAATTGTCAATAGTGTAATTAAATTAAATATTTAATGAAAATGGTTTCATTCCTTATGACTTCGGTATATTTATTATCTGCCAATACTCCAATATTTCTTTAAGTGAAAAAATGCACCAACCCCTTCATGGGTTGAACCTGAACTATTAGGTAACAACTAAACATGCTATATAATAGATGAAGTGTAAGAATGAAGCTTTCTGAACTCAACACTTAGAAAAATTTTAGGTAATAAAGTAAAGGGATACTTATTAGTTATCAAGTGTGAGAGATATATCTGCTTCGTTAGGAATTTGTTTACCCCTAAAGGCCTAACAAAACCAAAAGATGACATTTGCCTACCCCGAAGGGCCTGACAAAGTCTTAAAGATGACACTTGCCTACCACGAAGGGCCTGACAAGGTCTTAAAGATGACACTTGCCTACCACGAAGGGCCTGACAAGGTCTAAGTGACCACCTGCCAAAAGGGCTGCCATTGAATGGCCAGCAAGTCCACCCGAACCTCCTAACACCAATGACGTTTGCCTACCACGAAGGGCCTGACAAACTCATAAGGACCACCTATTGAAAAGGTCGCCATCGAATGGCCGCCGAGTCCACCCGAACCTCCTAACACTAATGACGTTTGCTTTTACCATGAAGGGCTGACAAACTCATAAGGACCACTCACCCGAAAAGGTCGCCATCGAATGGCCATGTAGTCCACCCAACCTCCTAACACCAATGACGTTTTACCTACCACGAAGGGCCCCGACAAACTCATAAGGACCACTGTCGAAAAGGTCGCCATCGAATGACCAAATGAGTCCACCAAACCTCCTAACTTCGACGGTCGATCAAAGAATGAAGACAAAATTTGTTCGAGAAAAAGGGAACTTTTATTGATGATGACATAAATATTTACACCTTCCCATGTATATACATCATTTTTATCGAAAGTACTTTCTAAGCCTACCAACAGCGCAAGTATTCTTAATTCACGACCCATCTAATGCTTTCAATCGATAAGTTCCCGCCTTGACACTTCATTTATTTCATACGGTCCTTCCCAGTTTGGCATCGCCTTTCCTATATTCGAGGTGTAGATGCTTGACTTCTCTCGAGGACAAAATCTCCCACTTCAACCTTCGACATTTTACTCCCTTATTATAATGCTTAGCCACTCTTCATTGATAAGTCGCCAACTGATTAAGTCAAGCTTTCTTACTTCTTCAAGTAAATCAAGGTTGGCCTTAAGCCCTTCCTCATTGTAAATTTCTCCGAATTGGGTCAACCCAAGACCGGAGATCCAATTTCAATGGAACTAAGGCATCGCACCGTAAGCCGCCTAAAGGGTGAATCCCTCGTTGTAGTCCTTGAGTAGTTCGATAAGCCCACAACACGCTAAAGTAACTCCTCCTACCATCCGCCTCGGCTTCATTCAATCTGCGCTTTATCCCATTCAAGAACGCTCATTGGTCACTTCACTTGTCCATTTGATTGTGGATGAGCCAATCGAGGTCTTTTTGTGTTGAATCCCTAGTTCTTTCAAGAATGCCTCAAATTTCGATCACACAAAATCGGGCGTCCGTTCCGTCGATACCAACACCTTAGGAATCCCGGCGAAACACCACAGACTCCTTTATAAACTTTAGGCACTCCTGTTCAAGTATCGACCAAAGTGGTTTTGCCTCCACCCACTTACCATATAATCAATAAAGAATTATATGACGGTCGACCGACCTTTAGCTTTTCGGTAGTGGACCCAAAGATATCAACCCCCGCAGACAAATGAAGGGTATAGGAGATAAGATCGAGTATAGCTCTTCGGTGGTGATGTGGATCTGATCGCTGAAATGACATTTCTCGCGACTTCTTGACGTCTTCGATTGCTTCTTTAAAGATGGTAGGCCAATAGTATCCCTGGCGAAGTACTTTATAGGCTAATGACTTAGCCGCCATATGGTCACCACAAATACCTTCATGTACTTCCCGAAGAGCATAGTCAGCTTCAGATGGAGTCAAACATTTCAATAGTGGAGATGAGAAAGCTCTTCGGAACAGATCTCCATCAATTAGAACAAAATTAAAACTTTTATACTTAACTTTTTTAGCGAGCATCCGATCCGAAGGTAAGACGCCATCTGCCAGATACTCTATATATGGAGTCAACCAGCAGTTGGTTCGGTCAATGCACATTACCGATTCATAATAGACACTAGGATGTTGCAAAGTTTGTAAATAAACCGATCCATCAAAAACGTTAACATCCGTAGTGGCTAATTTGGAGAATGCATCGGCTATTGAATTGTTATTACGCTCGATCCCTTGAAACTCATAGTATTGGAAATATTGAAGTTGCTCCTTCAATTCTATTAGATATTTGATCATTTTTGGGCCTCGAGCTTCATATTCCCCCGAAAGTTGCTTAACGATTAACTGAGAATCACTAAAGATAATTATACGTTGTACTTCAAGACTTTTTGCCAACCGTAACCTCACAATGTACCGCTTCATACTCACCGTTGTTTGTCGCTTTGAATCAAATCATGGCTCGTTGTACCTTGAATCCTCTCCCGACTCGTCTGAATAATACCCGCTTCCATCGACGTCGTGGTAGAAGACCCATCTGCATACAACGTCCACGAACTCGCTCATTGAAGAATCAATCGCTCATCCGATCCTTCACTTCACTGCTATAACTTCATCAAATTTAAAACGAGCATTCAACAACAAAATCAGCCAAGGCTTGCCCTTTGATGGCGGTTCGGGGATGATATTCAATAAAAATTGTGATAACTCCATAGTCCATGCAATTTAATCTCCCCGATTACCTCGGGTTTGCCCATAATCTTCTTTAATGGTCGATTCAGATACACTATTACCAATCTACCACCGGAAGTATTGCTAAGCTTTTCGACTAGGAGTTATTAAAGCAAAAACAAACTTTTCAATGTTCGGGTACCTTATTTCAGCATCTCGAAGGACATGTCTTACGTAATAAACCGGGTCCTGCTTACCCCCAACTTCATGCACCAAAATTGCTCCTACTGCCAACGAACTAGCTGCTAAGTACAAATATAGGGGTTCAACAGGAGCGGGCTTCACCAACAAAGGTCAAGATAAGTAGGACTTGATGCTCGAAAGGCGCCTTCACACTCAAGTCCATCAAACGCGTCTTTGCATTCTTCTACTTTCAATGTATCAAAGAACGGTAGACATCTTTCCGCCGACTTGGACATGAACCTCCTTAAAGCTGCAATCCTTCCAGTCAGACGTTGAACATCTTTAAATGACTGAGGAGTCTTCATGTTCAGGATCGCTTGAATCTTCTCAGGATTGGCTTCGATTCCTCTCTCTCGATCGATAAGATATCCCGTAAATTTGCCGGCTCTGCATCAAGGTGCACTTTAGTGGGATTCAATCTCAAATCAGGTTGATTTAATTGTCTCGAAAACATTCTTCCAAATCATCCAGATGTTTATGTATCAAAGATACTTTTGACAATCATATCGTCTACATACACTTCCATATTCCTACCCAGCTGATATCTGAAAACATGGTTCATCATCCTCTGATATGTGGCTCCGGCATTGATGAGGCCGAAGGTCATTTTCTTATAAGCATATACCGAACGATGCGTAATGAACGCCGTCTTCGGTATATCTTCTTTACACATGGAAATTTGATGATATCCAGAGAATGCGTCCATGAAACTTAATAAAGCATACCCCGAAGTGGCATCGATTAGTTGGTCAATGTGGGGTAGAGGGTAGAAATCCTTTGGACAAGCCTTATTTAAATCAGTGTAGTCGATGCAGACTCGCCATTTACCATTTTGCTTCAGATCAAAGACCACATTCGCCATCCATCATGCGGGTAGTCAATCTCAAGATGAAGTCTGCGCCCAACAGCTTTTGCAATCTCTTCATCAATTATTCACCGACGCTCAAAAGCGAAAAATCCTCCTCTTCTGTCGGACCGGCTTTTCGACGGCGGGTCTACCTTCCAATTATGATGCTCGCCGATATCCTCGCTTACCCTGGCATATCCCGAGGCTCCCATACTGGCAAATATCAACATAGCTTTGCAAGAGCTCCATGAGGTTCGTCTTCGGAGAGGTTCCGCAGACCAAACCTATTTTCACCGCTTGTTTGCTTTGCCCGGATGATCTCTATCTCCTCCGCTTTCTTCAATTTGGCACGACCAATGGTTCTGAACTCTACTCTCCGAAAGGTTCACCTCTATCGCCATAGTCCGCTTCGCTTCGATAATCCCACTCCTCAAGTGATCACAACATTTCTATAACATCTTCCGCCGATCCAAATCCCCTTCACCTCATGACCCCTATGAGCCGTAGGAAATTTAATTTTGAAATGAGGAATAGAGGTCACAACTTGCAAAACAATTAAAGCAGTGCCTTCCCAAAATAGCATTATAAGCGAGAATCTACATTTACAACATAAAATTTGCAAATAATTTCTACCATTTGGGGTAGCTCAAGACGATCCGGCAGCTCAATAGTTCCAACCACCTTAACCGGCCATTACTAAAGCCATATAAAGGAGCTTCGTCCCAACTCCATCTTTCGCCCATCTAAGTGCATTCTCCGATAAGCGTGGGCATCTGAAATATCTACGAAGATCCATTATCGACCATCATCCGTTTATATCTACCAACCCACTTGTGCGATCGACACCAATGATCCTCGTATGGTTCGATAATTTCCGAAGGGTAGTCTTTATCAAGAAAAGAGATTACCAACTCGGATAAGGTCTGTCTACCGTCGAGGGTACCACCACGCCATCGCTACGACCGAATCCAAGTAACTTTTTAAGCTTTTTCCAACGAGTTTGCTGTAACTACCCCAGTGATGACATCTATCACATGCCTTGCAGTCGCTCGGAAGCGGTAACACTTCATCGAATCTGGTTGAAGCTACGAATGTGCCCTCTCATCCTGCATTGTTGATTGGTTCTGCGCAACCACATATCAATTAAAGCTCCGCCAGACCTTCCTTTCAATAAAGTCCTTCAAACTAGCACGGTCGTTTGTATCACGACCAAGCTTGATGATAATCACAATACTTACGAAATTCCCTTTTCAGTGCTTAATGTTATCTCGAGGTGGTTCAAAATAGGTTGATTCTTAATTTGATCCAAGATAATGTACTTCGCTCAGATTAAGTGTCAGGTACGCTCAATTCACTCTGTCAGGCTTTGGAGCGGACGAACGCCCTCCACCCTGCTCCAATTATTAAACTTTTTTCGACCCGCCTCGTAGCGGTCTTTATTACCCTCATTCTTTCTCCGATCTTTATCGCCTCTGTCCCGATCTGTCTCCTTAGTCTATTCCTCAAGCAGGACGTTTAAGGTCATCCCATAGCTTCCTCTACCACGATATAACCTTCACTTTGTCAAAGGCTCCTCAAGAAGACTCTTCTGGGTGATGAAACATCAACTTCTTCACTAACTTCTCCGATTCGACCAGATCTAACCCATTCAAACAAATTCCAACCACAGAGATCATTCAAATCATTACCGCCTCATCGCTTCCGGGAATCTCTTCACATATTGGCCCAAAGACTCATTCGAAACCGTCGAACTGAGCCAATGAACCACTGGTTTTCCCTTCTTTTGTTGCTCCCCAATCGAAAGCATGAAATTTATCGCATACGTCCCGCCAAGATGAAATCAATTTGAGGGCAAAGTCCCCATCCACCACCGCATCATTTCTAAGTGTTGTGACAAAAGTATGACACTTAGCAAAGATCGCTAAAGTCATAATAATCCATCACGGTCGAACGCCTCGATCGCGTGGTCATAGAGATCCCCGATCCATCATAACTCTCAATATGGGCGACTTCGTGGTAGGGTCACCTTTCTCTAAGAATCTTCGCAAAAGGGGATTCTTCTTTCCCAAGTGTCCTTCGTCTTTCGTGATTTCTAAGTCTTAGAAGTTCTTTTAACTCTTTAACCAAATAATCTACTCCTTCCGGTCGAGATGATGCTTCCTTTTCCGATGACTCCTTTCTCCTATAAGTAAACCGATTTCTTACAATAGAACCTTCAACTCTGTAAGGGCTTTTCTTGATTGAGAGTGTCTATAGGTGGTGTACCCTCGGTAGACTCTCGAGAGCACAATCTCTAGATATATGCTTCGTCTTTTGTGCTCGGGCAATCGAGGCGAGAATGTCAACAACAAGGGCTCTCTTTGTGGTTTCAGGAGTACGATCTCTGGATCGACCTTTTTCGTTCCTCCGACCGCTTCCTTAGAATCGACAGGGTGATGTACCTCTCCTCGATCTTTGAGGAGTAGGGCTTCGGTCTTCTTCTTTCTCGATTTCTACTCGAGACTCACGTCCCGAATGAATGTGTTATTTTCCACTTTGTCCTCGCTTTCTGACCGATTATAACCGAGTTCTTCATCTCTCAACTCATATCCGCCATCCGCTCAATATATCCTCGCCGTTGCTTCACAAGTGCTTCCATAGCTCTATCCGCTTCATCACCCATCTTGCTAGTCGTGAAGCCTTATCATCTTGGTCTTCTCAGATCGAGTTCTAGCGGCGTGCCTTCTACTCGCTTCTCGACCGTGGCGATGTTTTATCGATAGGGTAGATCAACCCACGCTTAGCCTTACCCATCTTCTTCAACCGAAAATCTTCAGGATCGTTTGACGCTGCAGTCGTGCATTTAACACTTATCACGGCCCCAAACGATCCTTAATGTACACTCCGGTGTCGATTCACCGGCGAAATTTCTACCGCCTTTCAAAGTGGGTGTTCTACTCTTCATCATGAATATCGACGTAGAAAAAACACGGTTTGTGATTGAAAAATATTCGTGACACTAACTCACTCTCCTTCTAGCACTGATGTTAACGCCAAGATCTTTCTCCACGTCCCAATCACTAAGACGCGTCCTTTATCCCCAAGATACCAACAAGTCAACACCAAAAGCTCGACTACCGACCGTCGAGGATAGTTCCGGCGTGAGAGTCAAGACAAAGCGATCACAAGGTCAACAATGGAGAAAAATATTATCTAGTCATCTCGAGAGAGATAGAATTAGAATTCTTGAATGAAAAAATATGTGTTACTTACCCTCTTATGTGATCTTAAATTTCACGATACTCCACTATCCGGCTTATCGTGCCACCCACCACCTTCCGACACCTTTTTCCCTCACTTCCTATTACTTCACCGGTAAAGAAAGTAAGCTACCTTCACCCCTCTCACATCGCTTTTTTTACCATGGATCATTCGAGTCCCATCCTCATTAATGCCACGCAAAGAAAAGTGGCAGTACATAATAGTCAAACGTCATTTGGCATAATGATTACTTGGTCAAAATTGGGATTAAGTGATAATTTGTATAATGGACCAATATAATACTAAGCCAAATAATAAAAATGACCCAAAGTGATGGATCCAACCACGACTTTAAAGATAATACGATCCAAGGAGGGCCGAATAATTTTACCTAAATAAAGAAAAAGATTATGGCCCAACACACAACAAATTAAATTACAGAATGAGAGAGAATAGGGAAGATAAGTGATGCAGGTACTATATATATATATATATATATATATATAGATAGATAGATAGATACACGTACGTAGTGCATACCTAGCTAGTGCTAGTGCTAGTGGTCCACTCTTTAAGATGGTAGCTAGCTTAGTTAGCTAGTGTTCAATTAATTATTCACCCACCCATCCGGCCGCATGGTTTCTTCAAGTGTGGATTAATTAATTACCTGTCTTAAAACATTAGTAGTAATGGTTGGTCTTGCATGCATGGCCACTACTAGTATCGAATCGATCACTATGGTCTTGCATGCATGGTTGTCATACATAAAATGTACGGAGTGGAGTACGTTATTTATGTTAAACACAAACTACTCCATATATCTAGCTAGCACGCACATGAATGGCATTAATTCCCTTAAGCAAGCGCCATTGTAGTGTAGTATTATTCATTACTAATAATTAGCTGGAAAACTGCTCCTGAGTCCTGAGAAGGAGAATATAATATATATATATATATATATATATATATATATATATATATATTTCATTTAATTAGTCGAACCAATGTTATGAAGTTGTTGGTACCTTAATTCCATCCCATGCATAATGGACGACGACATTCATGTTTCCACCTTTATTATTACTATTAATTAAGCATACTAGCTTCTGGCCTATATATACACCATGCTCACCCCTAATTCGAGCATCCCCTAATTCTTGTTGTGCATATTGGGGATTTATGGAACAACTTAACCAAAAGCAGTGAGGAATTAAAAGCAATTAATGAAACTCTTGACGGACAGAGGATATATATATATATATATATATATATATATATATATATATATATATATATATATATAATGTAACCTTATTAATTATTGCCTTGGAAAATAAACAAACAAATAGTAGTATCTGACTAACTAACGCAAAATAGACCAACTTAATAATTAAAACTATAAAACATTGCTTTCGCCCTTCAGAACAATTAAGATATACTAGTATATATCTATTCATTGATCTCTATATATATATGCATCACTTATCTCGATCGCTAATCAACCAGAAACTAAAAGGAAACAAATTGTTTCTTCACAAAATATATAACAAAAAAATTATTTTCCATACTATGCAAATTACACATCACATCGATCGCACCGCACCATTATGTGCCAAAATTAGAGACGTTGAGCGCCAGCGGGGGTGGGTAAAGGCTAAAAGTGGGGGTAAATAATAGGAGTAAAATAGTGTCGATCATCAGCCACAAACACTTTCACGTACGTTTTAGATATCATGGTGTCGGACATGTCAATTATATATGGTTTTTCATCTTTTAGGGCGGTAAATGTTAATCGAAAAATTCGTATTCGAAAAAAAATAATAGGTTAAAAGGTATCCGCAAATAAACAGATATGAATACGGATATAGGTGTATTCGTATTCGTTTAACATTCGACCGTAAATATATTCGACAGATAGCGAATATCCGGATTCGAATCCGTATCCAAATAACTTTTATATATATATATATATATATATTATATAATAAGCAAAATAATTCTTTAAAATGGCATTTCGTAAGTATATAATAATTAGTTTTCACTAACTATAGTAAGAAAATTATTTTAAAATATATCATTTGACTTCTAAAAAGTAGAAAATAAGACTTTTATTCTAATATTAATAAACTAAAATAAATTGATTTAAGTAAAGTTAATAGATTTTTTCTATTATAAAGTTAAAATATCAAAATGTATCATTTACTAAGAAAATTATATACCGGAATTATAAAACTATATATAGTTATTAGATTGTTATAAGTTTTTACTTTTAAAACTTACTTGCAATGTTAGGAGGTGGGAAGAATGAACAATATAATTTTATTGTTAAAATGTGTTAAGTTCGAATTAATTTAGAATTAATTTAGAAGGGGGTTGAATAATTAATTCAGGTTTATGAATTTTGAATGGAGAGAGTATTTATCACTTTCATTCGTCCAATTATTTAAAATTTAAAAGTCTAAATATTTAAAATAAGTTCAAAGCTAATTTTAGATTAAATTGTTGTCAGTTGTCATATATATATATATATATATTATAACTAGCATTCTATATAAATATAATTAGGGACGGAGGGAATAGTTAATAATTAGGGATAAGGATGGAGGGAGTAGTTAATAGTATGTCAGGTGTGTCGGTGATAATGTTTTACATTGAAATGGTAAATCAACTGATGGGGACTTAGTTGCTTGCTGTTACTACTGTTTGTTTGATTTAAATTAATTGAAGGAAAATGAGGTAGGTAGGAAATTAAGGAACAGGAGATGCTTGCTAATTGCTATGCTAGCTGCTCAATGCTACAATTACTATTGTTTTTAATTAACCAACTGTTAAAATAAAAATTAAAATTAAAATTAGGTTCTAGAGTATTACCTACCTACCGCCTGTCTATCTTGCAACAAAAGTCATTTAACAGGAAAATATTTATTTAAATAAAATTATTTTTAACTTATTAATTTTAAATTTTAAGTGAGGTTCATCGGAGATTTGGAGCGAATAGTTAGTTAGCAATGGTAGAGTAGAATACGGCGCCGTGCAGTCAAGTTCCCAAAATGCCCGGCTGAGGAGAAAGAAGAAGTGGCAGGGACACGTGGCAGTAGAATCATGTTTGTTTCGTCAAGTCTGATGGGACCCACGTGACAGTTGCCAGAGAATGAATGAATTGAGTGAATGCTGGTACAAATGCCCCCAACCGTTTATGTTGAACTTTAATGACCAAATTACCACCCTTCTTTACTCTTTTCTCGGGGCAAAAAAATAAAATTGATACTACTACTACTTTTGTTGAGGGCTTTGTCAAATCAAATGACCTCTCCCTTTATTGTAGTAAATAATATGAAAATGATTATATATTATGAATATTTATTTTAATTATGAAATATTAATTATATATTTTTTTAAATATAATAAATAAATAGAATCATCTTATAATTTTTATGAATCTCATTATTAATAAACTTTAAAATTATAATTCAACGTACGTATGATACAATTCAATAGGTAAACCAACCACCTTTTAGTTTGATTGATAAAAATGTATTCCTCTAAATGTAAATGTATGTATAAGAGAATGTATATTTAGAATTGAATAAAGTTAAATAGGTGAGTGAATGAATGAATGACTGAATCGGTAAGATGGACGAGTTGACTGAATGAGCAGCTTAACGAAGTAAAAAAAATTTAAAAAAAATTATCAACTATTATATTAAGTAATATTAAATAAATTTATAACAATTTTGAATTTTTTCAGAAAGATAAAATAATAAAATTTTGTCGTTCAGATATTTCAGACATGTCAATTATTAAATAAATTTTTTTATTCAAATTTAAATTCAATTTCATTCAATTTTTATCAAACAACTCCTAAATAACAGCGGTAGTATTTCAAGAGTCAACCAGGTCCATCAACATTCCATCTCCTCGTCCGTGGCATCTTGGTAATAAAAAATAATTAACGAGGGCCTTTTAGTTAAACTCTCACTCAAGCGCACTAAATTAAATAGTTGCAGCCACTGTCCTTTCAACCAAACACGAGATAGATATAGAGATAGACACAGTCAGAGAGAGAGAGAGAGAGAGCTGCAAAAACAGAGCTCGAGACAAATTACACCCAAGCCGTGAGAAGTTGTTCGACAGGGACATTTTGTGCGAATTCGTCCAAAGGAAATCTCCTTCGATCGAAGAAATGCCTGTTGATCTCCCGTCTTTTCTGCTCTCCATTTAACATTGTTTTCGCCCCTCAACCATACTATAAAGTATTATTATTTCTGAAAACAATAAAACCACAACTTCATTTCCATGCCCTAATTTGCTGTCACAAGGTTAATATACTCGTTAACATTTACACTTTGTCTTTGTCTCTACCATTTACGCTACATTGTACTAGTATTTATATTTTGTATGTTTAGTATATATGTTTTTGCTTCTTATTTCTTACTAGAGTATTACTAAACTGGTACAAAAATGTTTCACTTGAACTTATGTCAAATTGAAGCGAGTGCCTTTTTCAGATTTCTCCTGGCATCTTGAGCTCTAATCTTAGTTACGCTTTATTACTTTTGTTTTTGTTTTGATTTTATTGCTTTCTTCTGGTTAAAGAGGTTAGTCAAACAAAATCTTGCTTTTTTTGAGTGTTTGCTTTCATTTTCTTTACGAAGGATGAAGGTTGGAAGCATAAGGAATAATATTTGAGAATTGAGATTATGGCGGTTGACTGCTTGAGCATTTGATTCATTTGCAGTTCAATTTCAATTACATCAAGTTTCTCTAGAAATCTAATGTGTAAGATCTGGAGTTCAACTCATTTTTCTTCAAAGATCTGTTGAAGCCGCTTGAAATTGAATGCTGTAAAAAAGATGATGATTTGGTGACCGTTTTGTTGATTGGAGTATGGGTATGTTTTTGGAGTTGATATAGGTGGGTGAGTGAATAGGAGGGGTTGAAAGATGGCATCATCATGGGAACATTTTGGGGAAATTGCGAATGTGGCCCAGCTAACTGGCCTTGATGCGGTGCGTCTAATTGGGATGATTGTCAAAGCAGCGAGTACAGCTCGAATGCACAAGAAGAACTGCAGGCAATTTGCTATGCATCTGAAGTTGATTGGGAATTTATTAGAGCAGCTTAAAATTCCAGAGCTAAAAAGGTACCCGGAAACCCGCGAGCCTTTGGAGCAACTTGAGGATGCATTGAGGAGGTCTTACATTTTGGTCAATAGTTGTCAAGATCGGAGCTATTTTTACTTGCTTGCCATGGGTTGGAACATTGTGTATCAATTCAGGAGGGCTCAAAGTGAAATTGATCAATACTTGAAAATCATCCCTCTCATCACTCTTGTGGATAATGCTCGAGTCAGGGTATTCTCGAGTTCCTCTTGTTCTTAATTTTTTCTTGTTAGGTTATTTTCTCAGGTTTCAAATTAATGATATTAACTATTTTTTGTTTCATGCCTTTCCAAATGCACTCTTGTTTTATACTAAATTGACCCAAAGTTATCAAAGCAATGTGCATGTCTTTGATGGACAAAAACCTTACTGACCCAAGTTTTTATCCTTTCGATTGCTGGACTCTCATTCATATGCTCTGAGATTTTTCGGAATGATCAATTTAATAGAAAATAGAGCCTTAACATGGATAACATCATATTCCTCTTTGACTCCAGATAATTTGATAAAGTGAAATAATTTAAAGTTTGCCTTCTTGGCTTCTTTATACCCAGATGCAGCATATTTATCATATGTACTAATCGGTTTTTCAAAAAGATGCTTCAAGTTTAGGATTTCCATATAAGACATCAAGCCTGTGTTTTCTTGTGACCCTCTCAGTTGATAAGACAGTCCTACTGTCAGAGATAAATATTTGAGAATTTCAATAATTACTTTTTTACAAGTTCATATCACCATATTGATAATTTTCTTGGTAAACTAAACTGTTATTAACTTATTACAAGAAAAAAGCTGGGAAAGGAACTGGTGGAAGTGGTCTTGGAAACATTTGGTCTCACTCTGCAGCGTGCTAGTACACACACACATACATATTTAAATGTTCTAGTATTCCAGATCACACAACTGAGTCTAGACTGCTTGGAAGTGCCTTGCATATTGAAATACTTGTTGGGTTTTCTCAATCAGGTTAAAAACTGGTGTAGAAAAAATAACAAACAGGGACCATTAGTTGGACAGATCTTCTATTTAATGAGTATCAGTCATTGATTTCAGTACTTTCAGGATTGTTCACAAGTACTGGATTGGAATTCAAGGATTGTGAATATACTCATGTTGGGAAGTTTTCTTTCTATGTTATTTATTCACAGGCTCACATTTCGGCCAGCTTTCTGTATCTTTTTGTGGAAAGTAGAACTTTAGTGTGTAGTATTGTTATGCAACATGGTAAGTCTGACAGGGCAATAGAACCTTCTAGTAGAACATAAACTATAGAACTAGCTTCTTCCTTTTGCCCGGTTAGTTTAGTGCAATAATATTGTCTATTCCTCATGCAGTGGCTATTCCTGTGTCATTCTTTTTCTGCATCATCGCTTAGAGGAATAAGTAATCAAATGAATTTAAAAAAAATTATGTGACATGACCTATACCTTTATGTTGGTAGGAGTATATATACCTATATATTCAACTAGATTGTCTTTTTTTTCTTTCTTTTTTGTTTTCTAAATTTTTTTATTTCATAGGTGCCAAACTTATTATTGTATCTTCTTCTGAGGTGGTTATTATCCCCCTCTAAAGGAACTCCCTTATCAAAAATATGTACTTGCTCCAATTTGCAGGAGAGATTGGAAGTAATTCACATGGATCAACGTGAATATACATTGGATGAGGAAGACAGAAAGGTTCAAGATGTTATTCTGAAGCCAGAACCCTCAAAAAATGACACTGTCATTCTGAAGAAAACCCTTTCCTGTTCCTACCCAAACTTGCCTTTTAAGGAGGCAATCCAAAAAGAAAATGAAAAGCTTCAACTAGAACTACAACATTCTCAAGCTCATTTGGACGTAAGCCAATGCGAAGTAATTCAGCATCTGATTGATGTCACTGAAGCAGTTGCACTAAATTCTCTACCAGAGAAGAATTCACCTGTCAGAAATTCTAAGAAGTTGGAGCCTAATTATTCAAACGTCAGTAGTGCCAAAGACCATTATGATGAAACCTATACTAAGAAAAATGAGACACGCTCAACTTCAAGGTTGGTTATCTGTGCTTATGAAGTTGGATGCCGATTGTATAAATCTTTTAACAGCTGTCATCACTTGTGTTGGTCCTTATACTGCATAAGTGCGAAGAGAGGTCATGAGGACAAATAGCCTAGCAGTTGACCAGCCACGGTTAATTGCTTCAAATTAAAGATGTGTCGGATAACATTCATCTAGATGACTAATAAATGTATTGTACTAACAAACAATACTTTCATACGTGGTTTGGTAGCATGCGACGCAATTTTACAGTGTAACCTATAAGTGGTTTAATTGTGTGCAAATGTTATAAGCTAGATATTGGTCTTCAGCTGCAGAGAGTTGAAAAGTTAAATCTACGTCAAACTTC
This sequence comes from Panax quinquefolius, assembly GCA_020205615.1. NCBI lineage: Eukaryota > Viridiplantae > Streptophyta > Magnoliopsida > Apiales > Araliaceae > Panax > Panax quinquefolius. The sequence goes on along the minus strand of CM035163.1, from coordinate 1,269,965 downwards.
TTATTTATAGTTGCTTCTTGACAATTCCGTATGATGTTGTATATGAGACATTAGGTTCACTTCATCTATAAGCCGTAAACTTTGGATTCATATGATACCATGTGGTATTGTGCAGAAACACTTCTTCAGTCTCATCTGGTCATGATTTGCTGTCTACCAGAGGTTCACATCAACATGAAGAATGGAATTCGGATTTACTTGGTTGTTGTTCAGAACCTGCTCTGTGTATGTCCAATCATTTATTTTAATACTCAGTTACAAGATATGATAATAGTAGTTACTGCTTTGCTTTCCCTGGTCCCTTGGTTTTTAAAATATATTTATGGAGTTTAATTTTTTAAAATGTTTTTTTTTTCTGTGGTTGTGTGTGTGTGGGGGGTGATGTGGGTTGACCTCAACATTAAATGTCATGAATGAACTGTGGGAAGGATTGGCTTAATATGGCTTGTGGATTGCACCAGTGCGTTTAAGATTCAGATATTTTAAATTGACATCAGTAGTAAATTTCATGTATTTCCCACGGAATGGATTGCACCAAGGGCATTTAAGATGCAATATCATCATTTCCGATGAACACTCACTTTTCTATATCTCTAAGAGATTATTTGCTATTGTGTTATGCTGCATTGAGCTCGAGATGTTGATTAATCTTGGTCTTCATGTACTGGTATTGGTGTTGTAATCTTTGGACATGCTTCATCTAACTTCACTTTGGCATCTTGCCTTCTCACATAAGCATTTTGATGATGTGCACAACTAGTTGAAACTTGGTAGGCAGAGTTGGGTTTTTTTTTTAATAAATAAAGCACTATTGATTTTGAAGGGAACAATGAAAATGAGCAAGGGCTCTTTAGTGGCGTTGTATTTGGATATACTTTCTATAAGCTCCCTTTGGAACTAACCTTAAACACTTCCCATGCAAATTCAAGTAACCCTCAGGCTGCAATACTTTTTCTTCTTACCTTTACTTTGGATGGTATAAACCCGCTGGTCACCTCATTGAACCAGCTGATACTTCACTTGTATGACTTTTGGAGCATTAGTTTGGACTGTAGACTATGAAGCACTTTATTTTCTATAACTGAATATGAGCAGATTACTTGAGCATCAATCCCGCGGTACCTATTGTCATATTACTCAATAATTTTGGACTAGTATATGTTGCATCATATTACTTTATACATGTATTTCATGTAAAGTTTTGTCCTATGTTTGAGATGAGAGTCAGATAACAGAGGTCTTAGTTCAGATGGATACTTCAAGCAAGGACTTGTAGGCAGTGTTTATATCTGTATCTTCGCAAGGAAATTCTATTGGGTGGGTAGAAAATGCTTAGCCAAGGTTTGCTCAAACTTTTGTCATCTTGCTTAATTTGAAATTCTTTCCGCTCTTGGGATAGTTAAACTATTAAATGGATTCCTCATGATAAATATACAAGTTGATTCTAAAATCTAACTAATTCTACTCTAATTTCAAATGACTGCATGACCTATTACTTACCATTGCATTTCCAATGCATATAGTCTTCGACAACTGTATACCAACCGTTCTATCCTTGATTGAGTGGTGAGCTTTAGTTTATCTCAATTTTATTCTTTATTGGCCTGATACCTTTGCACATTAAAAGTCCTAAACAAGCATGCCACAAATTTGTTAACCATGTACTTGATTGTATTCTAAGCATGTTATTTTTACATTGCAGGTATGAAAACCTTTTTCTTTCCTTGTGGCACATTTTCAAGGATTGCTAGTGTGGCAACTCAAAGGCACATGTGTAAGTAGCATGCATATAAGTCAAAACTTAAATTTAGTGTATATTACTTGTGATTTTATAATAATTAGCCACTGGGCAATCAGTTTAATCTTGATGCTTTAATATAGGAGTATATATATGGGGAGTGATCCACAACAAACGTTTGCTATGGACATTATTCGGACCGATGCATCTCTGGCCATCCAAAGAAGAAATGGACATGACAAATTCAAAAAAATAAATAAAGATCATCCCCTACTAATAGGGCGGATACCGCTAGTATGATTGGCGGGTAGCTTTATATTGTGAAATTACCTCAACACCCTAAAATATCTATATTTAATCCTATCTACCCCTAATAGGAGTGGATTTAGTCTTTCTGCATATATTACACTATTGCTGAAAATAAAAACAGCCAAAAGTCTGAGGTACACATGTAAGGGTATACATAAAAGCAACGGGTATCGAGATAGAAACTAATTATTACTGGAGAACCATCCAAAATATATGTTCCTTTCATACCAGAGACGAAATCAAACAATTGAGTGAAGTACGAAGGACTCGTAGCAGTCACTTGACTAAAAACTAAAGTACTTGTAGCAATTTGAACAGAGACTCGACATCCCCATAGTCACTAATGCATAAAATAAGGGGTTTACATATTCCTTTGTTTCTTTGGCTAAGGAGTATTGTGAGTAGCTATACTTCATCATATCGTGTGTAGTCATTGTGTTTGATTTTTTTGGCTTTGCTTGAAGCTATGACAGGCCTTTAAGAGCTCATTGCTTTCTTTAAAAATGAATTCCTTGCTTTTTATTTTTGTTGTTGATTATTCCTTGCTTCTTTCAGCTTGAACTGCAGCACTCCCACTTTTATTTATCTTTTTATATTTAGTTATGCCTTTTGGGGTCTACAAAACTAACTTTGGTGTCTCTGATGATCAGCTTCGGTAGAAGCCTGTAACGAAATGATGGCTTATTCCTTGATATTGTCGTGTTGCTGTTATACTTGTTGCGTCAGAAGAAAGCTTCGGAAAATGATAAACATCACGGTAGTATCTTTGAACTCTGATGCAATATAATATTCTTATTTGAGACCTGAACTTGGCGAATCCCTTCACGCCAAGATATAAATTATTATTATTTTAAAAGAGCATCCGCACTCTTCCTCTCATCTTTTGCACAAGCTATACTCTATCTCCACACACTGTCTTTGAGTTTTCTAGGAAGGAATTTAAGGAATTTTTAACTTATGGAAATGATTGGGAAGTCACTTTCCTCGGTTTTGTTTTTGAGTTTAGTAAGGAAAATACAATAGTTTTCCCATCTTATGTTTGTGTTGTGGTAAGGAAAACATGCCATTGTACCCTTAATAATTGTGAGAGAGTTGAGAAGTATATGCATGAGGAACATGTGGTCAAAAATTGTTTGTCTTAATAGATAAAGGCAATTATAGAATAAAGGTAAATTCATCGAGTCCATTTTCCTCGGCTTTCTCACAAACATGGGATTTCTAAAGAAAGTTACAACTTTCCTTAGCTTTCCTATCATTTCCTTAGTTTTTTAAACCCACAAATAAGTTATTAGTGCTAGATGAGGTACACTGCTCTCAAATGTGAACCTATTCATTAATAGAACAACACTTGGTGAATCTTTTTATGAATAGATCAACACTTCTTTGATTGATGGGGGTGGGGTGGGGGGGGGGGTTCTGGTTTGATATTTGGTTAGGATATATTTATTTTCGGATATTAGATGAAGTGAACTTGCCAAGTCAGGCTTAAAATAATAATTAATTAAAGTTTGTTCAGAAATAGCTATCAGTTGTTGATTCTATCATATATATAACAATTTGCACTCTTTTTACATCTGGTCCAAGTAACTGGATACTCATATTGTTGTATTTACAAGTCTAGTTGACGTAATGCCTATTGCTATTATTTGTCAAGCCTTGGATTCAAAATTACCCCAAGTTTGATTGTCACAAGCAACATTTTCCTCGGAAATGCTACATCTTTTCGTTGAAATAATACCAAATATTGTTCTAATAATTTTCCTTTGCACAAAATGGTAAAACAAAGGAAATGCTGCGTCTTATTGCCGCTTTATCTTTCTTTGTAGGGAGGGTTCTTTGATGATTTTCTGTCGCATTTAATGTGTTGCTGCTGTGCCCTTGTCCAAGAATGGCGAGAAGTAGAGAGTCGTGGGATTCATGGTACGTACGTACGTAGTAAGGGGGTAATGGATATGCATTCAAAACCTAGTATAATTTCTTCTAAAACATATTAAAAAGTAGTTGGTTCTTATAATGTTCAAGAGACCTGATCACCTTGCATGTGTTCTCTTTGTTATGTTCATTTGTGATCAATTGGGTATGATGTTAATTAATTCTGAGCTGAAACTCAGGCACTGAACTATCTATCTATCTATCTATCTATGTTTTTCAGCATATGTGATTTGAATCTTATTAACATTGCAGGCCCTGAGAAAACCAAAACGAGTCCCCCGCCCTCTCAATACATGGAATCCTAAGCGCTAGGAAAGGGAAAATGTTTAGGTTTTTAAATATTGAATGTTTTGAAGCTTTATAGGGTCTAGGGGTACCTATATTGCCCTTGTTACCTCCTCGTACCTGTATTGGCTGCAATTGATTTACCTTTGTATAAAGTTGTTCTTTTGTACTTACATTGTTAATTCTTGCCTTATAATTAATAGTTCCATGAGCTGAAGAGTTGAATTCATTCGAGTTAAGTTATTCGCTGAAATACTACCTATGTAACTCAAAAATAGTCTATTTTGTCCTTTTGAATTAAGTTTAGACAATAGTAATTATTGTGAATTTATAAAGTATATATTACTATTTTTTAAAAGTGTCATGACATGAATCTCATCCATTCTAAATTTTGAATACAAATTGATTTTAAAATGATGCTTTTCCCCTCAACAAATTAAAGAGAGCATTCAATTCATTGTATCACAATTTCTTTAAACATTAAAATAATCTATTAATTAATGACGAGTAGGCAAGTGTTATTTCTAAACTTTTATTAATGAAGAGTAATAGTGATAATTTTGTGTATATATATATATATATATATATATATATATAAATATGATAGAATTCCCATCAAGTGTTTAATTAGGATTGAAAACTTGCCAATTAGAATTCTAATTAATTACCAAGGACGGACAGGACACAATCTAAAACATTACTACTACTATAATAATAATTCTATCTCTTCTTCATCATATTAGTATTAGTATTAGTATTAGTATTAGTATTGTTATTATTATTATTCAGACTTAAGTATACTAGGAGAATTGTCTAAACTTTAAGTGTACTTTTTACATAATTTCCGAGGAGATGAAGACCATCAAAATTAAATTAAAATTGGTAAGTTGACCGACCAAACTAGAGCCTATAAAATACTCCTATTATTATGAATAATACTACTCCCTCCGTTTCTTAATATAGGTCGTTTTAGAGTTGTATACATGTATTAAGAAAATAATTGTATAGCATTAAATATACTATCAATTGTCTATATTGCTCTTATATTGGAAGAAGAGAGTGTTATTTATTGGACAAAAAATAGTGAGAGAACTAAAGTTGTATTTATTACTTGGGTTAATATTAAAAGCTAAATAATTAATGTTTACTTGAAATTCTCAAACGATTTATATTTTAAAAAAAAATATTTATTTAAAAAAATTTATATTAAGAAACGGATGGAGTAATTCAGTTAGTAAATTTCATGCAACTGGCGGCTTGCCTTGCCTCCCTAAAACTGCAATAATACCGCTTCTCCCAAATTGTAACACGTAATTGAAAGTGGTGCCTTTCCTTAAAGAAAGACGTGTTTATTTAATATTCTTACATCATCCTGATTTGTATTTATGTACTGTATATTTTTTTTTTATTATAGTGAAACCACCGAGGGAGTTACCTTGACTATTATCTTATCTTACTTTTTTTTTTTTTTTTTAAGCAATTAGATTAGAAATACATATATCTTACTTGGATATCCCTGGTTACAATTTTTTTTATATATAATATTTATTAAGAAAATATTCAAGGTGATAAAAAGAATATATAAAAATATGTGTAATGTTACATACATAACATAATTTGAGGTTGTGAAATAATATTTATGGACAACTATTATATATATATATATATATCTTGGTGGCACATTATATAATTTAATATGATGTATGATAGTAGTAATTACATAAGCGTTTAATATGGTGGTAAATATATTTATTAATAATTTTAATCGTCTTAAATGATTTTTAAAAATTTTAACAAGTTGTCACATAGATTTGCGGTTAACTTTTAACCTCTTAAATAATTTTTTTATTTTTTAATTTTTAACTTTAAATATTTTAAACAATTTTTAAAAAAAATAAAAAAATTGAGTTTCAGTTTAGCTGGCAAAAAATTACTACTCCTTAACTCGCTCACAGTGAGTCATGTTTTACACGCTCTATAAAATCGAAGTCACCTTCCTTAACTCTCACTTTTTTGCTCTCTCCCCGTCTCTGAGTAAAAAATAAGTAGTGTAAAGTGGGGGATTTTGAGGTCTGAACTTTAATGGCGTCCACGAAGATCACCTTGAAGAGCTCCGATGGCGAATCCTTTGAAGTCGACGAGACGGTGGCCAATCAATCGCAGACGATTTATCATATGATCCTAGACGGCTGTGCCAACAGCGTCATCCCCCTCCCAAATGTCACCAGCAAGATCTTGGCCAAGGTCATCGAGTACTGCAAGAAGCACGTTGATACTTCTTCCAAGCCCGATGATAGCACCGCCACGGATGACCTCAAGTCTTGGGATGCTGACTTCGTCAAGGTCGATCAGCCCACTCTCTTTGATCTCATTCTGGTAACTCTCTCTCTCTCTCTTTCTCCCCCCTCCTTGTTTATTCAAAAATTTAGGTGTTTATTTGTTCTGCTCTGATTTTTGTATTCATAAATTTGGGATCTTTAGTTTAGACTGGGTTTTAGGGTTTTTAAATGAGCTATGTATATATATAATCTGTTACCCTTTTTGAATTGATTTATTTATTCTTAATATACACACATAAGGGTGTTTAATTTGGTATTTATCTGCTGTATTGATGCATTGGGATTTAGAGCTTTTTTTTATATTGTTGGAATCAGACTATGATTACTTGTTGCTCGTGTTACAGATTATGCTTGTTTGCAAATTAAGGGTTGTGGTAGTGGGTGGTGCCTCTTTTTCGGATATTATGTTATCCCCAGACTACATTCTGATTATGATCCGATTCTGCTAAATAATTTATTCAAACAAACACTGCCTTGAGTTGATGTTTATTTGAAGGCTTTATTTAATTTTCTTTCCCCCTTGTTATCCGTCTTATTATTGTTCTGAGTAGTAGGGAATTTAAAAAAAAAATGATTTCAGTTAGTAATTTTTGTGATGGGTATTACTTCCTCCATTCCAATAAAGTCCCATTTAGTAAAAAATTTCCACAAAAGATTTTACTTTTTTAGTGATAATAGTATAAAATGACACAATGTCCTCAAGTTTGCCATCATAATATTACTATCATACCATACTATTAAACTAAGACCTTTAGGTTTTTATGGAACTAAAATATATCCTTAATATTCGCAAATTTTGCAAATGGGACTCTTTTTGTGGAACAAAGGGATATAAGATAAGAGACCTCCTAGGCCCTCTGCTTGGAATGCTGGTATGTTTATTAGTGTTGTTTGTTATTGGTAATGGATTCTTATGTCTCTATTTTGGTTTGGATTATACCTTTTTTTGTGCTTAGTTAGATGCTTGTTATATTTCGGCATTGTCATAATCTCAACCTTCCATCAAATTTACATTAGAATGGATTCTAATTTTAACTTTTGTCATATTCAGGCTGCCAACTATCTCGACATAAAGAGTCTGCTGGACCTGACATGCCAGACGGTGGCTGACATGATAAAAGGAAAGACTCCTGAAGAGATCCGCAAGACTTTCAACATCAAGAATGACTTCACCCCTGAGGAAGAGGAAGAGGTTCGCAGGGAGAACCAGTGGGCTTTTGAGTGAGGATATATGAAAAATAATTGAGCATAGGAATAGAAATCAATGAACATGGTAGTATTGTAGGTATTATGAGGTTTTATATGACCAGTTGTGGTTGCTTAATGACACTATCTTGCTCTTAAGTACTCTCTCTGTCTCTCTATCTCTCTCTTTCGTAAGATGTAAACTACAGCAAGCATGTTGTGGCCTTGTGAGCTTATCAGTGGCTTTGGGGCTTCTTGCAATATAAATTATGACTTGTTAACTTTTGTGCTATTTTAGGTTGATGATGATATGGTTATGGGGATGTCTGGATGTGCATACATTGACAAATTGTCATGGTCATATGCACTTTATAGTTATTGCATATTTTTTATTTGTGCTGGTCTTGTTGATCGAGGAGATCTCTGTACATCTTATCTGTATGTTACACAGCATATCTGAAGTTATTTGGGTAGCTGGTATTAAGCTGACGTGAATAGCTATCTCATGGTAGTTCCAGTGACCCTGAAATCAGCAGTCTGATTTGCTATAAGTTCTAGACTTGTTGGTTGCAAAGTTATTTGTGCATCTAAATATGGTTTTAGTTCACAGTTGGTATACAGCAAATGAGGTGGTATATTGCACGAATTATGATGATCGCTATTTTTGAATAATTTTAATCATACAACTCCGCAAAGTGCTTTTACATGGATTGTGATTGTGATTACATCATGTTGTTTTCTTATTTACTTGGCAACACTTGGTCATTAGGATTTGGTATGAAATGACTGAGATCCCAGAAGTAGGAGCTTGTTCTAAGTTCACATTAATAAGAAGTGTGAAAACGTTGTTGAAGTGTATAACAAGCAGTTTGATCCAACCAGTGCGACTATGTTGCTTTGATAGTACAACAATAGTAGTTAGTTAATACACAAGTCTTGTGCTCAAGTGAGAATTGCATTAGGGGTCTATGAAGAAATTATTAGGCTGTTGAGTCCTTTGGTTGGCCAGGAGCACATCAGTTAATAACTACGAATCCTGGTGGATCAAGACACAAGATGCACCATTGGTATTAACTCCAATACCAATAGTTGGGTATTCATGCACCTAGAATGAATAATACTCCAATAGTTGGTCGCTTTGTGTTTTGTTATTCTATTTTTGTCCTCTGTTTGTAAGAGAAATACTTTTTGTCATTGCAGTTTATGGGGAAGAGGAGGCCAAAGTGTAGGGTGCAATTGTTATTTACTTTTCCCTCACCTGCTAGTGATTAGTTGTCTTCGAAATCTGGAATGAGTAAAACCAAAACCAGATACTTATGTTCTATTGTTTTCTTCCTACCCTTTGCAGCACTGTACTCATTTCACTTGTCGCCACACATTTTAATTCATCATTCTCATGCTTCTCAAATCAAAGTGCTCAAAAGGATGTTCTTGTCAAGGCCTTGACTATGTATACTACGACACTAGATGTGAAAATTTCAATTAATATTCAACTGTAGTTATAGTAAGATTCTAATGAAGTGTGTTTGACAACAACAGGCTTCCAGCAAAAAAAGGAATATCCTAGTAGGAAAGAGGAGAACAGAGCACAGTTCATCACCGTTAAGACTCACTTACAGAGGGATGATAGATTGATAGGTTATATTTTGGAACAGAAGTCCTGAATTAATAAACAAAAGATAAGACCCAGAAAGCTCAAACATAGAAGGCATTATCTTTCGATGCCTGCACTCAACAAATTCAGCATATGTACCTCTTAGTAACTCAAAGTTTGACTATAACTGAAGATAACTGTTTAAAATAAAGGTGTTCTATGTGACAAATATCAAAGCCGAAATACATTTCTCTATGAAGAAGAGTTGCAATCTGCAAAAATAGGACCTACTAAACAGTTCCAATACACCACCCAATGGTGAACTCTTTATCTGTGGCCGTTAAGAACTTGAATCATCCGTACTTGCATATCATTTCAGCCCCTCCACTACATCTAACTGATGGTGAACTCTTTATTCATGGACACTACCAACTGCTGGGTTCATCTTAGTTACATCTCTGAAAGTGAATTATCATCTCAATCTTTGGGATGGTTGTAGGTAACCAACAATTTTATAACATTGTTGAGGACCAGAACCATACTTGAGATTATGCAGTCATGCCAACATTCCCAAAAGAGAGATCTAGTTCTTTTCTTTTCAGGTACAGGATCTAACTTTTAGTTTCTGCCTTGTGCATAGTGGGGGTTATTGAAACTTTGTGGTTAATTGACATGTTGATATCCTGTATATTTTGTGTCCATTCATCTCCCACTTTAAGGTTGTGAACAATTTCTTTCAAGCCTCATGAGGCTACAGCCCAGCATTCTCTGAAGCCCCCTATCCTTCATCATATCCTTCGTCCTAGCAACGTCCTCCCATTGCCCTGCCACAGCATATATATTTAAAAGCAGCTCATAATATGATTCATTCAGCGGATCATGTTCAATTAAAGCTTTTGCAATTTGTTCTCCCAATGCTATGTCCTCTTTAAAACGGCATAATCCAAGTATGACTGCCCACAACGAGGATTCTGGAGGCAACTCTGCAACTTGTGGCATGTTCCTTAAGGTTTCCACAGCCTCTTGCACAAGACCAACACTAGCAAGAAGATTAGCCATACACCAATAATGTGCAAAAGTGGGCCCTACGCCAAAAACATCTGTCATTTGGCTGAAGTAGCTTCTTCCCTCTGTTAAAAGCCCTTTGCGCACACAAGCACATAAAACTCCTACAAACGTAATTTCATCAGGGAACACTCCTTTATCTGTCTTTATACCATCACCAGAATCAATTCCTCCATGTATTAGCCTAGTTTTACAGGGTATTTCAGCAAATAAATTCAATCCATCTTCTGGATTCCCGTGTAGGCAATGCCCCAAAATCATAGCATTCCAACAAACCAAATTCCTCATCGGCATCCTATCAAAAATTATTCGAGCAATATCTGCTCTTTGGCACTTGCTATACATATCTATCAACGCTGTATTAATAATCAAACTTAGCTTCAAAAATGTCCTTACAAGAGATCCGTGAACAGATTTTCCTTCCTTCAGTCTAGCTGACCTACCACAAACAGTAACCACAGTCACCATGGTCGTATCATTACCTTTAAACCCCATCCCAACCATTTGCCGAAAGAGCTTTAACCCACACCCTGGGTTCCCACCATTCAAGTACCCCGCAATCAAAACATTCCAAGAAATCACATTTCTGTAAGTCATTAAATCAAACAGCTTATGTGCAACACTCAAATCACCAAACTTAACAAAGGAATCAACCATAGAATTCCAAGACACCAAATCCCTCACTGACATTTCAGCAAATACCTGCCTAGCAATCTCAATCAACCCAAAACACGAATACATATGAATCAAAGAATTCTCCACTGGCAACACCCCATCAACACCATTTTTGACAGCCTGCCCATGACATTTTTTCCCTAATCCCAAACACCCCATTTTAGCGCAAGTGCTAAAAAGCGAAGGAAAAGTAAAACTATTAGGCAAGAATCCATTTTTAAGCATTTCAAAGTAAAAAACTACCGCTTGATTTGGTACAGAACTCAAAGCATAGGACTTTATAACGGTATTTATACAAAAAGTATCGGGTAAAGCAATACATCGAAAAATCAAAAGAGTGTAATCGAGGTCACCGAAATCTGCAGACGTGAGCAGACGAGCTTGGATTTGGAACAGTTGGGCCATGTTTTGAGGAGGTTTAGGGTATGGTGGACAGAGACGGTATTAGGATCCAAATTAAAATCGGAAGACGAAGAAGAAAAGAAGAACGGTAATGATGAACAAGAGAGGTTGTTGGGTCTGGATGGGATTAGAGTGGGATGAGAGAGAAAAGGGTTCCTGAATCTAAGGAGTTCTTTAATGGAGGCTCTTGCCATTCATCTTGAGTTTTGATTTTTGAACACAATACTCTTTCCGCCATTAACATTCATTGCTCTCTTTCAGAGACACCAATTAAAACGTAGCTTTTGTTATACACGCTAAAATACACTTGGGTGCGTCAAGTTCGCCCACTCTTTCACTCTAGTACATAAGTTTCAATAAAAACACATTACGCTTATGGAGTTGCAATATCCAACCAAATTAAAATGGTCGATCAAAGATACTTTTGAGATGGAAAATGGCTTCATATTATTTCATTTGAAAATAGTAATCTTAAAATTAAAGCAAATGGGTTAATAAATAACTTTCGCCCATTTAAATCAAACTATTCATTCTGTTTTAAAATTAGAGATATATTTATAAAATCAGATTTTAAGGATAATATTATGTTCATGACTAGAAATTTGAATGTGGTGGTGTGATATTAAAAATGATAGTAAAAAATCAATGACAAATTAAGAATATTATGTCACTTTATTGTCTTAAAATAAAAATGTATCTTTAATTTTGGAACAAACTAAAAAAAATGTGTCTCTTGTTTTGAAACAAAGAAAAATTGATATTTTTACAAATAAATTTAATAATTCTTTCACATCTCTCACTACAATGAAACGTTATGGAAGGTTGGGGCAGGTTCTCATTATTTTTCACCTCGAATAGCCAGATTAAATTTGAATACTCCTATAATGCCCGATCAACAAATTCAATGGTTATGGCGTCTCAAAAAGTCAGGTCATTTTACAAGGAAATTTGACCATTATCTAGCTAATGGTCATATTTATCATTTCCTTTTTAGAAAACAATCTAGGAAAGAGCTTTTTGCATTTCATAAAGGTTATATGGGTGGACAAAAACAAAATCCAAAGCAAGGCTAGATAGAACATGATCTTAAACTTCTTTGGATCATTAAAATTTGTCCGTCGTAGTTGTTGAGAAATAGCTCCGATGTGAGAGTAGATACAGGTCATATATGTCAACAATAAAAGTATGTAATTGCTCATTTGCTCTAGTATGTAAAAATAAATTGTACGAGGAACTTAGAACCTGAATTATGTTGATCACACCTCCTTAATTTTCTATGCTCTACCTTGGGTAGGAACAAGAGTCTTTATGTTATTATAACTTCAATCCTCATAATTTAGTTTTGTTAGAAGTAGGAAGTCAAAACAAATCAATTAGGACCAAAATAGACTCCTCATCCAGATTCAGTATACCTCATAATAATAATAATACCTCATGCTACCTCTTTAGCTCATAATAATAATAATAATACCTCACGCTGCCTCTTTAGCTCAAACTCTGTTTTCTTGCTTTTGTTCTACCTCATCTGTTTTCTTGCTGCTTCAGCTGCACCAGCAGAAGCTCCCAAAAATAATGAAGTCTATAGAGATTCCCAGCAGCTTTTGTCTTTCAAATCCTTGTTTTCAAACTCAAAAGAGCTTAAGCCCGTGTAATTTTACTGGAGTTTCATGCAATAAGGATGAGTGATACAGAAACAATTCAATGGTCTATCTTAATTCAATCCTTCCTTCAATTTGGTACAACAACAATTCAATTTATATTCTCCTACGATTTCCCTATTCTCACTTCCCTCTTAAAATTCTATTCTGTCTTCTTCAAACTCCCTCTTAATTCTTCTCCAAACTCCTATTCTATTTCTCTATTCCTTACACATTCCACATAATAAGATCAGTCAACAGCTGCCCGATTCGATCTAGATTACACCCAACACCCTCATTTACTTCTAAGTCCACAAATGACAATCAATCATAACATATCTGTTAACACCAAGATCTTTCTAAATCTAACTCTTCAGTCGACTCTCTGTTTCAAATTAGTACTTGGAATCTTTAGTGGAATTGAACATTCATCCACATTAATTCATCAACAATGCAGAGGACCCAATTAACATATTGAATTTCAACTTTATCCAAAAGGTTTGTGTTATTAGGTTGAGATTATTGTAAGATATCCCAACAATATCCACTTTCGCCTATCAATTTGTGAGTAGTAATCAAGAAACTCTTGCGACAACTTAAAGTTGTAATTTTGATTTAAGTAGCTGGAACTAGAGTCTCTACGGCTCATATATACATACTCCCTCGTTTCCAATACAAATTTCTTTTCTTTTTTTTTTTTAAAGTCAAGTTGAGATAGTTGTAAATCAACTTCCCTACCTTTACTTATTAATTATGTTGGCACCTTTACTTTGCAATCATGTTGTTGAGTTTAATCTGATTGAAACTTGCAATTGTTCATCAAATTCAACACATTCTTATTAATACAAGTAGTAGCTATATAGAGCTAGTAGTAGCTTGCTTGGGGCTACTTTGCAATCATTAGTTTTGCCACGTGATGAGAAAAGGAAACCAAGTAACAAATGAGTAACGGGGAGATGGAGAAGAGTGGCTTTTCCGAATTGGAGGGTTTGGAATGAGCAACACATTCTCTGAGATACTGGTCTGTCCTCCATCGAAACAACGTACCCGTCCTACTCTTTTAAATAGATTTCCTTATATATACCACGATCATTTTGTGAGAAATTAATTCACTAATCAGTGAGTGAGGCTATCGGAGTATCATATATAAATTTAGACTGTGGTATTATTAGAACAGCTTCAATAATCAAATAAACAATCTTGTTGTTGGGTTTTATCTGGCTATATAATTTGGAATTGTTCATCAAATTCAACACATTCTTATTAATAATTAATTCGAGTAGTACTCCAGATAGTATGATACAACAAACTTTATATAGAATTCCCTAAAGATATATAGGCATGCTCAATGGAGCTAAGAAACTAGAATCAAGAATTTACCGTCCGTCCCAAGCTGCAGCAATATTCAAATTATACCATCTCTGATAAGGAATCAAGATGCTTCATTTTCTTATCATCATCCACTTGTTCAACATCATCATAAGGAGGAGGTTCCAAGATACATTTATTGCAAGAATGATCACCACCTGCATATTCATTGATTGTGTACACATAGAAAAGAAGTGCACTCCCCACGGCAGAAATAAGATAGAGAAATATGGCAGGTACAAGGCCGAAAAAGGGTAAAAAGTCGGAAACAAGGCCAAACATGATTGCGGTATAGAACATCCATATGGCGCATTTTGGCAACTCTCTGCGCCATGATTTTTCATGTCGGAGCAACCAGTGATGCACTAACAAGCCGTATAACAACCCAAATAAGCAGAGGCAAGCGAGAAGGATGAAAGCTACCAAGGCAGGGTAATCTCGACGGTATATTTGACAAAATATGGTAATACAAGTGGATGAAATGAGAATATTATAAGTATAGGCCGGATAATATTTCCATGGGCTTTGGCAGCATGGTGGCATTTTCCCTTGACAAAGGCACTGCACTTGTGTGTTGATGGTGGATGATCAGAACCGAATTTTTCTGGGTTTTTCATACAATTATTATATATATATATATATATATATATATATATATATATATATATATATATATATATACATGAAGGTGAAGGATTTTGAGAAAATTCCCAGAAGGAATCCAAAGAAGAAAGTAAAAGGCGAAAGTCATTGTGAATTGCTTAGAAAAGTCTTGCAAGGTTCCTTTCCGATTTGTTTTTATCTTTAGTGGGACCAAATTAGGTGGGGTGGACCCCATCCTAAGAAACAAATGTTTTACTTACAAATTCTTTAGACATTGTACATTTTTCTTTGTTTCATATTTATTCCTAAAATACTTAGTAGTATTATTTATCAAAAAGATACTCTTTTAATGAAACAAATATTATTTTTTTGTTACAAACGAGACTGTCTTTGTAAAATGGAGAAATGTTTCTTAAATTTCAGTATATAACCAATTTTATTTTTGTGTATAATTTGTATCTATAGTTACTCAATTTTAAAAGGTTTTTGTTTTCTTTTTGAAGTACCATTATTGTTGGGAAGTACAATATAATTTTATAATTAAATATATCATTCATTAATATAATATGTCTTAAAAACCAATTAAATAAAGAAAGAAATAAATTTACAAATAAATCACACATAAATAAAAAAAGAATTAACACCCTTACATAGAAAACAAACAAATTAATCTAAATAAAATTGAATGTAAGACATAAATGTCATCTACCTAAATCATACTAACTACTAGCCTAACACCTCAGGACATTACAGTATGTTTATATATGAGTTTTAGACAGAAAAAAAAAAAAAAAAGAATATAATTTTTTTAAAAAAATTTATGTTATTTTTGAGTTTTAATATAAAAAAAATTAATTTTTTTTTTACGTTTTTTAGTTTCAATGAAAAAAAGAAAAATATCACTTTTATAAATTTACCCTTCTATTAATTATGATTATTGAACCATGAATAAAAATATGCAAGATAAATTTTATCAAAGAAAACAAAATTTCATAATCAAATACAAATATTCAAATAATTCCTGGGTGTGAACCAAAGTTTAGAAGGTGAAGTACTACAAGTGACAAGAAAAAGGAAAAATAATTCTCAATTATTTGAATACCATTATCAGCAAACAAATTATGCTAAAAAATAAGATAATATGTATATCTGATACTAGTAACAAATAAACTTGCAAATTCAGTTCAAACAACAAACAAAGAATACACAAATATATATAAATAAATAAATATGTATGTACGTATATATAGTGAGAGATTCAAAAGAGAGATAATACCAAATCTTAGTGTTGGGACGAGAAAGAGAGCCAAAATGAGTTTTCTCCGCTTTCAATTGATTATTATCGGAGATTCGTAGAAGGGTTTTCTCGAATCGCTACTCCACTAACTCAGCTGACTCGAAAAGATACAAAATTTGGTTGGAACGAGGAATGTGAGAAGAGTTTTCAAGAACTCAAGAGGAGACTCATTTCAGCATCTGTTCTGACAATACCATATGGCTCGGAGGGATTTGTCATCTATGATGATGCTTCTAGCAAAGGTTGGGATGTGTTCTCATGCAACATGGGAAGTCATAGCCTATGCCTCTCGACAACTCAAAGAATATGAGAGGAATTATCCTACTCATGATCTAGAGTTGGCAGTAGTCGTTTTTGCACTAATGATTTGGAGACATTACTTGTATGGGGAGAAAGTGGAGATCTTTACGGATCATAAAAGCCTCAAATATTTTTTTACTCAAAAGGAACTCAACATGCGACAACGACGTTGGCTTGAACTGTTGAAAGATTATGATCATACCATCCAATACCATCTTAGAAAAGCGAACGTGGTAGCTGACGCATTGAGTAGAAGATCATATGCGGGTACGAGTGCGATATTGACAACACAAAGGCCTATTTTGTGTGACTTGCAAAGGATGGAGATAGAGTGTGACGCCCCCAAAATTAGGTATACATCACCCAACTTGGGTAGTCAGATACATGGTACAGAATTTAAATACAACTTATTAATATAACCGCTAAGTGTATGCAATACGACATAAACCGTGAGTTTGAATACAAATATTGTCTACTTAGAGATCATACAAACTCAAAAGGAGTCCTCATTACAATTATTATCACACTATTTCACGTAATAGTGAGGACTACTAATCTATCCTCCTCGGACCATTACTCCGTTCCCAGACTCGTCCCAAATTATATTCTTATTTCCTGAAGAGAACGATTGAAAGAAAGGGTGAGCTCAACTAGCTCAAGAAGAAATATTATGACTAAGATAATGCGAATAAATTATCATTAGCTTCTGACGATGTTAAACCGATAAAATATAATGAACATCAAGTTTAACTACACAATGAACCAAAGAATCCATTAAAAGAGTCAGTAGAAAATAAAATCTACTATCTTTTATGATTTAAAAGGTTTTTCATCATTTGTTATAGCCGAGACTCGACTTTAATAAATATTCTACATCATCGAATCACCCCCTTGCTACGATCGAGGATATTCTTTAGTATCACGACCACAATTATTCATGCACTACGGGCCAAGAATATTTGTGTATTCATTAATGGTCATGATCATGCCAACAATCGTCCCATCAATGCACTACGGCCATCGAGGATTTTACCACATCATTTGTAATATTACGGTTATGATTACAATCAATAGTCTCGGTCATAATCATACCAAGTCCATCTACGCACTACAGCCATGATGACTTTCAACATAATATAAACATGAGGATGATGACAATGATATTCAATAAAACAAGTTCAAGAATTAATTTATCTAGAACCAATAACATCCAAACTCGACATGATCTTTGCTTTGTAGAGTAAAATTCAAGAATCTTTGAAAGAATATTTTCATGAAAGGATCTTTGGATGAAGCGCGCAAATATCGAGGATATTCCACTAATTTCATGGAGTATAGAAGTCAAAGTTTTAACCAATTGGGTATAATAAAGAATGGAATAACAAAAGAAATCACCATGCATGCGATAGATCGCACATGCGAGTTATTCCAATGAAATAATAAATAACGGAACCCGGTCCGTAGAAACGCATGACATGGATATTCCAACGAATAATAAAGAATGGAACCAGTCCAGCGTAAAACACACAGATGGGATGTTCCAATGAGAATAATAATAAAAGATTTTAACCAGTCCTAAAACACACGAGCATGGATGTTCCAATAGAATAATAATAAAGATGTAGAACCAGGTCCATGTAAAACACACAGCATGGGATGTTCCAACGTAATAATAGAAGAATGTCACCAAGTATAGGGTAAATCACAGATATCTTGTTATTCCAATGAATAATAAGCAATGGAATAACAATGCAGTTCTCTTCATGAATAAGAAATAATAACACCCTTACTATTGGTAGGAGATTGAATCTTTATGATAGTGTAGTAACAAAATACTCTTCTTCTTTCTCTTATTCTCTTTATACTTTCTCTCTATAAGCTTGAATGAATTAAATGAAAAATAATGAAGCACTAGGCCTCTATTTATAGAAGATTTCTAAACTTAAGACCGTATATGAAAAAGCGCAAGGCTCGATCGATTTGGTGATGTGAAAAGAAAAGTGGTTTGGCGCTTTGTAATGTGAAAACGACAAGTGGTTCGGCCTTTGGTAAAGGTAATTACTATTGACGAAGGTAATTACTATTCACAAAGGTAATTACTATTGACGAAGGTAATTACTATTGATGAAGAGACTCTTAGATGATGACATATGGGCCCCCATAAAATAATCAAACTTACTGCAAAACATCTCATAATGAGACTCTTTATATACATCAAGGATTGAATAAATATTACCACAAATCATTTTATTTTTAATCAACATATATTTAATCTTTCAACAATTATTAATCATTTATAACTTGTCGTCTCAATTATTGATTTAATCTTATAACATATTATACGAGATGATCTTTGTGACAATAATTGAATCAATAATATAAGAGATATGATCAACAATTCTTTGTGTGAATAATTGAGCATAGGTGAGTGACTTCTCACGTAAGCATCAATAATCAATATCGTGTCTACTATACAACTGACGCGACATTCTTTGTACTTTTACTACTGGGTAGTTCAACGGTTTAACGGTAACACCTCTGCCGTTATTTTTATAGAAAGATAATTTTGTCGTTTTCTACTACGACAATACTTCCGTTAATGGGGTCCACTTAATGATTGAGTAGTCGTATGCGAATATTCCCGAAAAAAAAAGAATATTCTCCACCAAACGAATATTTTATAACAACTTGCTTACTATGCAAAATTTATAAATATTACCTGGCTATAACATTATATCAAATTTATTCCATAATATTCAAAAATAATATTTATAGAAAATTCATCTTTATTTATAAAAGTTGGGGTCTTACATGTAGTTAAAGACTCTGGGACCCATGTGATGATGACGAATATACGAGTAGAACCGACTTTAATTGATAAAGTTAAAGTCGCTTCAAGCTACTGACCTAGAAGTGATGCGTATGAGGAAGAAAGTGCTGAAGGTGCTATCTTTGGAAGCATGAATCGATGAAGAAGAATACTTGAAGTAACTCCGGACTTTGTGTTCCTAACAACCCCGATTTAAAGTATAGAATCATGATGCGAGCGACACACACAGCTTTGCAATCCATCTCGGGAGTACCAAAATGTATCGTTATCTTCGTCAAACATTTTGGTGGAGCAATATGAAGAGAGATGGCGCGATTTATCTCAAGGTGTCTAACTTGTCAACGAGTCGGCGCGAGCATCAAGTGCCAAAAGGTCCATTACAACAACTTGAAATTCCGAATGGAAGTGGAGCACATTACCATGAATTTCAAGTATCGGTCTTCGCAAGGTTTCTCAAGGCATAGATGCGATTTGGGTCATTGTTGATAGATTGACTAAGTCTGCTCATTTCTTCTGCGATCGAGAAACTTATACACTTGAACGCCTTGCTTAGTATGTATATAAAAGAGATTGTAAGATTGCATGGTATGCCAAGATCCATAGTTTACGATCGAGACCCAAGATTCTCTTCAAGATTTTGGGTTAGTTTGCAAAAAGCTATAGTAACGCAATTTACGATTTAGTTCGGCATATCATCTTCGAATGATTTACGAACAATCAGAGAGGACTATTCAAACTCTTGAAGATTTATTAAGACTCTGTGTCCTTGACTTCAAGGAAAGTTGGGACAAGTTCTTACCGTTCGTAGAGTTTTCATACAACAACAGTTATCAATCAAGTATTGGTATGGCTCCATTCGAAGCATTGTATGGAAGAAATTGTCGTTCTCCAGTAAGCTGGGATGAGGTGGGTGAAGCAACGGTGTTGGGACCGGAGTTAGTATGTATGACTACGAAAAAGATTCAAACGATCCGACAACGTATAAAAACCTCACAAGATCGACAAAAGAGTTATGTTGATCTTCATCAAAAGGACGTGGAATTCGATATTGGAGATCATGTGTTGTTACGTGTTGCTCCATGGAAAGGAGTTACAAGATTCGGAAAGAGAGGAAATCTCAATCCTCGATTCATTGGCCCATTTTTAATCCTCGAACGAGTAGGAACTGTGGCTATAGACTCGCTTTCTGCATGCCAAGTATGTCTCGTGTTCATAATGTTTTTCACATATCTATATTACGTAAATATGGGAAAGACCCGAACCACATTATTGAGTTAGAAATCGGACGAAATAATGGAAGATTTAACATATGAGGAGGTTCTGTTAAAATCTTGGATAAAAAGGAGCATATTCTACGCCTAAGATTATACCTCAAGTCAAAGTTTGTGGAGGAACCACGATGTTGAGGAAATGACCGGGGAGTTAGAATCTAAAATGAAATCAAGGTATCCTTACCTCTTGACATACCAGTACGTATCGCACCCAATTTCGAGGCGAAATTTCATAAGAATGGGAGGTTGTAAGACCCCAACTTTTTTTTTTAATAAAGATGATTTTTCTATAAATATCATTTTTGAATATTATGGAATGAATTTGATATAATGTTATAGTTGTGTGTAATATTTATAAATTTTGCTAAGTATGCAAGTTGTTATAAAATATTCGATTGGTCGGGGAATATTCTTTTTGTCGGGAATATTCGTACAACGACACAATCATTGGTGGAGCCCACAATGGAATTATTGTCGGATTGAAAAAATGACAAAAATATTTTATAAATAATGGCGGAGGTGTTATTGTTAAAAGCTGTTGAACTACCCGTAGTAAAAGTAATGAATATGCGTGGTCGCATAGTAGCAGCACACCAGATTGATTATTGATGCTTACGTGAGAAGTCACTCATTATACTCAATTATTGCTACATAAATTCGTCATCATATCTCTCATATTATCGATTCGATTATTGTCACAGTATCATCTACATTATATGTTATATTATTAAATCAATAATTGAGACGACAGAGTTATTCATATTATTAAATTAAAATATTTACAATGTCTAGAAGTTCTTCCAAGGAGAGGTTTGGTCACCTAATTGTGCGCCAATAGGGAGAAATCCTTATTGGAAAGCCCCCTCTTTCCTGGGAACAACCTGGTTGCTAAATATTATGAGTTATAATATTAATGATGAATAAGTTCGTGTTGATTAAATATGAATTTGATAGTTTCATTGTGTTGGGATTATTTGTGTTAGTAGAAATCGACATCTATTCCGATGATAATTGATGTCTGGAGGTTATATTATTCAATCGGGTATTCGGGAAACTTTTCGTGTCGGTGTACTATTCACGAGTTACTATTCATGAGTTAATATTCACGAGTTACTATTCACCCGATTACTATTCACTCTAGTATTGTGCATTCGGGTATTTGGGTACAATATTATTCAATGAGGAGATGTACTAATTTTTCAGACCGTTGGTTGAAGTTATATTAGTGAATCAATAAGGACCGCTGGTGGAAAGTTATAATAGTGAATCAATATGGATCGCTGGTTTAAAATTTTAATAGTAAATCAGTATGGACCGTTGCTTTAAGTTTGAATAGTAAATCAATCTGAACCGTCCGTTTAAAAGTAAATCAATCTGGACCGTTCAGGAATTAGTTATTATTTAATCCATTCTTATAAATAGAAGCTCATTCCTTCATTATTTCTTACGAATTCACCGAAACTCTAGAGAGAATTATAGAGAGAAGAAGAAGAGTATTCTCGCTACTTCACTACTTGATATCCAGTGTCTTATACGGTAAGGGGTGTTATTCTTTCTTATTCATGAAGAGAACTTCTATTATTCCATTCTTTATTATTCATTGGAATATCCATGCATGCGTTTTTACGGCGGACATGGTTCCGTCTTTATTATTACTCGTTGAAATACCTTTGTATCGCGACTTCCCTATACTTGGTGAAATCCTTATGTTATTCCATTCTTTATTATTACATTGAATATCACATGCATGCGCTTTTACTTGGACCTAGTTACGTCTTTATTATTACATTGGAATAACTTTGTATCACGCTTAACTCCCCTATACTTGGCGAAATCCTTTATGTTATTCTATTCTTTATTATTACATTTGAATATCACATGCATGCGTTTTCTGTGGGGACACAGTTCCATTTATTATTACATTGGAATAACTTTCAGGTCTCTATCTATCACGTGCTGGTGATTTCTTTTGTCATTCCATTCCTTATTATACTCGGTTGGTTAAAGTTTTGACTTCTATACTCCATGAAATTAGTGGAATATCCTTGATATTTGCGCTTCATCCAGTATCTTTTCATGAAAATATTCTTCTGAGCATTCTTGAATTTTACTCTACAAAGAAGTATCATGTTGACAATTTGGACATTATTAGTTCCTGGATAAACTAATTCTTGAACTTGTTTTATTGAATTCTTATATCATTGTCATCATCCTCATGTTTATATTTTTTAAAGTCATATGTGGCCTGTAGTGCATAGATGGACTTGGTATGATTATGACCAGGGATTATTCGGTATAATTATGACCGTAATGTTACAAATGATGTGGTAAAAGTCCTCATTGGCCCGTAGTGTATTGATAGACAGTTGTTGGCATGATCATGACCATTGATGAATACACGAATATCTTTGGCCCGTAGTGCATGGATAATTTATGGTCGTGACCCTAATGAATATCCTTGGTCGTAGTGCGTGGGGATGATGTGGATTATTTATTAAAGTCGAGTCTCGGCGATAAAAGTGATTAAAAACTTTTAAATCATAAAAGATAGTAGATTTTATTTTCTACTGACTCTTTTAATGGATTGCTTATTCATTATAGATTAAACTTGTTGTCTATTGTATTTTATCGGTTTAACATTGTTAAAGGCTAATGATAATTTATCCTGCATTATCTTAGTCATAATATTTCTTCTTGGGCTAGTTGAGCTCACCCTTTCTTTCACCTGTTCTCTTCGAGAAATGAGAACGTGGCGAGGACTAATGGGGAGCGGAGTGATGGTCCGATGATAGTATTAGTAGTCCTCACTATTCTCGTTAAATAGTGTGACAATAAATGTAATGAGGACTTATTCTGAGAGTGGATATTGTCTAGAAGACAATATTTGTATTAAAACTCACAACTTTCTTGTTGTATATTAAAGATTGTATTTGTATTCTGCACCATGTATCTGGCGACCCAAGATGGGTGATGTATACCTATTTTGGGGGCGTCACAGTTGGTATCAGAGCTTAGGGATATGATCACTGGCTAAGATGTGAGATAAGAACTAGAAGGGGAGAGACGGAGAATTCCTTCGCTAGTATGACCTACCTAAGTTTATTTGTTATTTAATTGGTCGGTCAGAGTGTAGGGTTAATATGTGATATGTTATGCGACGCCCCCAAAATAGGTATACATCACCCATTCTGAGTTGTCAATACATGGTACAGAAACAACTACAACTTTATTAATACAATATAAAAATTGTGAGTTTAAATACAAATATTATCATCTAGACAATATCCATACCCAACTAAGTCCTCATCATAATTATTAATACATTATTTTACAACACCTGTTCATCTCAACACTTGTTCATCTTTGCACTACGGGACAAAGATAGTCATCATAAAATCATTAATCTCTGCACTACAGGCCAAAGATATTCAATTATATCATCATATAGGACTGAGGATGATGAAAAATATTTTAAAGAAAACGAATCCAGTGAAACAAAAGAATAAATATTAAGGATTCGTATCTCAGTTTATACATGTTCAAAAATACCTCATAAATAATCATAGTGGAGTAAAATTCAAGAATGATCAAAACATGGATACAATCAAAGCTAGTACCTATAATAGATATTTTGGACGAAAAGAAATTTTTTTATTTTTTGATGAATAATGTAAATATTCGTGAATAGTCAGATATCGTGAATAAGAACCCCGGCACAAAAAGTTCCAAATTTGATTAAAAGTTCAAACCAATATTTCGGCATAATGATATTGAAGAAAATAATATCATTTAAAAAAATAACATCCCTTACCTCGTAAAGACAATACTTCTAGTTGAAACACCGGATATAGGCTATGACTTGAACTTGCACCGTATAGCAACACTCAAAGTATTAAAATACTCACAAGAATACGCTCAATATATCGAGGGAGAAAGAGAGAGAAAACTTCAGTTTTCGGTGTGATTTTCAATTCTAACCTAAGCACCCTATTTATAGGAAAATGTTTAGAACACCAAAGCAGAAAATTTAATATAATATTAATATATAAATAAAATTTTCTACGCCAACCTTAGACTTCTGAATTCAGCAACTTAGCATGTGTTTAATGAGGCTCACAACATATAAAAAACATTTTTATTAAAAAAAATATTTAAAACTTCAAAAATTAATTATTTCGAAACCTCGGAACTTCAATAATTCACAATAAATAGCCCTTTTGTCAGAAAAATTCGAACCTCATATCTTTTTCATAGGAAATTTCATTCTCTACAACTTTGCAGAAGAATATTTTTCCAAATTCCAAACAGAAATTGACTGAAATTCACAAACGGACGATTTTACAAGCTATAATCAAATTTCAGTCAAGAAATGGGGTCCACCGACATGAAAAACATGTTTTTAACATTTTTAGTAACAAAAATACTCCTCCTCCACATATACTCATATATCCCACATTCATCGTAAAAATATCATCATTATTATATTATTATAATATAATAATATATTTAAATAAATTATTTTATCAGAAAAAGATAAAATATTAATTTTCAACAATTGTCACATTAAAAAATTTCTCCATCTATATCCACATAAAATCAATATTTTCTTCATCATATAAATCAATAATTAATTATTCATAAATTATATTACAGAATCACAATACTGAAAACCAAGCAGTTCCCATGATAGAGGGGGTTTTCCAATAAGGATTTCTCCTTATTGGCGCACAATTAGATGACCCAACCTCTCTTGGATGTAACTTTCTAGACATTGCCAATATTATTATCTAATAATATTATTCAAATAATATGAATTATTGATCCGATAATGGGAAATCTTCGTAAATGACAATTATTGAAACAACAATAATATAAAATATCCACGCAACAATTATTGAATCAATTAAAATAAAATCTTGAATAAGAATTATCGTAACAATTATTGAGTAAAGGTCTTCTTTACGTAAGAATCAATAATTGGTGCAATACCACGTATCTTCTTGTGTTTTAACCACCGAGTATTTTAACAAGATTATTAGCAGTAATAACTACGCCAGTTATTTATAAACAACTTATACTTGTCATTTTCTTCATCCAATCGTTTTTTTAAGTTATGGGGCCCACACAAAAGGTCACACGTCGTCATATGAATATTCTCCAACACAAGAAGAATATTCCACGACCAAACAAATATTTTATAACCATTTGCTTATTTGAAATATTTGCGTATTTTACCCATAACTATCCACATTAATCAAATCAACCCTTACTATTTTAAAATAATAAATAGAGAAAATTTAATTTCATTAATAATAAGTTGGGGTCTTACAACCTCCCCTCCTTATGAAATTTGTGACGCCCCCAAAATTAGGTATACGTCACCCATCTTGGGTCGCCACTTACATGGTACATAAATTTAAATACAACTTACTAATATAACTGTGCGGTATACAATACGACATAAACTATGAAGTTTGAATACAAATATTGTCTACTAGATATTATACAAACTCAAAAGGAGTCCTCATTACAACTATTATCACACTATTTCACGTAATAGTGAGGACTACTAATGCTATCCTTTGGACCATTACTCGCTCTCACGACTGCGTCTCACTATGTTCTCATTTCACAAGAGAACGTGAAAGAAAGGGTGAGCTCAACTAGCCCAATAAGAAATATTATGACTAAGATAATGCGAATAATTTATCATTAGCCTTCAACGGTGTTAAACCGATAAAATACAATAGACAACAAGTTTAATCTGCGGTAATGAATAAGCAATCCATTAAAAGAGTCAAGTAGAGAATAAAGTCTACTATCTTTTAGGTTTTAAAAGGTTTTCATCATTTATTATAAATGAGACTCACTTTTAATAAATAATCCACATCATCGAATCACCCACGCACTACTGACCCAAGGATATTCATCAAATTATCAATGGTCATGACTATACCGAATCACCCCGGTCATAATCATACCAAAAACTATCCATCAACGCATTACGAATACCGGGACTTTTATCACATCATTTATAACAAGCCATGATTATACCGAATGATCCTCGTCATAATCATACTAAGTTCATCTATACACGTAAGTTCAAGATAACATAATATAACATGAGGATGATGACAATGACATAATAATTCAATAAAACAAGTTCAAGAATTATTTTATCCGAGAATTATTAACGTCCAAATTGTCAAATGATCTTTGTTTTGTAGAGTAAAATTCAAGAATGATCGGAAGAATATTTCCATGAAAAGATATCTTTGGATGAAGCGCAAATATCAAGGATATTCCACTAATTTCATGGAGTATAGAAGTCAAAGATTTAACCAACCGGGTATAATAAAGAATGGAATAACAAAAGAAATCACCATGCATGCGGTATTGCAGATAGGCAAAGTTATTCCAATGTAATAATAATAATCTAACCGTGTCGTGAAATTCACACCAAGCGGATGATCCAATGAATAATAAATGTTGAATAATAAACAATGGAACCAGTCCTGTAAAATACACGCATGTGATATTCCAACGTAATAATAAATGCGGAATAATAAACAATGGAACCAGTCCGGTAAAACACACGTATGTGATATTCCAATGTAATAATAAAGAATGGAATAATGAAGGAGATCACCAAGTATAGGGGATTCCAGCATATCAAGTTATTCCAACGTAATAAATAAGAATGGAATAATATAAGGATTTCACCAAGTATAGGGTATCTGCCATATCTGAGTTATGTATAGGGTATACCACTTTTACAAAAGTTATTCCAATGTAATAATAAGAAATGGAATAACAACGATTTCTCTTCATGAATAAGAAAGAATAACACCCTTACGGGTACAACAAATAATATTCCCTACCTTAGAAGAATTGAATATTGGCAAGGTGAAGTAGCGAATACTTTTCTTTCTCTCTACATAGTTTCTCTCTCTAAGTTTCAAAGAATTAAGTGAAAATAATGAAGCACTAGGCCTCTATTTATAGAAGATTTCTAGCTTAAGACCGCCATGTGAAAAGGCAAGTGGCTTGACGATTGGTGATGTGAAAAGAAAAGTGGTTTGGCGCACCGTAATGTGAAACGACAAGTGGTTCGGCGCTTTGTAATGTGAAACGACAAGTGGTTCAACGCTTTGTAATGTGAAAACGACAAGTGGTTCGGCGCTTTGTAATGTGAAACGGCAAGTGGTTTGATGTCCGGTAAAGGTAATTACTATTGACGAAGGTAATTACTATTCACAAGGGTAATTACTATTGACGAAGGTAATTACTATTGTGAAGGTAAATACTATCGACGAAGGTAATTACTATTCACAAAGGTAATTACTATTGACGAAGGTAATTAATATTGACGAAGGTAAATATTATTGACGAAGGTAATTACTATTCACAAAGGTAATTACTATCGACGAAGAGACTCTTAGATAATGACATATACGGCCCCCATAAAATAATCAAACTTACCACAAACGCCTCATAACAGACTCTTTATATACATTAAGGATTGAATAAATATTACCACAAATCATTTTATTTTAAATCAACACATTTTTAATCTTTCAACAATTATTAATCATTTATAAATTGTTGTCTCAATTAATAATATAACATATTATACGAGATGATAATTTGTGACAATAATTGAATCAATAATATAAGAGATATGATGCGTGAATTATCAGAGTGATAATTGAGCATAGGTGGTGAGTGACTTCTCACGTAAGCATCAATAATCAATATCGTGTGCTACTATGCAACCACGCCAGACATCTTGTATTTTTACCACCGGGTAGTTCAATAGTTTTAACGGTAACACCTCCGCCAGTTATTTTTATAAAATATTTTTGTCGCTTTTCTCGATCCGATAATAATTACATTGTGGGGTCCACCAATGATTGAGCCGTTGTACGAATATTCCCTAACAAAAAGAATATTCTCCGACCAAACGAATATTTTATAACAACTTGCATACTTTGCAAAATTTATAAATATTACCCACAACTATAATATTATCTCAAATTCACACCATAATATTAAAAATTATTTTGACAAAATTTAAATCTTTATTGATAAAATCTGGGGTCTCACAATCTCCCCTCCTTATGGAACTTCGCCCTCGAAATTAGGGTACGTACCTGGTATGATAAAGAGGTGAGGATACCTTGAATACCTTTATCGTTTGAAAACATTAAATTCATCTTTGTAATCCGGCCAAAGATATTTATTCACAATTCATCTTTGCACTACAGGCCAAAGATATACAATCAGAAAACCAATAATGCCGAGACGCAGACTTAATAGTATCACGACCACGAATTATCCATGCACCATCGCCAAGGATATTCGTGTTTTCAATCTGATCATGATTATACCGAATAATCCTTGGTCATAATCATACCAAGTCTATCAATGCACTACTGACCAAAGATGACTTTTACCACATCCATGAATTAATATTTCACTTCTTTGAGACTCACTCAATAATTAATCCATATCATCGAATCATCCCCGCACTACAGGGCCCAATGATATTCATTAAGTATCACGACCACGAATTATCCATGCACTACTACCAAAGATAATCGTGTATTCATTAAGATATCACGACCACAAATTATCCATGCACTACTACCAAAGATAATCGTGTATTCATTAGTATCACGACCACAAATTATCCATGCACTACGTGCCAAAGATAATCGTGTATTCATTAGTATCACGACCACAAATTATCCATGCACTACTACCAAAGATAATCGTGTATTCATTAGTATCACGACCACAAATTATCCATGCACTACGTGCGAAAGATAATCGTGTATTCATTAGTATCACGACCACAAATTATCCATGCACTACTACCCAAAGATAATCGTGTTTTCAATTACGGTTATGATTATACCCGAACAATCCTCGGTCATAATCATACCAAGTCCATCTATGCACTACAGTGCCACGAGATGACTTTCAACATAATATAAACACGAGGATAATGATATAAAGAATCAATCAAATGAGATAAAGGATAAATATTAAACATTTATAATATAATTTATCCAGATTCAAGAATATTCCCATGTTATCAATCACTTAATAATCTCATAATCTAATATCATTAATATTATAACAATATTTTAATCACTTCTTAAATTTATAAACAATTTATCTCAATTGTTTACGCTTTTACCATATATTGTATTTAATCATTCAAAATGCCATACTCATAAGATATCATCACCAATTATCAAATCCTCATCAAAAAAATATGCATATATTCGATATAGGATTCTCTAGCCATAAAATCCTATTTTCAACTTTGTTACTTCACATAACATATTTAACTCATATGTTCAGAATTAAACTATTTTCATGAAAAATACCAAATCAGTCCCAAAAATATTTCTTTTCTGGGTTTTAGCATAATATAGTCCCATAATGAAAATATATTTTTCTCGAATTTTAAAATTCATTTACTATTTTTCAAAAATCAATTTCTAATTAATTCCTTAAGAAATTAGCTACCTCAAGTTTAACTCCAAAAATTCCCAAATCTTGACAGGACCTTACCCATGTTAACGTGAGCTTCCAGTTTAAATTTCATGGTCATCTGAGTTATAGAACTCCTGTTATAGCGTTTTTTAAAAAAACCTAAATATTGAAATAGTCATAACTTGCGCATTTTAAGTCAGAATGAGCTCATTTTTGGACAGGAGGTACTTTATACCATATACCTTCATGTCCCAAAAGGCCAGAATTTTTCTTATAATTTAAGTGACTGAAACAACCCGTCTAAAATCATGGCAGCAACTTTTTCGGTTTTTACAATTTTGCACTCCTTTGCTAAAATCAGTCCACACAAAAATCTACAACACCTTTTTCAGTAAATCCACTTGGATTAGTTAGGTAACTCATAGATCTTAACTCTAGGACTTGACCACACTCAAAAATTCAAAATATAATAGGAGATATGGTCAATTGAATTTCGTGTTACGTTTTTCACCAAAATCTTATTTTCAACTCTTTGTGATTTCTAAGAAATTTTCATGTTTTCACATACTAACCCATATAACTCATCATAAAACTTACTAATACTCCATATACCCATGATTTTCATCAGTTCTATACTTTTATTATGACTTTCATCATAATCCACGTAAACAGATCCTTTTAGTTGAAGAAATATTTGAGGGTTTAAGAAATGGGTTTTTGTACTGGGGTCAATACAAAATTCGATTTCACGTTCTAGTGTAGGTTAGAAGTCTTCAAGAATACGCCAAAAATTTATTAATGATAGAAATATCATTCAAAATCATTACTCTCGTCCAAGACTTGGATAAGACGTCACATTAATACCAATCTGTGACTTCTATCCCTTAACCTCGGATAACACCTCACAATGATACCTATCAACTTGCCATCTTCAATACGACGTCGCTTACTGTAAAATCAAGCTTTGTGCATTTTTAACTTCTTCTGAGTCAAATTTAAACGTTGAACACAACTAGGTGAAATAAAAGAGTGGGTAGAACGGTATCTAACACGGTATATGTTAGGTTTGTAATATTCATATGAACGCATCAAATTGCAAAAAAAAAGCGAAGCGTAAAAATCGTAGTTTAAAAAATTTACAAACCATATACCCGGATCACCCTTTATGCACAATTATTAATTAAACGAAAAGATAAAGAATAAAATCATACCCTTGAAGATCGAGCTTCCTCGTGTACAAGTTCACCTCCAAATCCTTTCGCTCAATCTTGAATCCACCGGGTTTTGTTCCTTCCTTTCGATCAACGTTAGCCACCCATATGTTTGGCCTCTGTAGGTGATCCACCAAGAAAGAAGAAAAAATTCAAGAAGAAGGGTGGTTGGCTAAACCCTAGTTTTTCTATCTCTATAGAAAAGGTACTCTCCAACAAATTGGAATTATTACGTTGTAAAAAGTCAACAACCCATACCACCCATAATAAGACTCTCTTATTTATAGATGTGGGCAACCCACCTTAACAATTAAGGAATTGGGTTTTATTAATTAATTAAATTTTTTTAATTAATTAAGCTCCCTAATCTTATTAGGGATAATTAATTAAACTCCTTTAACTAATTTTCCTTCCTAATCCAATTAGGAATAAATGAGAGTACTTATATTAAATTAATTCCTAAACTCTTTTAGAAATTAAAATAATAATAATTGTAATAATATTAATAAGACTCTCTTATTAATTTATATTTAATATTTCTAAAATATTAAATAATAATATTAAGCTATTTAATTTATTCTATCACCATAGATTAAATTAAATATACATAACATATTATTACGATTATGCCATTAACTTCTTAAATAATTATTCTTCCTTTTATGGTGTGACCCTTTAGTTCTCTCCATATTAAACCTATTGTGAATAAATCAATTAGAATAATTCTAATCTTATTTAAATAAATAAATTAAACAATTAATTTATTTAAATAAATAATATTTATTCTACAATAGGATAAGTTCTCCCTAAATGATCAACGACTTTTCCGATAATATAGATTTCAACATTAATCATTAAAGAACCTTTGAGTAAATAGTTACCGCATAATTCAATCCTTCCACCATACAATGTCCCAATTAAATATAAGACATGGAATTACCGTCAAGTCTTATTTTATTTAATTATATGTATTTCGATCCTTAAATGCATTAACTCCAAATAATGCAAATTAGAAACTCCTTTCTAATTTCATTCTCGCCTTTAACCAAGGACTACCGGGTTGTCATTTATCGAATCACATAGACATTTCTCTTCTTTTATTAGAAGTGGTAGATTCTTTATCGATCATACATTATCTCCATGTATAACTTATTATACCCAAGCATACCTTTTGATATACCCTAAGGGTCTTAAGGAATAAGTCAAAGTATAACTCATCATACACAAGATACTATGATGATCTCAAGTCCAAGGATCACTTGACTACTATCACTACAGAATTCCTATCGACAGCAAATAAAACTCCATTAGGTATTCCTTAGCGAGCCAATGCTCAAAGGAACTTATTCTCTAATAAGCACCTACATACTTGCTTTAGTGTTCCACACAAAAATGATCATGAGAGATCAATCATCCTCATCCAATGAGCAAGCAACGATGTACCAATCTATCCTGGATTCACTAATCCCCAATTTAGTAATCCAACGATTGGGAACTATTTTAGTTTTAAGCTTTCTAAGAATTTAGATCTCATTAGAATGATCATCATCATTATTCTAAAAGCATTGCTTAAAACTATGGGTTTATCACATATTATAAAACAAAGATCATGTAGATAATTAAAAGCCTTTAATAAATTAATACTTTTTATTAATAAATGAATAAGATTGTTACAAAGTATATGCTTTATCATCAAACATGATCGGCTTGTGTGCATACTACTTTCAATCTCCCACTTGCACTAAAGCCAATCGTCATGGTATCTTATACTCTTCTTCTCTAAGTGACGATTATCCCGTCATTGGATAAGCTTTAGTTAATGGATATGTAATGTTGTTCATGAGAGTCCACTATCTCTATAGTGATTTCCCATCTTTCAATGATTCTAATAATCAAATGAAAGTGCCACAACACATGTTTAGATCCAAGATGAGACTTAGAACTATTCCTAGTTCTCAGAATGAACTTTAATCCAAACAATCAACTTGCAGCCTTCATTTATAGCTATATACTTTGTCTTTATCACTAAACCAAAGAACTCTTTTTTCATTGCTTGAACCTTTCCAATTCACTCGCACCACTGCTCAAGATAACGCTTTACCTTAAAGTGGATTTTCTATCATCTTGGTCTCGTCTCTAAAAAACTTGAGTCTCATAAGCCCTCTAGTTTTAATTTAGACCCACCATAAATATGATCACATCCTTAGTGCTTGCTAAGCACTTTTTAAGATATTTTCACCGACTCATAGTGAACTTCTCCGTAATACGACCGATCAACATCGTGTCTCGTATATTTCATTGCATACATGATAGTCACTCATGCGACCTCTCTTTTCGTGAGTCTGTGGGGACTATTAAGAGAGATACACCCATAGCTCATCTACATGAGACATCTCTTGAGTTTGCCATGCTAAACGACTTTAGCATCAAATGAATATACGCCTCGGGTTAAGTCGAGCATCCTTTAAATCTATCTATATAGATTTATATCCCCAATTAAGATACTCTTCCAAATCATTCATGGAGGAATGTTTAGACAACTTTATCTTTAATGATTGTAGCATTGGTATGTTATTCCTCATCCGTAGTATATCAACATATAATACTAGAAATTTCACGATGCTCCCAATCGACCCTTTTTGTACACTTTGGTTCATTCTTATTTTGATAAAATCAAACTCTTTTGATTGTCTCATCAAAACGAATGTTCCATATTTGAGAAACTTGCTTCAATCCATTTCTCTCGATGTCTCAACACTCCTCATCGTATGAAATCCATCATCATCTTCTATGATGTGTACCTCATCATCATCATCCATGATGAATCCATACCTCCTAGGTATCTTCTGGTGCTATTCCGATTTACGATTCAGCCAGGGTATAATAGGTCTATCTACATGTTCCTCTTATTCGACTTATAGTATTTTGTGGTTCTTGAACTCTTCAAGATCTATTATCCTCCCACTAGCCCTTTCAATGATAAACACCTTTATCTTAGTAGGCGCTGTGTTTCGTAACAAACACCTTTTGCTAAGTAGAATTATAGAACATATACCCTAAACTTACTTTAGGATGTCCCACAAATCAGATTTGTCAAATTTTGTCCCAAGCTTATCTTTTGAAACCTTTTCACATAAGTTGACAACCCCTTATCTTAACATACTTAAGATTAGGAATCCTCCCCGTCCATAACTTTTATGGAGTCTTCAATGGATTTTGAGGTTACCTTTTCCGTAGATATATGCACCCATTTCTATGACATGACCCTGTAAGATATACCGGAATGTCGGTAAAATCATTATGGACCGCACTATGTCCAACAAGGTATGATTTTTCCTTTCGTATACATCAATCAATTATTATGTATCGAGAGGCGTCCATTATGAGAAAACCATTTGAGATGATCTAGAAACTTATTGCACAAGTATTTATTCCTTGATCTAATCAAAGAATCTTAATACATTGTCAATTTGTTTCACTTCAATTCTTTCAACCTTTCAAATAATTCACACTCTTGTATTTCAAAGAATACACACATTCAACTCTTTGAATGATCATCTCCTTTTCTTATACTAATTTGTTCAATATGCAAAATTATTTTCATGTAAGTCAAGTATACAAAATTTATTAAGTAATATTCCAATTATATACAAAACATTATTATTATAAATAGAACAACAATTGTTCTTAATTATAATACCAAAGATTTCATTTTCCAACAATAAAATGGAAATAATATTTTTAAATAAGAACTGAATACAATAACAACTTATCGACTTAATAGATTTGCCCGTAGGCATTGCTAAACTATAAGTTTCTATGGCTAATGCAGCAACCTTTGCTTCATTTTCCACACATAGGATTACTTATATTTGTTTAGCTTTCTACTTCTGCTTGGTCCTTCATAAATCTATATTTATGATAACCAAAGCTCGGATCCAATACCCAAGTAGAACCTCGACTTAAAGAAAAAATTATTTTAAATCATGAACAAATTTGTATTTATAACCAAACTTCACTAAGCTTCTTTGGTTAGCCTCTCGCAAGATGCTTCTCGCAGCTTCATTCCAAAGGTCCAGCTATTGCAAAGGGAAGCAAACTCCTTTGCTATCCGTATCGCTTTTGTTCTTATTATCCTTTGTTTACGCCTTTCTATTTACCTTCTTTGAATCGCTCTTCTTTTGTAAGATCCTTTGGCCCCTACCAAGAAGACTTGGTCTTTTCGGTTGAAAGTGACTCTCAACATTTTTCAACATGTTAAGCAAATCAAAAGGTCGATATCTAGCTTGTTTATATGAAAAATTCACAACAATTGTGAAAGGAGTCCCGGAGTGAGTGCAAGATCAAATCTTGCTCAACTCTCCATCCATGACAAAACCAATTGTCCTAATCGATCAATCAAATTGATTATGTTAAGAACTTTTTGTCTCGTATTTATAGAGTGCCATCGCCATTCTAGATCGAAGAGCTCCTTAGATATCTCGATATCTATCGGTCCCACTTTCCTCACCATCAACTACTGATGCGTGCGAATATAAGAGAGAGCATCCATAGTTTCATGCCGACGTCAAGCTTGTTACTTATGGATGCGAGCATGATGCATCGAGCCAATCAGTGCATCATCTTGCCACTTTCTAAAAAGTAGCAATCTCTTCCTCGAGGCATTGTCTCGCAACCATTGCGTGGATAAAGCGATATGACATATAAGATAGCTTTTCACCCATGAGAACTATTCTCAAATTCCTTAACCAATCCGCTTTTAATTCGGCCCCGATTAATTTAGCATCTAATATGCTTCGCAGGATAGTAATTTTAGACATTGTAAAATTCTCAGAAATGAATTTGTAATTAACAACATTTTAACATACATTCTTTTATTAATTACCAAAATAATTTAGGTCTTGTTTTAAATTGGTATCTCCCACTATTTTCTTCAAACTATATTACCCTCACTTATATAGTTCGGAAAATCTAATTAAAGATTTGCTAGTGAGAATAAGGATCCCATTTCAAATGTATATAGCCTTGTGGTGACACAACAAACAAACTATATAAAATAAATAGGTAGACAACTTTTGTCAATTACATCAACTATGCAACTCCTTTTCTTTTGCCTCTTAGATTATTTTGATCAAGTGGTGGCACATCCGAATCAAAATTATCCAAGTTAAGTCCGACCTAGCACTCCATATATTCAAAAAGAAAATATCATCCTTGTGGTGACACAACAAAACAATATTGTTCAATTTTCTTTATAAGCATCAAATGTGATAAATTAACATCTTAAATACTTAATACTTGCCTTGTGGTGACACAACAAACTCATATTAAATATTTAATACTCTATTAATTTTATCATGCTAGAAAGGCTTACGTGCTCGATATTCCAAATATCTTTGAACGCTTAGACTTAATATAAAAATTTGAGGGTTTGTTATTAATTTATCTCATCTTGTTTAGCGCATGCATTACATATATATATATAAAATACGCGTTATATTAATGAACATGCTAAGCATGTTTATATAATATATATATATATATAAGTATAAACATGCACATATAGAATACTATATTCTACCCGGATTGATTATGGACTTTTATTCTAGTTTGTTCACTAGAGCCACCAAGTGAACCAAAAGGTCAAACCCTAGGGGTGCAAGAAATAATATTTAAATATAACTATTACATTTAA
The DNA here is from genome assembly GCA_020205615.1 of Panax quinquefolius. Lineage (NCBI taxonomy): Eukaryota > Viridiplantae > Streptophyta > Magnoliopsida > Apiales > Araliaceae > Panax > Panax quinquefolius. The sequence continues at coordinate 1,232,722 of CM035163.1, read as the reverse complement.
ACCCTGCTCCATTACAAACGGGTCTTCAAGCGCCTCCTTGCTCCTTGATCTCCAATTTTTCAAAATTAATTCTAACTATTCCTATTACAAAACTTATTTAAAATAAATAGAAACCTTGATCAAAGAAATAAAGGGAAGTACATAGAGAGGAGATAGAATTTACATTAAGAAAAATTAGAGAAGACGAGGTACGCAGAATTCCCATTTAATAAAACCATACATTCACGCATCCAACTAAAATAAAATCCAATCGCATCGGGTCAATAAATTCCATAATCAATCCCATTTATTATCATACACATCATCATACGCATCAATAAATAACATTCATCTTATGAATAATAAACATTTAATATATATATTGATATCATTTAATGGGCAAATTTAGTTAGATAAAATCTATTTTTGAATCAAAATAAACTCCTTTATTTTAATCCAAATTTAAATCAAAATAAAACTATTTTATTTTAATTTATCCTATTTTGAATAAAATAAACTATTTTATTTTAATCAAAATTTTAATCAAAATAAACTCCTTTATTTTAATTAATTATGGAATCCAATTCCATGTAATAAAAAAATCTCTAATTAAAATAAACTCTTTTATTTTAATTAATTATGGAATCCAATTCCATGTAAAAAAAATATTAAAGGAAACACTTGATTATCTTTCCTATTCACAAATAAACTCCTTTATTTTGAATAATATGAAATCTTATTTCATATTTAAATAAACTCCTTTATTTAAGGAAACACTGGATTTTCTTTCCTATTCACAAATAAACTCCTTTATTTTGAATAATATGAAATCTTATTTCATATTTAAATAAACTCCTTTATTTAAGGAAATTAGGATTCTCTTTCCTATTCACAAATAAACTCTTTTATTTTAAATAATATGAAATCTTATTTCATATCTAAACAAACTCCTTTATTTAAGGAAAGATGGATTTACTTCCTTATTCACAAATAAATTCCTTTATTTTAGGAAAAATAAAATCCAATTTCAACTCCAATTAGTTATCATGGAATCCAATTCCAACTCTAATTAGTTAAGATGAAATTTAATTTTAAAATTAAAATAAACTTTTATTTTAAGATTAAAATGAACTTTTTATTTTAAAATTAAAATAAACTTTATTTTAATTCTAAAATTATTAAGAAAAATATATATATACTATTATATATATATATGTAAAACCAGTATATATATATATATATAATATATATAACTTTAACATGGTGCCCTTAATATTAGTATATCGCTTTTAGTTTAGCAATTGCCGTATTTGAATGTTATCCGTATTATTTGTATAACCTTGAACCACGTGAGTCACATGCTTCAAAATAAAAATTGCTCCTCGTTAATCATATTATCACACATATGCGGAAAAAGAAAAAAAAAGTGTTCACGTTTTTTTTTTTTTTTTTTTTAATTTTATACAATAAAATTATGCCCAATTAAATTATTCAAAATACATATCAATATACATATCAAATTAAACAATTAATAATTCGCATAAAGGTTTGGCTCGATGCCACCGTTAGGTTTGTAATATTCATGTAATCGCAATCAAATTGCAAAAAAAAAAGCTAAAGCGTAAAAAAATCGAGTTTAAAAATTTTACAAACCATATACCCTGGATCACCCTTTATGCACAATTATTAATTAAACGAAAAGATAAAGAATAAAATCATACCCTCAAGATCGAGCTTCCTCGTGTACAAGTTCACCTCCAAATCCTTTCGCTCAATCTTGAATCCACCGGGTTTGGTTCCTTCCTTTCGATCAACGTTACCCACCCATATGTTTGGCCTCTGAGAGGTGATCCACCAAGGAAGAAGAAAATTCAAGAAGAAGGGTGGTTGGCTAAACCCTAGTTTTTCTATCTCTATAGAAAAGGGTACTTCCAACAAATTGGAATTATTACGTTGTAAAAAGTCAACAACCCATACCACCCATAATAAGACTCTCTTATTTATAGATGTGGCAACCCACCTTAATAATTAAGGAATTGGGTTTTAATTAATTAATTAAATTTTAATTAATTAAGCTCCCTAATCTTATTAGGATAATTAATTAAACTCCTTTAACTAATTTTCTTTCCTAATCCAATTAGGAATAAATGAGAGTACTTTATATTAAATTAATTCCTAAACTCTTTTAGAAATTAAAATAATAATAATTGTAATAATATTAATAAGACTCTCTTATTAATTTATATTTAATATTTCTAAAATATTAAATAATAATATTAAGCTATTTAATTTATTCTATCACCATAGATTAAATTAAATATACATAACATATTATTACGATTATGCCATTTACTTCTTAAATAATTATTCTTCCTTTTATGGTGTGACCTTTTAGGTTCTCCATATTAAACCTATGTGAATAAATCAATTAGAATAATTTAATCTTATTTAAATAAATAAATTAAACAATTAATTTATTTAAATAAATAATATTTATTCTACAATAGGATATGTTCTCCCCAAATGATCAACGACTTTTCGGATAATATAGATTTCAACATTAATCATTAAAGAACCTTTGAGTAAATAGTTACCGTGATAATTCAATCCTTCCACCATACAATGTCCCAATTAAATATAAGACATGGAATTACATCACAAGTCTTATTTTATTTAATTATATGTATTTCGATCCTTAAATGCACAACTCAAATAATGCAAATTAGAAACTCCTTTCTAATTTCATTCTCGCCGCCAAGGACTACCGGGTTGTCATTTATCGAATCACATAGACATTTCTCTTTTATTAGAAGTGGTAGATTCTTTATCGATCATACATTATCTCCACGTACAACTTATTATACCCAAGCATACCTTTTGATATACCCTAAGGGTCTTAAGGAATAAGTCAAAGTATAACTCATCATACACAAGATACTATGATAATCTCAAGTCCAAGGATCACTCAGACTACTATCACTATAGGAATTCCTATCGACAGCAAATAAAACTCCATTAGGTATTCCTTAGCGAGCCAATGCTCAAATGAACTTATTCTCTAATAAGCACCTACATACTTGCTTTAGTGTTCCACACAAATGATCATGAGATCAATCATCCTCATCCAATGAGCAAAGAAACGTATGTACCAATCTATCCGGATTCACTAATCCCCAATTTAGTAATCCAATGATTGGGAACTATTTTAGTTTTAAGCTTTCTAAGAATTTAGATCTCATTAGAATGATCATCATCATTATTCTAAAAGCATTGCTTAAAACTACGGGTTTATCACATATTATAAAACAAAGATCATGTAGATAATTAAAAGCCTTTAATAAATTAATACTTTTTATTAATAAATGAATAAGATTGTTACAAAGTATATGCTTTATCATCAAATATGATTGGCTTGTGTGCATACTACTTTCAAAGATAGACTTCGCAAGAGCTTATGATTAACTTACCCGTGATAATTTTATTCGGGTTCCTCGTCACGAAAAAAAACGCTCTCTCTTAAACTACTGGCTTTGGTTTATCTCGGGACGACCTTTGGTGCCTCCATCATAGTTGAATTTGTCTTCTGATGGCGACAAAAATCGAGCCTAAGTGACTTTCTCTTCCACAATTATAACATGTTTTTGACTCGCCACGTGGCGCAGCGATTCGGACCGATGTGTCCCTCTCTCCGCATTTGAAGCATATGATAGTGGTCTTTCTCCTTCCTTAACAACTTGGTCTTTGTCTTGACGCCTTTCCATCATTATTGAATCTCCTTTTCTTGAAATGTCCATTCTTATTATTTTGGCCCGATTACCACCAGTGGTTACCATATCCGCCCGTTGATTCCTCCGCTGTTGTCACCGCTTCGATGACTACTCTCACCGGTATTATAATTTTGCTTGTACCGCTTCTCTTTTAGTTGCGTTGACTCGTTATCGCTACTTCCACTAATCGAGCCCTATTTACAACATCTGAATAGAAGCACGCTTTATGAGAAATACGATGTTGACGTATCTCCGGCTTCAAACCTCTTAAAAACATTCGCCATTCTCTTCATTATCCACCAAGTGGGACGAAAACCGTGATAACTCCGCAAATTTTGCCTCGTATTGCGACACCTGGTCATATATTGTTTTGTTCCAACTTGATAAACTCAACCTCCTTTATGTGGCGAATACTTTCGTGAAAGTATTTATCGTTGAATGACTCCCCGGAACTTCTCCCAAGATATCTTCAATGAAAGAGGTTGAGTACGCTTCTGGATTTCCACCCAATGTCTCTCTCTCCGCAAGAACAAAAGGCGGCAAAAGGAACCTTTTGCTCCTCGAGCATCCCAAGACATCAAATATCTTGGTAATCTGCTTTATCCATGCTTCCGCTAAAGTGGTTTTGGCTCTCCTTAAACTCCGGTGGTCCCAGCTCCTTGAATTGTTTAATGCGGTGGCCTTGAGAGTTTTTCGTGTTTCCACCTACGCTTTGGGCAGAGTCGCTTTCTCCGATGTTGCATGAATTCTAAAACTTCTTAAACGTCATCATCGCTCAAATCAATTGATCGTTGTTGTTGTTTACGGGAGGATTATCGCCATCCCGTTGCACATTATCCTCGATTATTGATCCGTGGAGAATCAACAGCCTCTCATCAGTCTCCATTGTTATTCTCAACATTCTTGGATGCCATTTTCAAACACCGCCACAAAATAAGGGTTAATTGACATGCAACATATTATCACTATACTCGGAGCCAATCAAATACCAAATAAACTTAGGTAGGTCATACTAGCGAAGGTATTCCCCGTCTCTCCCCTCTTAGTACTATTCTCACATCTTAGCCAGGGATCATATCCCTAAGCTCTGATACCAACTGTGACTCTGGACACCAACTTGTGTCAAGACCTCACATTGGTACTCTATCACTTACCAATCGAAAGACTCGTCCCTCTACGGAGAGTCCGGCGGTCATTCCCCATCAACATGAAGTCACCAAATGAGAGGCTCGGGGCTCTTCACACTTATGGCTCGATACCAACCGCATGACGCCCCTAAAATTAGGTATACGTCACCCATCTTGGGTCGCCACTTACATGGTACATAAATTCAAATACAACTTACTAATATAATCGTGTGTAATACAATACGACATAAACTATGAGTTTGAATACAAATATTGTCTACTAGATATTATACAAACTCAAAAGGAGTCCTCATTACAACTATTATCACACTATTTCACGTAATAGTGAGGACTACTAATGCTATCCTTTGGACCATTACTCCGCTCCCCGACTTCGTCTCATTTATGTTCTCATTTCAAGAGAATAAAGAAAAGAAAAGGTGAGCTCAACTAGCCCAAGAAGAAATATTATGACTAAGATAATGCGTAATAATTTATCATTAGCCTTCAACAAAGGTTAAACCGATAAAATACAATAGACAACAAGTTTAACTGCGGAATAAGCAATCCATTAAAAGAGTCAAGTAGAATAAAGTCTACTATCTTTTAGGTTTTAAAAGGTTTTTCATCATCATATATAGTTTGAGACTCAAATTTTAATAAATAATCCACATCATCGAATCACCCCGCACTACTACGGCCAAGGATATTCATCAAATTATCAATGGTCATGACTATATACCCGAATCACCCCGGTCATAATCATACCAAAAACTATCCATCAACGCATTACGGTGCCACCGGGGACTTTTATCACATCATTTATAACAAGCCATGATTATACCGAATGATCCTCGGTCATAATCATACTAAGTTCATCTATACACGTAAGTCAAGATAACATAATATAATATGAGGATGATGACAATGACACATAATAATTCAATAAAACAAGTTCAAGAATTATTTTATCCAGAATTATTAACGTCCAAATTGTCAAAATGATCTTTTATTTGTAGAGTAAAATTCAAGAATGATCGGAAGAATATTTCTATGAAAAGATCTTTGGATGAAGCGCAAATATCAAGGATATTCCACTAATTTCATGGAGTATAAAGTCAAAGATTTAACCAACTGGGTATAATAAAGAATGGAATAACAAAAGAAATCACCATGCATGCGGTAGATTGTATGACATGTGTTATTCCAATAGAATAATAATAACGGAACCAAAGTTAGGTGAAATTCACAAGCGGGATGATCCAATGTAATAATAAATGCTTTGAATAATAAACAATGGAACCAGTCCGGTGTAAAACACACGCATGTGATATTCCAATGTAATAATAAATGCGGAATAATAAACAATGGAACCAGTCCTGTGTAAAACACACGAATGTGATATTCCAATGTAATAATAAAGAATGGAATAACGAAGGAGATCACCAAGTATAGGGGATTCCACAGATCAAAGTTATTCCAATAGAATAAATAAGAATGGAATAATATAAGGATTTCACCAAGTATAGGGTATTTGCTGCATTATCATGAAGTTATGTATAGGGTATACCACTTTTACAAAGTTATTCCAATGTAATAATAAGCAATGGAATAACAACAGTTCTCTTCATGAATAAGAAAGAATAACACCCTTTACTTGCACAACAAATAATATTCCCTACCTTAGAAGAACTGAATATTGGCAAAGTGAAGTAGCGAGAATATCACTTTTCTTCTTTCTCTATAGTTTCTCTCTCTAGAGTTTGATGAATTCGTGAAAAATAATGAAGCACTAGGCCTCTATTTATAGAAGATTTCTAGCTTAAGACCGCCACGTGAAAAGGCAAGTGGCTTGACGGTGATGTGAAAAGAAAAGTGGTTTGGCCTTTTGTAATGTAAAAAGCGACAAGTGGTTCGACGCACAGAATGTGAAACGACAAGTGGTTCAACGCACCAGAATGTGAAACGACAAGTGGTTCGACGCTTTGTAATGTGAAACTAAGTGGTTTGACGTCTGGTAAAGGTAATTACTATTGACGAAGGTAATTACTATTCACAAGGGTAATTACTTATCGACGAAGGTAATTACTATCGATGAAGGTAAATACTATCGACGAAGGTAATTACTATTCACAAAGGTAATTACTATCGACGAAGGTAATTACTATCGATGAAGGTAAATATTATTGACGAAGGTAATTACTATTCACAAAGGTAATTACTATCGATGAAGAGACTCTTAGATAATGACATATGGGCCCCCATATAAAATAATCAAACTTACCACAAACGCCTCATAATGCACTTTTTATATACATTAAGGATTGAATAAATATTACCACAAATCATTTTATTTTTAATCAACACATTTTTTAATCTTTCAACAATTATTAATCATTTATAAATTGTTGTCTCAATTAATAATATAACATATTATACGAGATGATCTTGTGACAATAATTGAATCAATAATATAAGAGATATGATCAAAGAATTATCAGAAGAATAATTGAGCATACCGAGTGACTTCTCACGTAAGCATCAATAATCAATACCGTGTCTTCTTATGCAACCACGCCAGACATCGCATTTTTTACCAATTTGGATAGTTCAACGGCTTTTAATTGTAGAACACCTTCGCCGTTATTTTTATAAAATATTTTTGTCGCTTTCTCGATCCGACAATAATTACATTATGGGGTCCACCAATGATTGAGTAGTTGTATACGAATATTCCCTAACAAAAAGAATATTCCCCACCAAACGAATATTTTATAACAACTTGCATACTTTTGCAAAATTTATAAATACTACCCACAACTATAATATTATCTCAAATTCACACCATAATATTAAAAATTATTTTGACAAAATTTAAATCTTTATTGATAAAATCTGGGGTCTCACAAAATTCCGTCCTCAAAATTGACGTACATACCTGGTGTTTCGAAAAGGTGAGGATACCTCGCTTTCATTTCCGTTTCCAACTCCCAGGTCATTTCCTCTATAGCATGGTTCCTCCACAAAACTTTAACTTGTGGTATGACCTACGTGCGTAGGACATGCTCCTTTCTATCCAAGATCTTGACAGGTACCTCCTCATACGTTAAGTCTTCGGCTATCTCATCCGCTCCTAACTCAATAACGTGGTTCAGGTCTTTCACATATTTACGAAGCACAGATATGTGAAAAACATTATGAACACGAGACATACTTGGAGGTAACGCGAGTCTATAGGCTACATTTCCTACTCGGTCAAGAATTTGAAATGGACCAATAAATCATGGATTGAGCTTTTCTCGTTTCCCAAATCTTATAACTCCCTTCCATGGAGCTACAGGCAACAATACGTGATCCCCAATACTAAATTCCACGTCCTTTCGATGAAGATCCGCATAACTCTTTTGTCGATCCTGTGCCGTTTGTATACGTTGTCGAACCATTTGGATCTTTTTCATAGTCATACGTACCAACCTGGGTCCCAACAATGTTGCTTCACCCACCTCATCTCAACATATTAGAGAGCGACACTTTCGTCCATATAATACTTCAAATGGAGCCACACCTATACTTGCTTGATAACTATTGTTGTAGGAGAATTCCACCAATGGTAAATACTTATCCTAACCGCCTTGAAGTCTAGGACACGAGTCTTAATAGATCTTCAAGAGTTTGAATAGTCCTCTCCGATTGTCCGTCTGCTTGAGGATGGTATGCTTAATCCAATCAGAAATCCGCGCCCATAGCTTTTCGCAAGCTAACCCAAAATCTTGAAGTGAATCTTGGGTCACGATCCAAAACTATGGATACCGGCATGCCATGCAATCTCACAATCTCATTTACATACATACTAGCAAGACGCTCAAGGAATAAGTCTCCGTGATTTCGGCAACAAATGAGCAGACTTGGTTAATCTATCAACAATAACCCAAATAGCATTTATGCCTTGAGAAACTGTGGGAAGACCCGTAACAAAATCCATGGTAATGTGTTCCCACTTCCATTTCGGAATCTCAAGTGGTTGCAATGGACCCTTTGGCACTTGATGCCCCGCCTTTACACGTTGACAAGTTAAACACATCGAGATAAACTTTGCAATCTCTCTCTTCATATTGTTCCACCAAAATGTATGTCAAAGATCACGATACATTTTAGTACTTCCAGGATGAATTGCAAACGGTGTATTGTGTGCCTCCATCATGATCTTGTACTTCAAATCAAAATCGTTAGGAACACAAATTTTGGAGTGGACTCAAAGTATTCCTTCTTCATCGATTCTTGTTTCCGAAATAGCATCTTCTTGTACTTTCTTCTTCATAATCATCAGTTCCGGGTCTGTGGCATGAGCAACTTTAAATTTCTCGATTAAAGTTGGTTCTATACGTATACTTGACATCATTGCATGGGTCCTCGGAGTCTTGAATTCTATTATCATCTTTTGTAAATCACACAAAATGGGCCTTTGTGTTAACAACATCGCACTCGTTCCCGCGTATGATCTTCTTCTCAATGCGTCAGCTACCACGTTTATTTTTCCAGGATGGTATTGAATAGTGTGGTCGTAGTCTTTCAATAGCTCGAGCAAACGTCGCTGTCGCATGTTAAGTTCTTTTTGAGTGAAGAAATATTTGAGGCTTTTATGGCCTGAATATATCTCCACTTTCTCCCCGTATAGATAGTGCCTCCAGATCTTTAAGCGGCAAAACGATCACGCAACGCTAACTCTAGATCGTGAGTAGGATAATTCCTCTCATATTCTTTAAGTTGTCGCAAGGCATAGGCTATGACTTTCCCACGTTGCATGAGAACACATCCTAACCCTTTGCCTAAAACATTGCTGTAGATAACAAATCCATCCGTACCAGATGGTATTGTTAGAATAGGTGCCGAAATAAGTCTCCTCTTAAGCTCTTGGAAACTCTTCTCGCATTCCTCGCTCCACACGAATTTTGTATCCTTCCAAGTCAGATGAGTTAACGGAGTAGCGATTCGAGAAAATCCTTCCACGAATCTCCGATAATAACCAAATAAGCCCGCCGAAGTCGCGTGCTTTCGGTCACCGTCTTTGGTTGTTCCCAACTTTGTATTGCTTCAATCTTCGCCGGATCAACAGATACTCCATGTTTTGACACCACGTGCCTAAGGAATGCTACTTTCTCAAGCCAGAACTCGCATTTCTTCAACTTAGCATAAAACTTGTTTTCACGAAGCCTTTGGAGTACTAGCTTCAAATGGTGCTCATGATCTTCATGGCTTTTGGAATATATGAGGATGTCATCAATAACAACAACAACAAACTGATCCAAATACTCCTTGAATACTCGGTTCATCATATCTATGAAAGCTGCAGGAGCATTAGTCAATCCGAAAGACATGACTAAGAATTCATAATGCCCATACCGAGTTCTCGAAGCGCTTTGGAATATCCTCGCCTAATCTTCACCGATAATATCCGAACGAAGATCGATTTTTGAAAAGAATTTTGCTCTTTTCAATCGGTCAAACAGTCATCAATATGAGGTAATGGCACCTTTTATTCTTGATAGTGATATGATTTATGTGAGACCCCGATTTTATAAATAAAGATTTAAATTTCTCAAATATTTTTTAATATTATGGTGTGGATTTGAGATAGTGTTATAGTTTTGGGTAGTATTTGAAAATTTTGCAAAGTATACAAGTTGTTATAAATATTCGTTTGGTCTGGGAATATTCTTTTTTATCGGGAATATCCGCATGACTAAGACAATCATTGGTGGACCCCACAATGTAAGTATTATCGTAGTTAGAAAATGACAAAAATATTTTATGGAAATAACTACGGAGGTTTTACCATTAATAATTGTTGAACTACCCTAGTAAAGTAAAGAATACGATGTCTGGCGTGGTTGCAAGAGTAGCACCAGTATTGATTATTGATGCTTACGTAAGAAGTCACTCGGTTATACCGCATTATTACTACGATGAATTGTTGCATCATATCTCTCATATTATTGATTCAATTATTGTCACAAAGATTATGTGCATAATATGCTATTTTATTAAATCAATAATTGAGACGACAAAGTTATTCATATTATTAAATTGCAATATTTACAATGTCTAGAAGTTCTGTCAATGAGAGGTTAGATAATCTAATTGCGCGCCAATAAGGATAAATCCTTATCGGGAAGCCCCCTCTTTCCTGGGAATAACCTGGTTGTTAAATATTGTGAGTTATGATATTAACGATGGATAAGTTCGTGTTGATCAAAGATGAATTTGATAGTTTCATTGTGTTGGAATTATTTGTGTTAGTAGAAATTGACATCTATTTCGATAGTAATTAATGTTTGGAGGTAGTATTGTTCACTTGAGTATTTTGGACACTTTTTGTGTCGGAGTTACTATTCACGGGTTACTATTCACCAAAATTACTATTCACTCTAGTATTGTTCACTCGAGTATTTGGGACACTTTTTGTGTCAGAGTTACTATTCACGAGTTACTATTCACGGATTACTATTCACCAAAATTACTATTCACTCTAGTATTGTTCACTCGAGTATTTGGGACACTTTTTGTGTCAGAGTTACTATTCACCGAAATTACTACTCACTCTAGTATTGTTCCCTCGAATATTTGGGACAATTTTGTGTCGGAGTTACTATTCACGAGTTACTATTCATGAGTTACTATTCATGCGTTACTATTTATAAGTTACTATTCACGAGTTACTATTCACCCGGTTACTATTCACTCTAGTATTGTGCATTCGGGTATTTGGAAACAATATTATTCCATGAGGAGATGTGCTAATTTTTCAGACCGTTGGTTGAATGAATCATTATGGACCGCTGGTGAAAAAGTTATAATAGTGAATCAATATGGATAGCTGGTTTAAAAGTTAGAATAATTGGAATCGCATGGATCGCTTGCTTTAAGTTTTAATAGTAAATCGATCTGACCGCTTCGCTTAAAAGTAAATCGATCTCGACCGCTCATGAATTAGTTATTATTCATTCCATTCTTCTATAAATAAAGCTCATTCCTTCATTATTTCTTACGAATTCATTGAAACTCTAGAGAGAAAATTATATAGAGAAGCTATAGAGAGAAAATTATAGAGAGAAGAAGAAGAGTATTGTGGCGCCCCAAAATTAGGTATCGCCACCCATCTTGGGTCGCCACTTACATGGTACATAAATTCAAATACAAACTTAATTATACATCCGTCAGGTAACATACGACAATACATAAACCGAGAGTTCTAATAGAATATTGTCATTTAGACAATATCCATACTCAAGGAGTCCTCATTACATTTATTGTCACACTATTTAATGTAATAAAGTGAGGACTACTAATGCTATCTTCTGGACCATCACTCTTTTCCCCGACTCGTCTCAAATATATTCTCATTTCACAAGAGAACAAAGAAAAGAAAGGGTGAGCTCAACTAGCCCAAGAAGAAATATTATGACTAAGATAATGCGAATAAATTATCATTAGCCTTCAACAAAGTTAAACCGATAAAATACAATAGAAAACAAGTTTAATCATAATGAATAAGCAATCCATTAAAAGAGTCAAGTAGAAAATAAAATCTACTATCTTTTATTATTTAAAAGGTTTTTCATCAATTTTTATAGTTAAGACTCACTTTTAATGAATAAACCACAATATCTAATCATCCCCGCACTACTGGCCAAGGATTTTCATCAAATTATCAATGGTCATGACTATACCGAATCACCCCGGTCATAATCATACCCAAAACTATCCACCATCGCATTACAAAGCCATCGAGGACTTTTTTTGTCACATCATTTATATCAAGCCATGATTATACCGAATGAACTCGGTCATAATCATACTAAGTTCATCTACGCACGTAAGCCAAAGATAACTTTCAACATAATATAAACATGGATGATGACAATGATATAAGAATTCAATAAAACAAGTTCAAGAATTAATTTATCTAGGAATTATTAACGTCCAAATTGTCAACAAGATACTTTGCTTTTGTAGAGTAAAATTCAAGAATGATCGTAAGAATATTTCCATGAAAAGATATCGGATGAAACGCAAATATCAAGGATATTCCACTAATTTCATGGAGTATAGAAGTCAAAGATTCAACCAACTAGGTATAATAAAGAATGGAATAACAAAAGAAATCACCACGCATGCGATTGCAGATGACAAAGTTATTCCAATGTAATAATAATAATCTTAACCAGTCGTGAAATTCACAATCGACAGGATGATCCAATGTAATAATAAATGTCAGATAATAAACAATGGAACCAGTCCGGTGTAAAAACACACGCATGTGATATTCCAATGTAATAATAAATGCGAATAATAAACAATGGAACTAGGTCCTGTAAAACACACGCATGTGATATTCCAAATGTAATAATAAAGAATGGAATAATGTAAGAAGATCACCAAGTATAGGGATTCCACAGATACAAAAGTTATTCCAATGTAATAAATAAGAATGGAATAATATAAGGATTTCACCAAGTATAGGTATGCCATGATACGTGTTATGTATAGGGTATACCACTTTTACAAAGTTATTCCAATGTAATAATAAACAATGGAATAACAATGTAAGTTCTCTTCATAAATATAAAAGAATAACACCCTTTACTGCACAAACAAATAATATTCTCTACCGTAAAAAGACACCGGATATCAAAGTAGTGAAGTACCGTAATACTCTTCTTCTTTCTCTCTATAGATTTTCTCTCTATAGCTTCTCTCTATAATTTCTCTCTCTGAGTTTCAAAGAATTCGTAAGAAAAATAATGAAGGAATGAGCTTCTATTTATAGGAAAATAGAATGCATAGTAATTAATCCATGAACTATCTCCATTGATTTACTTTAATCTGACGGTCCATATTTAAAGCAAAATCTTTTAAATAAAATATAATATATTCTATTTATATAAAAACATTTTACTATGTAAACACTATGCAACATTATGCAAAACACTATGCAAAAACACTACGCAACATTATGCATAATAAAATATAATATATTCTATTTATAGAATAACTTTAATAAAGTATTCTCATTTTATATAAAAGATGTTTCGCTTTTATTACGTTAATAATACGAATAAAACAAAACGTCATTATCGCTATAATAATTCATATTATTAATCGATAATAATGGAATCAAATCGAAATGACTTCTCAAATAAGCCTCAATAATCAATACCGTGGTAGCTACTATGCAACCACACGTACATCGTATTTTTTTACTACCGAGTAGTTCAACAAGATCAACCAGAAAACTTCCGCCGTTATTTCAATAAAATATTTTTGTCGCTTTCTCTCAATCCGACAATAATTTCATTAGGGGATCCACCAATGATTGAGTCGTTGCATTTAATATTCCATGCTAAACCGAATATTCCCCACCAATCGAATATAATATAACCACTGTGATACTTTGCAAAATTTATAAATACTACCCACAACTATAATATTATCTCAAATTCACACCATAATATTAAAAATTATTTCACAAAATTTAAATCTTTATCGATAAAATCTGGGGTCTCACAATCTCCCTCCTTTTGGAATTTTGCCTCGAAATTAGGGTACGACTGGTATGATAAAGAGGTGAGGATACCTTGAATACCCTTATCGTTGAAAATATTAAATTCATCTTTGCAATCCTACCAAAGATATTCATTAACAATTCATCTTTGCACTACAGCCAAAGATATACAACCAGAAACCAATAATGCCGAGACGCAGCCTTAATAGTATCACGACCACGAATTATCCATGCACCATCGCCAAGGATATTCGTGTTTTCAATTACTACCATGATTATACCGAATAATCCTTGGTCATAATCATACCAAGTCTATCAATGCACTACTACTGAAAGATGACTTTTACCACATCCATGAATTAATATTTCATTCTTTGAGACTCATTTCAATAATTAATCCATATCATCGAATCATCCCCGCACTACGTGCCAAGGATATTCATTAAGATCACGACCACGAATTATCCATGCACTACTAAAAGATAATCGTGTATTCATTAATCACGACCACAAATTATCAATGCACTTCTACCAAAAGATAATCGGGTATTCATTAGTATCACGACCACAAATTATCCATGCACTACTACCAAAGATAATCGTGTATTCATTAGTATCACGACCACAAATTATCCATGCACTACTACCAAAGATAATCGTGTATTCATAAGTATCACGACCACAAATTATCCATGCACTACTACCAAAGATAATCGTGTTTTCAATTACGCTTATGATTATACCAACAATCCCTCATCATAATCATACCAAGTCCATCTATGCACCACTAGACCACGTATTGACTTTCAACATAATATAAACATGAGGATAATGATATAAAGAATCAATCAAATGAGATAAAGGATAAATATTAAACATTTATAATATAATTTATTCAGATTCAAGAATATCCCCATGTTATCAATCACTTAATAATCTCATAATCTAATATCATTAATATTATAACATTATTTTAATCACTTCTTAAATTTATAAACAATTTATCTCAATTGTTTACGCTTTTACCATATAATGCATTTAATCATTCAAAATGCCATACCCATAAGATATCATCACCAATTATCAAATCCTCATAAAAAAAAATATGCATATACTCTATATAGGATTCTCTAGCCATAAAATCCTATTTTCAACTTTGTTACTTCACATAACATATTTAACTCATATGTTCAGTAATTAAACTATTTTCATGAAAAATACCAAATCAGTCCCAAAAATATTTCTTTTCTGGGATTTAGCATAATATAGTCCCATAATGAAAATATATTTTTCTCGAAATTTTAAAATTCATTTACTATTTTTCAAAAATCAATTTCTAATTAATTCCTTAAGAAATTTGCTACCTCAAGTTTAACTCCAAAATTTCCAAATCTTGGCAGGATCTTACACATGTTAATGTGAGCCTCCAGTTTAAATTTCATGGTCATCTGAGTTATAAAACTCTAAGCTATATAGCGTTTTCATTTAAAAACCTAAATATTGAAATAGTCATAACTTGCTCATTTTAAGTTAGAATGAGCTCATTTTTTGACAGGAGGTACTTTATACCATATACCTTCATGTCCCAAAAGGCCAGAATTTTTTCTCATAATTTAAGTGGCCGAAACAGCCTGTCTAAAATCATGGCAAAGCAAATTTTTTTTCGGTTTTTGCAGCTTTGCACTCCTTTGCTAAAATCAGTCCACACAAAAATCTACAACACCTTTTCCAGTAATTCCACTTGAATTAGTTAGGTAACTCATAGATATAACTCTAGGACTTGACCACACTCAAAAATTCAAAATATAATAGGAGATATGGTCAATTGAATTTCATTTTACGTTTTTCACCAAAATCTGATTTTCAACTCTTTGTGATTTCTAAGAAACTTTCATTTTTTCACATAATAACCAACATAACTCATCATAACACTTACTAATACTTCATATACCCATGATTTTCATTAGTCCAATGCTTTTATTATGACTTTCATCATAATCCTCGTAAATGCATCCTTTTAGTTGAAGAAATATTTGAGGGTTTAAAAATGGGTTTTGTCTTTGGGGTTAATACAAAATTCGATTTCACGCTTTTAGGGTAGGCTAGAAGTCTTCAAGAATACGCCAAGAAATTTATTAATGATAGAAATATCATTCAAAACTCATTACTCTCGTCCAAGACTTGGATAAGACGTCACATTAATACCAACTGCGACTTCTATCCCTTAACCCGGATAAGACCTCATAATGATACCTATCAACTTGCCATCTTCATTCACGACGCCGCCACGTAAAGTCCGGCTTTGCATTCCACACAAAGAAGTCAACAACGAAAAGGATCGGGCTCTTTTACTTATGGCTTGATATAACAAAGATTAACTTTAGGGTTTGGTTACTTTGAATTCAGATAACAAAGTTGGTTAGAATATGAAAGCTAACAACCTTACAAAAAGAATAACGAGTAATTAATCAATCGCTTTTCAAAAATTACCTCAAAGGCAAGTATTTTCAAAGAGATAAGATCGACAGTAGTAACGTGAAAGTGTTTATTTGAAACAACAAGATTAATAAATGAATTGGAGGTAACGAAGGTTTCTCCCAACGAAGTTTCAATAGATAAATCAAAGTCTAATTTTTTCGGAGTCAAATTTAAACATCGAACACAACTAGGTAGAATAAAAGAGTGGGTAGAACTTGTATTGAATAAAGTATAGACTTCGCATTAATTTATAATTAATTTACCTGTAATAACTTCGCTCGGGTTTCTCGAACAAACGCCTAAATTAAATTACCGAAGTTTGACTTTTACTATAGGTACATTCCACCCTTAAGTGCTTCTTCACATTCCCGATCCATGATTTGAATCATTATTCTCCAATCCATATCGAATTCGGGTTGACCGCCATGCATGTGGTAATTCAAATTTGATGTTGGGTTCTCCCATTCTTGTCATTCAAAAAGCAAAGTCCATTTCATCTATTTTGGCTTTATTGATCGGACGCCTTTTTCACACTATCAACGCGTTGTAGCCTTTTTACCCACGCATCGCCTATTCTCCTTCGTTCGCTTGTTTCTTCATTCAAATTGATCTTTGATTTTTAAATTCTCGATTCCAACTTTAATATCTTACACCCCCGCCAAAGCGTGATTTTGTTTGAGCATCACATATCGGCTAACCCAATTTTGAATTGTTGTATCCCTTTGTTCCACGACCGCTTGTTGCTCTTCAACCTGTTCTTCTAGCTCACGAACACGATTTTGTAATTCTAAGTTTTGATCATAAACTTCTTCTAACCAATTCTCCTCGTGTTCTCTTTCTTCCTTTTCCTCTTCCTCACTCTCACCGCTACCTCTCGCAACTAGCTCGGGTGCAACAATTAGTTCTTCATTCACTACGTGGATATCTCTAATTTGTTCCTCGTCCCGACAATCGCATTAACTCGATTAGTGTTTAAAGGTGTCACAACTACCACATTCACTCCATCAGTGAATATTTTCACCGCCATTTCCAAACACCGCCACAACACAAGGGTTGATTAATATATCAAATATTATCCCTATACTCCGACCGACCAATTAAATAACAAATAAACTTAGTAGATCATACTAGCGAAGGAATTCCCCCTCTCCCTCCTAGTTCTTATCTCGCATCTTAGCCAGGATCATATCCCTAAGCTCGATACCAACCGCGACGCCTCCAAAATTAGGTATACGCCACCCATCTTGGGTCGCCACTTACATGGTACATAAATTCAAATACAAACTTAATTATACATCCGTCGTGGTAACATACGACAATAATATAAAACGAGAGTTCTAATAGAATATTGTCATTTAGACAATATCCATACTCAAGGAGTCCCCATTACATTTATTGTCACACTATTTAATGTAATAGTGAGGACTACTAATGCTATCTTCTGGGACCATCACTCTTTTCCCCGACTCGTCCCCAAATTTATATTCTCATTTCTTGAGAGAACAAAGTGAAAGAAAGGGTGAGCTCAACTAGCCCAAGAAGAAATATTATGACTAAGATAATGCGTAATAAATTATCATTAGCCTTCAACAATGTTAAACCGATAAAATACAATGTACAACAAGTTTAATCTGCAATGAATAAGCAATCCATTAAAAGAGTCAAGTAGAAAATAAAATCTACTATCTTTTATGATTTAAAAGGTTTTTCATCACTGTTATAGCTGAGACTCAGCTTTAATGAATAAACCACAATATCTAATCATCCCTGCACTACTACGGCCAAGGATTTTCATCAAATTATCAATGGTCATGACTATACCTAATCACCCCCGGTCATAATCATACCAAAACTATCCACCATCGCATTACAAAAGCATCGAGGACTTTTGTCACATCATTTATATCAAGCCATGATTATACCGAATGAACTCTGGTCATAATCATACTAAGTTCATCTATGCACGTAAGCCAAAGATAACTTTCAACATAATATAAACATGGATGATGACAATGATATAAGAATTCAATAAAACAAGTTCAAGAATTAATTTATCTAGAATTATTAACGTCCAAATTGTCAACAAGATACCGCTTTTGTAGAGTAAAATTCAAGAATGATCGTAAGAATATTTCCATGAAAAGATATCGGATGAAGCGCAAATATCAAGGATATTCCACTAATTTCATGGAGTATAGAAGTCAAAGATTCAACCAACCGGGTATAATAAAGAATGGAATAACAAAAGAAATCACCATGCATGCGATTGCTTAGCATGTTATTCCAAGTTATTCCAATGTAATAATAATAACGGAACCCAGTCGTGTGAAATTCACAATGCAGATAGGATGATCCAACCGAGTATAATAAATGTCAGTATAATAAACAATGGAACCAACTGTCCGTCCTGTAAAACACACGTACGTGATATTCCAAATGTAATAATAAAGAATGGAATAATGTAAGAAGATCACCAAGTATAGGGGATTCCACAGATACAAAAGTTATTCCAATGTAATAAATAAGAATGGAATAATATAAGGATTTCACCAAGTATAGGGTATGCCACAGATACAAAGTTATGTATAGGTATATACCACTTTTACAAAAGTTATTCCAATGTAATAATAAACAATGGAATAACAATGTAAGTTCTCTTCATAAATATAAAAAGAATAACACCCTTTACTGCACAACAAATAATATTCTCTACCGTAAAAGACACTAAATATCAAAGTAGTGAAAGTACCGTAATACTCTTCTTCTTTCTCTCTATAGATTTTCTCTCTATAGCTTCTCTCTATAATTTCTCTCTAGAGTTTCAAAGAATTCGTAAGAAAATAATGAAGGAATGAGCTTCTATTTATAGGAAAATAGAATGCATAGTAATTAATCCATGAATCTGGTCCAGATGATTTACTTTAATCGACTATCCATATTTAAAGCAAAATCTTTTAAATAAAATATAATATATTCTATTTATATAAAAATATTTTACTATGCAAAACACTATGCAACACTATGCAAAACACTATGCAAAAACACTATGCAATACTATGCATAATAAAATATAATATATTCTATTTATGTAATAACTTTAATAAAGTATTCTTTTTTATATAAAAGATGTTTCGCTTTTATTACGTTAATAATAATGAATAAAACAAAACGTCATTATCGCTTATAATAATTCATATTATTAATCGACAATAATGGAATCAAACCGAAAGTGACTTCTCATAAAGCATCAATAATCAATACCGCTATGCTACTACTATGCAACCACATAATGACATCGCATTTTTACTACCGAGTAGTTTCAACAAAGATCAACGCTAAAACTTCCGCCGTTATTTCAATAAAATATTTTTGTCGCTTTCAATCCGGCAATAATTACATTATGGGGTCCACCAATGATTGAGTCCGTTGTACGAATATTCCTCGCTAAACCTAATATTCCCCCTACCAATCGAATATAATATAACCACTTGCATACTTTGCAAAATTTATAAATACTTCCCACAACTATAATATTATCTCAAATTCACACCATAATATTAAAAATTATTTCGACAAAATTTAAATCTTTATTGATAAAATCTGGGTCTCACAAGTATTCTCGCTACTTCACCACTTCTATATTCAGTTTCTTTTACGGTAAGGGGTGTTATTCTTTCTTATTCATGAAGAGAACTTTTGTTATTCCATTCTTTATTATTCTGTTGGAATAACCTGTAAAAGTGGCATACCCTATACATAACCTGTATACGCGGCATACCCTATACTTGGTGAAATCCTTATGTTATTCCATTCTTTATTATTCTGTTGAATAACTCCGTAAAAGTGGCATACCCTATACATAACTCAGATACGCCAGATACCCTATACTTGGTGAAATCCTTATGTTATTCCATTCTTAATATTCTGTTGGAATAACTCAGATGCTTGCTGATTTACCCTATACTTGGTGGAATGACCTGTATATGCGGTTTACCCAATACTTGGTGATCTTCTTCTATTATTCCATTCTTTATTATTATGTTAGAATAACCTGTTTATGCGAAGTACCACATACTTGGTGAAATTCTTTTATTATTCCGTTTTTATTATTCTGTTTAATATCACATCGAAGGTAATTTCACCCCACCGTTCCATATTTATTATTCCGCATTTATTATTCTGTTGGGAATAACCTGTCTGTGCGGTCTCCATCGCATGCATGGTGAATCCTTCTGTTATTCCATTCTTTATTATTCTGTTGGAATAACCTTCCTACGTAGATTGCCACATGCACGGTGAATGATCCTTTGTATTCATTCTTTATTAAATTGTGGAAATGATCTCAGATATCGTGGATTACTGCGCACTGCGGTGAAAATCCATTTTCAGTTTCATATATTCTTTATTATACTCAATTGGTTAAAGTTTTGACTTCGATACTCCATGAAATTAGTGGAATATCCTTGATATTTGCGCTTCATCCAATATCTTTTCATGGAAATATTCTTCTGAGAATTTTTGAATTTTACTCTACACAGAAGTATCATGTTGACAATTCGGACGTTATTAGTTCCTAGATAATTTAATTCGTGAACTTGTTTTATTGAATTCTTATAACATTGTCATCATTCTCATGTTTATATTATGTTGAAAGTCATCTTTGGCTTACGTGCATAGATGGACTTAGTATGATTATGACCAGGGATCATTCGGTATAATCATGAACTGTGATGTTATAAGTGATGTGGTTAAAGTCCTCAGTGGCCTTTAATGCATTGATGGACCATTTTTGGTATGATTATGACCATGGATTATTCAGTATAGTCATGACCGTGGATGATTTAATGAATATCCTTACTCAGTAGCTTGGTGGATGATTAGAAGATGTGGTTTATTTATTGTCGAGTCTCAAATGATAAAAGTTGATGAAAACATTTTTAAATCATGTAAGATAGTAGGTTTTATTCTCTACTGACTCTTCTAATGGATTGCTTATTCACCGCAGCTTAAACTTGATGTCTATTGTATTTTATCGCTTTAACATTGTTGAAGACTATTGATAATTTATTCGCATTATCTTAGTCATAATATTTCTTCTTGGGCTAGTTGAGCTCACCTTTCTTTCACCGCTCTTCTCTTGAAATGAGAATATAGTCGGGACGAGTCTGGGAAAGGAGTGATGGTCCAGATGATAGCATTAGTAGTCTTCACTATTCTGTTAAATAGTGTGATAGTAATTGTAATGAGGACTCAATTGAGTGTGGATATTGTCTAGATGACAATATTTGTTTTAAAACTCACAGCGTATATTTTTTCGTATTTTACACGACTGTTGTATAATTAAGTTGTATTTGAATTTTGAACCATGTATTTGGTGACTCAAGATGGGTGATGTATACCTAATTTTGGGGGCGTCACAATTTAATTCTCGGTAGTCAATACAAAGTCGCATACTCCCATCTTTCTTCTTTACGAATAAAACAGGAGCACCCCAAGAAGATGTACTAGGACGAATAAAACCGATGTCCAATAACTCCTGTAGTTAGACCTTTAACTCCTGAAGTTCAATAGGAGTCATTCGATATGGGGTTTTAGAAATGGGCTTTGTACCAGGTTCAAGATCAATGAAGAATTCAACTTCACGTTTCGGGGGTAGACCGGGAAGTTCTTCAGGAAATACGTCAGGAAAGTCAATAACAACAGGAATATTATTCAATTTTGACGTGTCTTTATTCAAATCCATAACATGGGCTAAGAAAGCTTGACATCCTTTTTTCAATAAACGAATAGCTTTTTGATTAGATATGTGATTGATTTTAATGGTTTAGTTGCTTGAATTCGTACAACAGGTTGTTTAGGAATATGAAAACTAACAACCTTACGAAAACAATCAATTTTGGCATGTTGAGTAGTTAACCAATCAATCCCTAAAATCACATCAAAGACAAGTATCTTTAAAGAGATAAGGTCAACAGGTAAGGTAATGGTGCCAACTTGGATCAAACAAGATTTATAAATAGTGGATGTGATGAAAGTTGATCCTAATGGAGTCTCCATAGATAAATCAAAGTCTAATTTCTCCGGAGTTAAGTTTAAACGTTGAGCACAAGCAGGAGAGATAAATGAATGGGTAGCACGAGTATCTAGTAAGGTATAAACTTCGCAAGAATTTATGATTAGCTTATCCGTGATCACCTCGTTTGGGTTCCTTGTATTTTGACCATTCACGACAAACGCTCTTCCAGGAACCGTTAACTTTGACTTTTCTGGG
The DNA here is from genome assembly GCA_020205615.1 of Panax quinquefolius. Taxonomy (NCBI): domain Eukaryota; kingdom Viridiplantae; phylum Streptophyta; class Magnoliopsida; order Apiales; family Araliaceae; genus Panax; species Panax quinquefolius. The sequence goes on along the minus strand of CM035163.1, from coordinate 1,209,538 downwards.
ACAGCCTTTTGAGTCACTGTCCCATTGAACTAGGTTTCGCCACTGCGTCTGATCTCGGCGATATGTCCTTCATTTCCACAATTATAGCATACCTTGAACTGTTGTGGGCAGTTTGGGCTGATATGTCCCTCTTTCCCGCATTTGTAGCATACGACCGGTGGTCGTTCTCCTCCCTTAGAACCAATTGCTGCTGGTGTTGACATCTTCACATGGTCGTTGTTGAATTTCCTCTTTTTAAAATCTCCTCCCGACTCGCTTCTTCTATTCTCATGGCCATGATTTCCACCAGAGTGGTTACCATTTTTGTCCGTCTTTTTCTTTCTCCGCTGGTTTATCGTTATTTTGTTGATCGTTATCTCCTAGATGATCCTCGTTGTGGTCCCTCGGTTGAACGTACTCGTTATCTCGCCTCTAACAATTGAGCCCCATTGACAACATCCGAGTAGAGAGAAAATTTATGAGAAATGAGATATCGACGTATGCCGGGTTCAAACCTCTCGAAACATCCGCATCATACGCTTCTCATTCTCCACCAAACGAGGGCAAACCCGGATAACTCGCAAACTTTGCCTCGTCTTCGGGACACCGTCATGTTATTTTGTTCCATCTAATGAACTCCACTTCATTCATATAGCGAATACTTTCGTGGAAGTACTTGTCATTGAAAAGTTTTTGAAACGCTCTCCCAAGACATCTTGAGTGCGGCCGGATGGGTACGCTTCACGACACCCACCAAGACCGCTTCATTACGGAACATAAAAGGTGGCGAATGGCACCTTCGCTTCCTCCGTGCATCCCAAGACATCGAATATCTTGGTGATTTGGTTTACCCACGCTTCGCTCTTTAATCGGATCTCGGCTTGCCCTGCACTCGTGGTCCCAACTTTTGAATCGCTTGGTTTGTGACAACCCGTGAATTGCTTTCATTTCCTCCTCGTATTTTAAACACGAGTCTCCTCGTGATTTTTGCATGAACTGCAAAAAGCTTCTAAACATCCCGCTGTTCATCATCTCGCTTTCGGTGGTGTTGTTCATGGGAGGAACATTGCCACTGTTGCCGCTTTTCCTCGTTGGTGAGTACTGAGCGTCTCCTGGGTCTCATTTACTCCACTGTTAACATTCTTGGTTGCCATTCTTAAATACTGCCATAAAACAAGGGTTAATTAAACCAATTAATATATCACATAATATCCCTATATTATAATCGACCAACAAATAAGTTTAGGTAGGACACACTAGCGAAGAATTTACTCGTCTCTCCCCTTCTAGTTCTATTCCCTGATCTCCGCCAGAGATCATATCCTTAAGCTCTGATACCAACTGTGACGCCCCCAAAATAGGTATACATCACCCATTCTGAGTTGTCAATACATGGTACAGAAACAACTACATCTTTATTAATATAATATAAAAACTGTGAGTTTAAATACAAATATTATCATCTAGACAATATCCATACCCAACTAAGTCCTCATCATAATTATTAATACATTATTTTATAAAAATGGTGAGGACTACTAAACAACTCTCTCTAGAACCATCATTCCATACCCGACTTGCATCTCTCTTACATTCTCGCCTCCCGAGAAGAAAAATGGAACAAAAAGGAAAAGGGTGAGCTCAACTAGCCCAAGAAAAGAATATTATGACTAAGATAATATAAAACAAATTATCGTTAGTCTTCAACAGGAAAAATCGAGAGAATATAATAAACAACAAGTTTTAGATCAATATTCGCAATGAAAATAATAATTCATAGATGAGTTACGTAGAGAATGAAATCTACTATTATCTATGAATTTAACAAATCCATCAATGATTTTTTATCCTCAGAACATCATTCAATGCACATCTTGAATCATATATTCATCTTTGCACTACAGGCCAAAGATATTCATCAGTTGGTCATGTTCATCTCAACACCTGTTCATCTTTGCACTACGGGCCAAAGATAGTCATCATAAAATCATTAATCTTTGCACTACAGGCCAAAGATATTCAATTATATCATCATTTAGGACTGAGGATGATGAAAAATATTTTAAAGAAAACGAATCCAGTGAAACAAAAGAATAAATATTAAGGATTCGTATCTCGGTTTATACATGTCCAAAAATACCTCATAAATAATCATAGTGGAGTAAAATTCAAGAATGATCAAAACATGGATACAATCAAAGCTAGTACCCATAATAGATATTTTGGACGAAAAGGAAAAATTTTATTTTTCGATGAATAGTGTCGTATTCGTGAATAGTGCCGTATACGTGAATAGTGTCATATACGTGAATAGTAACCCCGACACAAAAAATTCCAAATTTGATTAAAAGTTCAAACCAATATTTCGGCATAATGATATTGAAGAAAATAATATCATTTAAAAAAAAATAACATTCCTTACCTCGTGAAGATAAGATTTAGTTGAAACACCTGATATAAAGCTATGACTTGAACTCAGACCAGATAAAGCAACACTCAAAGTATTAAAATACTCACAAGAATACGCTCAATATATCGAGGGAGAAAGAGAGAAAACTTCAGTCTCCGGTGTGATTTTCAATTCTAACCTAAGCACCCTATTTATAGGAAAATGCTTAGAACACCAAAGCAGAAAATTTAATATAATATTAATATATAACTAAAATTTTCTATGTCAACCTTGGACTTCTGAATTCAGCAACTTAGCATGTGTTTAATGAGGCTCACAACATATAAAAAACATTTTTATTAAAAAAAATATTTAAAACTTCAAAAATTAATTATTTCGAAACCTCGGAACTTCAATAATTCACAATAAATAGCCCTTTTGTCAGAAAAATTCGAACCTCATATCTTTTTCATAGGAAATTTCATTCTCTACAACTTTGCAGAAGAATATTTTTCCAAATTCCAAATGTAAATTGATGAAATTCACAAATGTATTTATTTTACTGACTATAATCAAATTTCAATCAAGAAATAGGGTCCAATTTACATGAAAAACATGTTTTTAACATTTTAGTAACAAAAATACTCCTCCACATATACTCATATATCCCACATTCATCGTAAAAATATCATCATTATTATATTATTAAAATATAATAATATATTTAAATAAATTATTTTATCAGAAAAAAGATAAATTATTAATTTTCAACAATTGTCACATTAAAAATTTTCTCCATCTATATCCACATAAAATTAATATTTTCTTCATCATATAAATCAATAATTAATTATTCACAAATAATATTACGTAATCACAATCACGACAACCAGCGCTTCCTGGATAGAGGGGTTTTCCAATAAGGATTTTTCCTTACTGGCGCGCAATTAGATGACCTAACCTCTCCTTAAACAGAACTTTCTAGACATTGCCAATATTATTATCTAATAATATTATTCAAATAATATGAATTATTGATCCGATAATGGGAAATACTGTGTAATGACAATTATTGAAACAACAATAATATAAAATATCCACGCAACAATTATTGAATCAATTAAAATAAAATCTTGAAGCAAGAATTCATCGTAACAATTATTGAGTAGTGCCTTCTTACGTAAGAATCAATAATTGGTGCAATACCGCATCTGTCTTCGTGTTTTTAACCATTTAGTATTTTAACAAGATATTAATTGTAATAACTACGCCAAGTTATTTATAAACAACTTATACTTGTCGTTTTCTTCATCCAATCGCTTTCCGTTATGGGGCCCACACAAGGCTACGCCGTCGTACGAATATTCTCCGACAGTAAGAATATTCCACGATTAAACAAATATTTTATAACCACTTGTTTATTTAAAATATTTGCGTATTTTACCCATAACTATCCACATTAATCAAATCAACCCCTACTATTTCAAAATAATAAATAGAGAAAATTTAATTTTATTAATAATAAGTTGGGGTCTTACATGTTAATTAACCCTTGTTTTGTGGAAGTATTTGAAAATGGCATCCGAAAATGTTGAGAACATCAATGGAGCACAGGAGACCGTTGAGTCTCCACAGATCAATAACCAGGACAATGTGCATCAAGAAGGCGACAATCCTCATGCAAACAACAACACTGACCAAATGATGAACGATGAAATGTTTCGAGGCTTCATGCAATTCATGCAACATCAAGCGAGAGCGGCTCCTGTCCAAAATACAGGTGGAAACACTGGCAACTCTCGAATGGTCACCGCCAAACAGTTCAAGGAGCTGGGATCACCGGAGTTTTTTGGAGAGCCAAAACCACTTAAGGCGGAGACGTGGATAAAACAGATCAACAAGATATTTGATGTCTTGGGTTGCTCCAAGGAGCAAAAGGTTCCCTTTGCCACCTTCATGTTGCGGGAAGAGACATATTACTTGTGGGAATCTGTAAAGCGTACTCAACTTGCCGCACTGAAGATGTCTTGGGAGAAGTTTCAAGAACTGTTCAACGACAAGTACTTTTCCGAAAGTATTCGTCACATGAAAGAGGTAGAGTTCATCAAGCTGGAGCAAAACAACATGACCGTGTCACAGTACGAAGCCAAGTTTGCCGAGTTGTCCCAGTTTGCGTCCCATTTAGTTGATAATGAGGTGAGAATGACGCAAATGTTTCTAAGAGGTTTGAAACCTGAGATACGTCAATATCTTATCTCTCATAAACTGTATTTGTATTCAGATGTTGTTAATAGGGCTCAGTTATTGGAACGCGATAATGAGTCAACCCAACCAAAAAAGAGCAACCGGCAAAATGATAATACTAGTGATAGCAGTCATCGAAGCGGTGACAATAAGCGTGGAGGGAATCAACATGCCAGAAATGGTAACCACTTCGGTGGTAATCATGGCCAAAATAATAAGAATGGACATTTCAAGAAGAGGAGATTCAACAATGATGGAAAGACGTCAGCACCATCACCCGTTGTTAAGGAAGGAGAACGACCACCTATTATATGCTTCAAATGCGAGGGAGGACATATCAATCCAAACTCAAGCGATGCCATCCAAAGCATGTTATAATTGTGGAAGAGAAGGACACCTAGCCCGATTTTGTCGCTCACCAAAGACAAGTCCAAATTGGAAGGAGGCACCAAAGGTCGTCCCGTAAAAGTCAAAAGCCAAGAGTGGTCTGGAGAAGGCGTTTGTCGTGACTCTCCCGAGAAGCAAGAAACCCGAATGAGGTCATCACGGGTAAGCTTATCATAAACTCTAAATAAGTATATACCTTATTTGATACCTGGTTCTACCCATTCTTTATTTTTCTCCTACTTGCGCCAACGCTTAAAATTGACTCGGAGAAATTGGACTTTGACTTAGTTGTTTGAAACTCCGCTGGGAGAAACCTTCATTACATCCACTCGCTTTATAAGTCTTATTTGGTTCAAACCGATATCCTCACATTACCTGTCGATCTTATTTCATTGAAAATACTTGCATTTGACGTAATTCTAGGGATTGATTGGTTAACTACTCATCATCCAAAATTGATTATTTTCGTAAGGTTGTTAGCTTTCATATTCCTAACCAACCTATTATGCGAATTCAAGCAACAAAATCATTAAAATCAATCAACGCTATCTCAAGCCATAAAGCTATTCGTTTATTGAAAAATGGATGTCAAGCTTTCTTAGCTCATGTCACGGATCTAAACAAAAGACGCCGCTTTTGAATGATATTTCTATCGTTAATGAATTTCTTGACGTATTCCCCATCAAAGAACTTCCCGCCTACCCCGAGCGTGAAATTGAATTTTGTATCGACCTTGAACCCAATGACAAAACCTATTTCCAAAGCCCGATATCGAATGGCTCCTATTGAACTTCGTGGAGTTAAAGACCCAACCGCAGGAATTGTTGACATCGCTATATTCGTCCTAGTATTTCTCCTTGGGTGCTCTGCTTACTATTCGTGAAAAAGAAAGATGGGAGTATGCGACTTTGTATTGATTATCGAATCAAACCATGTCACCATCAAAAATAGGTACCCATTGCCACGTATTGATGATGTGACGCCCCAAAATAGGTATACATCACCTATTCCGAGTTGTCAATACATGGTATGTAAACAACTACAACTTTATTATTACAATAGTAAACTCGTGAGTTTGAATACAAATATTATCTTCTGATAATATCTATACTCAAATAAATCCTCATCACATTTATTGATACATTATTTTACAAAAATGGTGAGGACTACTAAACAACTCTCTCTAGAACCTTCATTCCATACCCCACTGCACTCGCTATATTCTCTCGCCTCCCGAGAAAAATGGAACAAAAAGGAAAAGGGTGAGCTCAACTAGCTCAAGAAAAGAATATTATGACTAAGATAATATACAACAAATTATCGTTAGTCTTCAACAGGAAAAATATAATAGAATACAATAGACAACAAATTTTAAATCAATATTCGCAAGTGAAATAATAATTCATTAGAAGAGTTAAGTAGAGAATGCAAACTACTATCTTCTATGTATGAATTTAAAAGTTCATCGCTCATCTTTTATCCCCAGAACATCAATCAATATACATCCGAATCAAATATTCATCTTTGCACTACAGCCAAAGATATTCATCACCGGTCATGTTCATTTAAACACTGCTCATCTTTGCACTACGGCCAAAGATATTCTTCAAAATCATTCATCTTTGCACTATGTGCCCAAAGATATTCTTAAGAAATCATTCATCTTTGCTACTACAGCCAAAGATATTCCATAATATCATCATTTAAGACCGAGGATGATGAAAAATATTTTTTAAAGAAACGAATCCAAAGAAACAAAATGACAAGGATTAAGGATTAAGGATTCGTACTTGGTTTTATCCACATCCAAAAAATACCTCAAAAATAATCATAGTGGTGTAAAATTCAAGAATGATCAAAACATGGATACAATCGAGTTAGTATCCGTAATAGATGTTTTGACGAAAAGAAGAAATTTTATTTTCTATGAATAAGACCGGTAGATACGTGAATAAAGGCCGTATACGTGAATAGTAACTCCGACAACAAAAGATAGAAATTTCACAAAAAACATCTTCACGCTTCATGAATAGTACTCGTGAATAAGAATCGTGAATAAGAACTCATGAATAAGAACTCGTGAATAAGAACTCGTGAATAAGAACTCATGAATAAGAACCCCGACATGAAAAAGTTCTAAATTTGATAAAAACTTCAGATCAACATTTCAAAGATAATGATATTGAAGAAATAATATCATTTGAGAAGAAAATAACATCCCTCGAAAGATCGAGATTTAAATTTGAAACACCTGATATAAAGCATGACTTGACTTTAACACCGTATAGCAATACTCAAACTATACTCAAAATACTCACAAGAATACACTCGATAATATAGAGAGAAAAACTTCAGCTTCGTGTGATTTTCAATTCTAACCCAAGACCCTATTTATAGAAATCGCTAGAACACCAAAGCGTAAAAATTTAATAAATTAATATTATAATTTTTTCTACATCCTCCCACGCATCAAACATCTGAATTCAGCAACATGACATGTGTTAAAGATGCCCACCAAACACAAAAAACGTTTTGTGAATATAAATATTTAAAACTTCCAAAATCAATTATTTCAAGCTTCTAACTTCAATAATTCATAATAAATAGCCCTTTCATCAGAAAATTCGAATCTCGCGAGTTTTTTATAGGAAATTCAATTCTCTACAACTTTGCAGAAGAAAGTTTTTCCAAATTCCAAATAGAAATTGACCAAAATCCACAAACGGGCGATTTTACAAAGCTATAATCAAATTTCACCAATAAATGGGGTCCACCGACATGTTTAACATGTTTTAAACATTTATTGCAACAAAAATACTCTTCCTCCTCAGATACTCATATATCCCACATTCGTTGTAAAATATCACCAATATAATATATTATTAAAATAATATATTTAAATGAATTATTTTATCGTAAAAGATAAAATATTAATTTTCAACAATTGTCATTTTAAAAATTTTCTCCATCTATATCCACATAAAATCAATATTTTCCTCATCATATAAATCAATAATTAATTATTCACAAATAATATTACGTAATCACAATATTGACAACCGTGCGCCTCCTGTGAGAGGGGCTTTCCAATAAGAATTTCTTCTTCTTGGCCGCAATTAGGTGACCAAACCTCTCCTTAGATGTAACTTTCTAGACATTGCCAATAATGTTATCTAATAATATTATTCAGATAATATGAATTATTTCTTCGATAATGAAAAATACCGTGTAATGACAATTATCAAAACAACAAAGAATATAAAATATCAACGCAGAAGAATTATTAACTCAATAAAATACTCGAATGAAGAATTATCGTAACCATTATTGAGTAGTGCCTTTAATAATTGGTGCAATACTGCAATAATCTTCTTACAACAACAACGTATTACTTATGTTTTTAACCACCGGGTATTCCAATAAGTGTTAATTGATGAATAACTACGCCGTTATTTTTAAACAACTTATATTTGTCGCTTTCTTCATCCAATCGCTTTCATGGGCCCACACATGGTCGAGCCGTCGCATTTAATATTCCCTAAAGATTTAATATTCCACCACCAAACGAATATTCCCCACGATGATAATGAATATTTTATAACCACTTGCTTATTTTGAAATATTTCATGATTTAACCCTTAACTATCCACATTAATCAAATCAACCCTTACTATTTCAAAATAATAAATAAAGGAAATTCCTTTTTATTTAAAAATTTCGGTCTTACAACCTCCCTCCTTATGAAATTTCGTCCCTCGAAATTGACGACGCATTCAGTGTTTTCAAAAGGTGAGGATACCTCGCTTTCATTTCGCTTCCAATTCCCGTGTCATTTCCTCTATAAAGATGATTCCTCCACAAAACTTTAACTTGTGGTATGACCTTTCATGCAGTAGGACATGCTCCTTCCTATCCAAGATCTTGACAGTACCTCCTCATACGTTAAGTCTTCACTATCTCGTCCCGCTTCTAACTCAATAACGTGGTTCGGGTCTTTCACATATTTACTTAAGTACGAGATATGTGAAACACATTATGAACACGAGACATACTTTGAGGTAACGCAAGTCTATAGGCTACATTTCCTACTTCCACAAGAATTTGAAATGGACCAATAAATCGTGGATCGAGCTTTCCTCTCCCAAATCTTGTAACTCCTTCCATGGAGCAACTCGCAACAATACACGATCCCCACACTAAATTCCACGTCCTTTCGATGAAGATCCGCATAACTCTTTTGTCGATCTTGTGCCGCTTTGTATACGTTGTCGAATCATTTGGATCTTTTCGGTGAGTCATACGTGATTAACTCTCGGTCCCAACAATGTTGCTTCACCCACCTCATCCCAACATATTGAGAACGACATTTTCGGCCCATATAATGCTTCAATGGAGCCACACCTATACTTGCTCGATAACTGTTGTTGTAGGAGAATTCCACCAATGGTAAATACTTATCCCAAATACCCTTGAAGTCTAGGACACGTAGTCTTAATAAATCTTCAAGAGTTTGAATAGTCCTCTCTCGATTGTCCGTCTGCTTTGGGGATGGTATGCCAACTAAATCGCAAACTGCGCTCCATAGCTTTTTGCAAGCTAACCCAAAATCTTGAAGTGAATCTTGGGTCACGATCCAAAACTATGGATACAGTGCATGCCATGCAACCTCACAATCTCATTCACGCATATACTAGCAAAGACGCTCAAGGAATAAGTCTCCGTGATCGGCAAGAAAAATGAGCGGACTTTGGTTAATCTATCAACAATAACCCAAATAGCATTGATGCCTTGAGAAACCGTAGGAAGACCCGTAATCTAAATCCATAGTAATGTGTTCCCACTTCCATTCCTAATCTCAAGTGGTTGCAACGACCCTTAGGTACAAGATGCTCCGCCTTTACACGCTTGGCAAGTTAAACACATCGAGATAAACTTTGCAATCTCTCTCTTCATATTGTTCCACCAAAATGTATGTCAAGATCACGATACATTTTAGTACTTCCAGATCGATTGCAAATGGCGATTGTGTGCCTCCATCATAATCTTGTACTTCAAATCGTAGTCGTTAGAACACAAAGTCTAGAGTGGACTCAAGTATTCCTTCTTCATCAATTCTCGCCCTAATAGCTCCTTCTTGTACTTTCTTCTTCATACGCATCGCCTCCTGCCTGGTGGCTCGAGCAACCTTAACTTTTTCTATTAAAGTTGGCTCTATGCGATATACTGACATCATCGCACTGCTCGCTCGCATATGATCTTCTACTCAATGCGTCGCCTACCACGCTCACTTTACCGTGATGGTATTGAATAGTGTGGTCGTAGTCTTTCAATAGCTCGAGCCAACGTCACCGCCGCATGTTGAGTTCTTTTTGAGTGAAGAAATATTTAAGGCTTTTATGGTCCAATATATCTCCACTTTCTCCCCATATAGATAGTGCCTCCATATTTTTAACAAGAAAAACGATCACCGCTAACTCTAGATCATGAGTAGGATAATTCCTCTCATACTCTTTAAGTTGTCGCGAGGCATAGGCTATGACTTTCCCACGCCAGCATGAGAACACATCCTAACCCTTTGCCCAAGCATCATCAGAGATAACAAATCCATCCGAACCGTATGGTATTGTTAGAAACAAATCTTAAAATAAGTCTCCTCTTAAGCTCTTGGAAACTTTTCTCGCATTCTTCGCTTCCAAACGAATTTTGTATCCTTCCGAAGTTAATGAAGTTAATGGAGTAGCGATTCGAGAAAACCCTTCCACGAATCTCCGATAATAACCAAATAAGCCCAAAAAGCTACGTGATTTCAACCACCGACTTCGCTTGCTTCCCAAACTTTGTATTGCTTCAATCTTCACGGATCAACAGATACTCCATGTTTCGACACCACGCGCCCAAGGAATGCTACTTCCTCGCCGTAACTCGCATTTCTTCAATTTGGCATATAGTTGGTTTTCACGAAGCCTTTGGAGTACCAAATTTTCAAATGGTGCTCATGATCTTCACTACTTTTGGAATATATGAGGATGTCATCAATAAAGACAACAACGAATTGATCCAAATATTCCTTAAATACTCGGCTCATCATATCCATGAAAGCCGCAGGAGCATTAGTTAGTCCGAAAGACATGACTAAGAATTCATAATGCCCATACCGAGTTCTCAAGGCGCCTTTGAATATCCTCGCCTCTAATCTTCACCGATGATATCCGTAATCGAAGATCGATTTTTGAAAAGAATTGTGCCCCTTGCAAATCGGTCAAACAAGTCATCAATACGAGGTAGAGGATACCTATTCTTGATGGTGACATGGTTCAATTCCCGATAGTCAATACAAAGTCGCATACTCCCGCCTTTTCTTCTTTACAAATAAAACAGAGCACCCCAAGGAGATGTACTAGATTTAATGAAATCGATGTCCAACAATTCCTCGTAGTTGGACCTTTAACTCCTCAAGTTCAATAGAGCCATTCGATATGGGGTTTTAGAAATGGGCTTTGTACCAGTTCAAGATCAATAAAGAATTCAACTTCACGCTCGGGGTAGACGGAAGTTCTTCTAGAAATACGTCGTGAAAGTCAATAACAACAGGAATATTATTCAAATTTGACGTGTCTTTATTCAAATCCATAACATGGGCTAAGAAAGCTTGACATCCGCTTTTTAATAAACGAATAGCTTTATGATTAGATATGATGTTGATTGATTTTAATGGTTTAGTTGCTTGAATTCGCATAACAGTTGGTTAGGAATATGAAAACTAACAACCTTACGAAAACAATCAATTTTGGCATGATGAGTAGTTAACCAATCAATCCCTAAAATCACATCAAAAGCAAGTATCTTTAAAGAGATAAGGTCAATGTAAAAGGTAATGGTGCCAACTTGAATCAAACAAGATTTATAAACAAAGGATGTGATGAAAGTTTCTCCTAACTGAGTTTCCACAGATAGGTCAAAGTCTAATTTCTCCTGAGTCAAGTTTAAACGCTGAGCACATGCAGGAGAGATAAATGAATGGGTAAAGACCGGATCAAGTAAGGTATAAACTTCGCAAGAATTTATAAATAGCTTACCCGTGATCACCTCGTTTGGGTTCCTCGATTATGACCAAATAAAACAAACGCCTTCCCTAATCGTTAACTTTGACTTTTCTCGGGACAATCTTTTTGAGTCACCGCCTCCACCGAACTAGGTTTCGCTACCGCATAATCTCGAGCGATATGTCCTTCCTTTCCACAATTATAGCATACCTTGAATCGTTGTGGACGCTTTGGACTGATATGTCCCTCTTTTCCGCATTTTTAGCAGATATGACCGGTGGTCGTTTCTCCTCCCTAGAACCGGGCTTGTCACAGACCGCTGCTTCATATAATCGCCATTAAATCTCCTCTTTTAAAATCTCCTCCCCGACTCGCTTCTTCTATTTTCACGGCCATGATTACCACCAGAGTGGTTACCATTTCTGTCCGCTCTATTTCTTTCTCCGCCGGTTATCATTATTCGCTGATCGCTATCTCCGATACGATCCTCGTTGTGGTCCTCACCGACCGTATCGTTATCTCGCTTCTAATAATTGAGCCCTGCTTACAACATCTCTAATAAAGAGAAAATTTATGAGAAATAAGACACCGACGTACGCCGGGTTTCAAACCTCTAAGAAACATCCGCGCATACGCTCTCTCATTCTCCACCAAATGAGGTGCAAACTCGATAACTCGCAAACTTTGCCTCGTCTTCGAGACACCGCCATGTTGTTTTGTTCCAATCGATGAACTCCACTTCCTTCATATATGACGAACACTTTCGTGAAAGTATTTGTCATTAAATAGCTTCAAACGCCTCCCAAGACATGCGAAAAGCGGCCGATGGGGTACGCTTCACGTATCTCCCACCAAAGAGTCCGCCTTCACCACTTTAACATAAAGGTGGCGAATGGAACCTTCGTTCTCCGCATCCCAAGACATCGAATATCTTGGTAATTTGTTTGACCCATGTTTCCGCCATGATCGGATCTCGGTTTTCCTTAAATTCGTGGTCCCAACTCTTTGAATCGCTTGGGTCATGATAACCCGTGAATTGCTATCATTTCTCCTCAGATTTTGAACACGAAGTTTCCTCGCCTCGATTTTTGCATGAACTCAAAAAAACTTCTAAACATCCCTCGCTCATCATCTCGCTTCAATGGTGTTGTTCACAGAGGAACATTGCCACTTTGTGCACGCTTCTCCTCGCTGGTGAGTACAGCATCTCCACTCTGGTCTCATTTCCATTGTTAATATTCTCACGACATTCTCAAATACCGCCATAAAACAAGGGTTAATTAAGGAAATCAATATATCACATAATATCCCTATATACTCGACCAACTAACAAATAAGCTTAGGTAGAACACACTAGCGAAGGATTTACTCGCCTCCCTCCTAGTTCTATTCCCCCGATCTCCGCCAGAGATCATATCCCTAAGCTCGATACTAAACCGCGACGCCCCCAAAATAGGTATACATCACCTATTCGAGTTGTCAATAATATACGGCATGTAAACAACTACAACTTTATTATTACAACAAGAAAAGCGTGAGTTTGAATACAAATATTATCTTCTGTATAAATATCTATACTCAAATAAATCCTCATCACATTTATCGATACATTATTTTACAAAAATGGTGAGGACTACTAAACAACTCTCTCTAGAACCTTCATTCCATACCCCCGACTCATTGCACTCGCTATATTCTCGCCTCCCCGAAAAAATGGAACAAAAGGAAAAGGGTGAGCTCAACTAGCTCAAGAAGAATATTATGACTAAGATAATATACAACAAATTATCGTTAGTCTTCAACAGGAAAAATATAATAGAATACAATAGACAACAAATTTTAAATCAATATTCGCAATGAAATAATAATTCATTAGAAGAGTTAAGTAGAGAATGCAAACTACTATCTTCTATGTATGAATTTAAAAGTTCATCGCTCATCTTTTATCCCCGTAACATCAATCAATATACATCCGAATCAAATATTCATCTTTGCACTACAGCCAAAGATATTCATCACCGGTCATGTTCATTTAAACACTGCTCATCTTTGCACTACGCCAAAGATATTCTTCTTGAAATCATTCAATCATTCATCTTTGCACTACAGCCAAAGATATTCTTAAGAAATCATTCATCTTTGCACTACAAAAGCCAAAGATATTCCATAATATCATCATTTAAGACCGAGGATGATGAAAATATTTTTTTAAGAAACGAATCCAAAGGAAACAAAATGACAAGGATTAAGGATTAAGGATTCGTACTTGGTTTTATCCACATCCAAAAAATACCTCAAAAATAATCATAGTGGTGTAAAATTCAAGAATGATCAAAACATGGATACAATCGAGTTAGTATCCGTAATAGATGTTTTGACGAAAAAGAAGAAATTTTATTTTTCTATGAATAATAATAAAGTCAGATACGTGAATAAAGTCCGTATACGTGAATAGTAACTCTACACCAAAAGATAGAAATTCCACAAAAACATCTTCACGCTTCATGAATAGTACTTTCGTGAATAAGAACTCGTGAATAAGAATCTACTTAATAAGAATCGTGAATAAGTAACTCGTGAATAAGAACTCATGAATAAGTAACCCCATATGAAAAAGTTCCAAATTTGATAAAACTTCAAATCAACATTTCAAAGATAATGATATTGAAGAAATAATATCATTTGAGAAGAAAATAACATCCCTTACCTCGAAAGATCAAGATTTCTAAATTTAAACACCTGATATAAAGCTATGACTTGACTTGCAATCAGATAGCAATACTCAAACTATACTCAAAATACTCACAAGAATACACTCGATAATATAGAGAGAGAAAACTTCAGCTTTACGGTGTGATTTTCAATTCTAACCTAAAGACCCTATTTATAGAAATCGCTAAACACCAAAGCGTAAAATTTAATAAATTAATATTATAATTTTTCTACATCCTCCTATGCATCAAACATCTGAATTCAGCAACATGACATGTGTTAAAGATGCCCACCAAACACAAAAACGTTTTGTGAATATAAATATTTAAAACTTCCAAAAATCAATTATTTCGAAGCTTCGGAACTTCAATAATTCATAATAAATAGCCCTTTCATCAGAAAATTAGAATCTCACGAGTTTTTATAGGAAATTCAATTCTCTACAACTTTGCAGAAGAAAGTTTTTCCAAATTCCAAATAGAAATTGACCGAAATCCACAAACGGGCGATTTTACAAGCTATAATCAAATTTCAGTCAATAAATGGGGTCCACCGACATGTTTAACATGTTTTAAACATTTATTGCAACAAAAATACTCTTCCTCCTCGTATACTCATATATCCCACATTCGTTGTAAAAATATCACCGATAATATATTATTAAAATAATATATTTAAATGAATTATTTTATCAGAAAAAGATAAAATATTAATTTTCAACAATTGTCATTTTAAAAATTTTATCTCCATCTATATCCACATAAAATCAATATTTTCCTCATCATATAAATCAATAATTAATTATTCACAAATAATATTACAGTAATCACAATATCGACAACCAGTGCAGCCTTGTGAAAGAGGGGCTTTCCAATAAGAATTTCTTCTCATCAAGGAAGCAAGCAATTAGGTGACCAAACCTCTCCTTAGATGTAACTTTCTAGACATTGCCAATAATGTTATCTAATAATATTATTCGTATAATATGAATTATTGCTTCGATAATGAAAAATAATACCGTAATGACAATTATCAAACAACAAAGAATATAAAATATCAACGCAAAGAATTATTAACTCAATAAAATACCGAATAAAGAATTATCGTAACCATTATTGAGTAGTGCCTTTAATAATTGGTGCAATACTGCGTGCTACTCGTGCAACAACGCCAGATATTATGTTTTTAACCAATCGGGTATTCCAATAAGTGTTAATCTGTAATAACTACGCCAAGTATTTTTAAACAACTTATATTTGTCATTTTCTTCATCCAATCGCTTTCATTAAGGGCCCACACATGGTCACTACCATTGCATTTAATATTCCCCGACAAAGATTTAATATTCCACGACCAAACGAATATTCCCGATGATAATGAATATTTTATAACCACTTGCTTATTTTGAAATATTTATGATTTAACCCTTAACTATCCACATTAATCAAATCAACCCTTACTATTTCAAAATAATAAATAAAGGAAATTCCTTTTTATTTAAAAATTTTGGGGTCTTACAGATGACCTGTTTGACCAGTTGCAAGGTGCCAAATTCTTTTCAAAGATTGATCTTCTTTCCGGATATCACCAATTGAAGATTAGAACCAGGTGACATTCCAAAATGGCTTTTCGGAACTTCTAAGATTTTACATTATGAATTCTAGTCATGTCTTTTGGATTGACTAATGCTCCTCACGCCTTCATGGATATGATGAACCGAGTATTCAAGGATTATTTGGATCACTTTGTGGTCGTCTTCATTGATGACATCCTTATTTATTCCAAAAGCCGTGAAGATCATGAACGCAACATTTGAGGCTGATACTCCAAAAGCTTCGTGAATATAAGCTTTATGCCAAGTTGAAGAAATGCGAGTTCTGGCTTGAGGAAGTAGTATTCCTTGGGCACGTAGTATCAAGTTATGGAATATCTGTTGACCCAAAGAAAGATTGAATCTATTCAAAGTCGGGAGCAACCTAAATCGATGATCGAAGACGTAGCTTTCTCTTACATTTGGTTATTATCGGAGATTCAGTAGAAGGGTTTTCTCGAATTGCTACTCCACTAACTCAGCTGACTCGTAAAGATACAAAATTCGGCTAGAACGAGGAATGTGAGAAGAGTTTTCAAGAACTCAAGAGGAGAGTCATTTCAAAGACTGCTCGACAATACCATCCGCCTCGGAGGATTTGTCATCTACTGATGATGCTTCTAGCAAAGGGTTAGGATGTGTTCTCATGCAACATGGGAAAGTCATAGCTTATGCCTCTCGACAACTCAAAGAATATGAGAGGAATTATCCTACTCATGATCTAGAGTTAGCGCAAATCATTTTGCACTAAAGATTTGGAGACATTACTTGTGTGGGAGAAAGTGGAGATCTTTACGGATCATAAAAGCCTCAAATATTTCTTTACTCAAAAGGAACTCAACATGTGACAACGACGTTGGCTTGAATCTGTTGAAAGATTATGATCATACCATCCAATACCATCCTCGAAAGCGCGAACGTGGTAGGCGACGATTGAGTAGAAGATCATATGCGTGCACGAAAAGTGCGATATTGACAACGCAAAGGCCCATTATGTGTGACTTGCAAAGGATGGAGATAGATTTAAAGACTCCAGGGACCCATGTGATGATGGCGAATATACGAGTAGAACCGACTTTAATTGATAAAGTTAAAGTCGCTTTTTACTGCACTAGAAATTTGATGCGTGTGAGGAAGAAAGTGCAAGAAGGTGCTATCTTAAGAAGCAAGAATCGATGAAGAAGGAATACTTCGAGTCAACTCCAGACTTTGTGTTCCTAACAACCCTGATTTAAAGTATAGAATCATGATGGAGGCGCACAACACACCATTTGTAATCCATCCTGGGAGTACAAAAATGTATCGTGTTCTTCGTCATACATTTTGGTGGAGCAATATGAAGAGAGAGATAGCGTTGTTTATCTCAAGGTGTCTAACTTGTCAACGAGTCAAGGCGGAGCATCAAGTACCAAAAGGTCCATTGGAACAACTTGAAATTCCAGAATGGAAGTGGGAGCACATTACCATGGATTTCAAGCATCGGTCTTCCCAAGGTTTCTCAAGGCATAGATGCGATTTGGGTCATTGTTGATAAATTGACTAAGTCTGCTCATTTCTTACCGATACGAGAAACTTATACACTTGAACGTCTTGCTAGTATGTATATAAACGAGATTGTAAGATTGCATGGTATGCCAGTATCCATAGTTTCTGATCGAGACCCAAGATTCACTTCAAGATTTTGGGTTAGTTTGTAAAAAGCTATGGGCACGGATTTACGATTTAGTTCGGCATATCATCTTCAGACGGACGGACAATCAGAGAGGACTATTCAAACTCTTGAAGATTTATTAAGACTCTGTGTCCTTGACTTCAAGGGAAGTTGGGACAAGTTCTTACCGTTGGTGGAGTTTTTATACAACAACAGTTATCAAGCAAGTATTGGCATGGCGACATTCGAAGCATTGTATGGAAGAAAGTGTCATTCTCTAGTAAGCTGGGATGAGGTGGGTGAAGCAACGGTGTTGGGACCGGAGTTGGTACGTATGACTACGAAAAAGATTCAAACGATCCGACAACGTATAAAAACCTCACAAGATCGACAAAAGAGTTATGTTGATCTTCATCGAAAGGACGTGGAATTCGATATTGGAGATCATGTGTTATTACGTGTTGCTCCATGGAAAGGAGTTACTGAGATTCTAAAGAGAGGAAAGCTCAATCCTCGATTCATCGGCCCATTTTAATCCTCGAACGAGTAGGAACTGTGGCTATAGACTCGCTTTTACTGCCAAGTATGTCTCGTGTTCATAATGTTTTCACATATCTATGTTACGTAAATATGTGAAATAATACGAACCACATTATTGAGTTAGAATCCCACGAAATAGCGTAAGATTTAACATATGAGGAGGTTCCCGTTAAAATCTTGATATAAAAGGAGCATATTCTACGCCCAAGGTTATATCTCAAGTCAAAGTTTTGTGGAGGAACCACGATGTTGAGGAAATGACCGGGAGTTAGAATCAAATGAAATCAAGGTATCCTTACCTCTTCGACATACCAGGTACGTACCCTAATTTCGATGGCGAAATTTCATAAGAAGGGGAGGTTGTAAGACCCCAACTTTTTTTTTAATAAAGATGATTTTTTCTATAAATATCATTTTTGAATATTATGGAATGAATTTGATATAATGTTATAGTTGTGGGTAATATTTATAAATTTTGCTAAGTATGCAAGTTGTTATAAAATATTCGATTGGTCAGGGAATATTCTTTTTTGTCGTGAATATTCGCATAACCAAGACAATCATTGGTGGACCCCACAATAGAATTATTGTCGGATTGAAAAAATGACAAAAATATTTTATAAATAACGGCGGAGGTGTTATTGTTAAAACTGTTGAATTACTAGGTAGTAAAAGTACAGTAATACGCGTGGTTGCATATTAACACACGGTATTGATTATTGATGCTTACGTGAGAAGTCACTCAGTTATACTCAATTATTGCTACAGTAATTGCTGAATCATATCTCTCATATTATTGATTCGATTATTGTCACAGTATCATCTATGTGACGCCCCAAAATAGGTATACACAACACCCATTCCGAGTCGCCAAATACATGGTACAAGAAGCAAACTACAACTTCATAATAATACAAATGTCGTGAAATACGACAATAAATCTGTGAGTTTAAATATAATATTGTCTTCTAGACAATATCCACACGCCAATAAATCCCCATCATAATTATTGATACATTATTTTACAAAATGGTGAGGACTACTAAACAACTCTCTCTGAACCTTCATTCCATACCCCACTAAGTACTCGCTACATTCTCGCCTCCCCCGAGAAGAAAAATGGAACAACAAGGAAAAGGGTGAGCTCAACTAGCCCAAGAAAGAATATTATGACTAAGATAATATACAACAAATTATCGTTAGTCTTCAACAGGAAAAATCTAATAGAATACAATAGACAACAAATTTTAAATCAATATTCGCAATGGAGATAATAATTCATTAGAAGAGTTAAGTAGAGAATGCAAACTACTATCTTCTATGTATGAATTTAAAAGTTCATCGCCTATCTTTTATCCCCAGTAACATCAATCAATATACATCTTCAAATCAAATATTCATCTTTGCACTACTGGCCCAAAGATATTCATCATTAATCATGTTCATTTAAACACTGCTCATCTTTGCACTACGAAAGCCAAAGATATTAATCACCAGTCGTGTTCATCTCAACACTGCTCATCTTTTACACTACAGCCAAAGATATTCTTCAGAAATCATTCATCTTTTGCACTACAGCCAAAGATATTCAATAATATCATCATTTAAGACCGAGGATGATGAAAATATTTTTAAAGAACGAATCCAAAGGAAACAAAATGACAAGGATTAAGGATTAAGGATTCAGTACTTTGTTTTATCCATGTCCAACAATACCTCAAAATAATCATAGTGGTGTAAAATTCAAGAATGATCAAAACATGGATACAATCAAAGCTAGTACCTAGAATAGATATTTTGGACGAAAAGAAGAAATTTTATTTTTTGGTAAATAGTGCCGTATACATGAATAGTGACGTATACGTGAATAGTGCCGTATATGTGAATAGTAACTCCGACACCAAAAGATAGAAATTCCACAAAAAAATATCTTCACGCTTCATGAATAAGTACTCGTGAATAGTAACTCGTGAATAGTAACTCATGAATAGTAACCCCGATATGAAAAAGTTCCAAATTTGATAAAACTTCAGATCAACATTTCAAAGATAATGATATTGAAGAAATAATATCATTACGAAAAAAATAATATCCCTTACCTCAAAGAATCAAGATTTCCGGAAGGAAAGGCTCAAGTGATCTTTGAATGAAACTTGTAATGAACAACAACTCTCAAAGTATCTAAATACTCACAAAATACGCTCAATAATATAGAGAAAAAGAGAAAACTTTGTTTCGGTGTGATTTTCAATTCTAACT
Source organism: Panax quinquefolius (assembly GCA_020205615.1). Lineage (NCBI taxonomy): Eukaryota > Viridiplantae > Streptophyta > Magnoliopsida > Apiales > Araliaceae > Panax > Panax quinquefolius. Next base: position 1,188,743 of record CM035163.1, on the reverse strand, counting down.
TAGCCTCTATTTATAGGAAAATGTTAAGACGTCAAGGCAGACTTAACCCGCAACCCGATGGCTTTACCTGCTACTATTCCCACCCACCACATTTGAAAATTCAATTGAGCACATTTCTCACCAACCAAAAGTGGGGCCCACCAATTCTAGAATTTTCCACCAAAATCATTTATAACCTAATTTCTGAATCAGTCACCTCTTAAAATTCATAATAAATTATACGCTCATTTTTAACGGTTCAAAATTTGTGGACATATACTCAACTTATATATGTATAACATATCTAAAAATTAAAACGATCCAACGGTCGGATTAAATATTATAACTCACACAATAAAGATGTAATAACACCGATTTGATCTTTTAATACCTCCAATCCGACAAAATACAAATAAAACATCTCAGCATTAATTCCTTCATTAATAACCACATAAATAAATCCATCATTTATATTCATATAAAATAAATATTTCCTTATCATATGAATCAATAATTAATTATTCACAAATAATATTACGAAATCACATTTATGATGACCAGTCGTTCCCAGAAAGAGGGGCTTTCCAATAAGGATCTCTCCTTCATCGGGCGCCGCAATTAGGTGACCAAACCTCTCCTTAGATGAACTTTCTAGACATTGCCAATAATGTTATCTAATAATATTATTCAAATAATATGAATTATTGATCCGATAATGGGAAATCATGCGATGACAATTATTGAAACAATAATAATATAAAATATCAACGCAATAATTATTGAATCAATAAAATAAACTATTGAACAAGAAACTCACGTAACAATTATTGAGTAGTGCCTTCACGCGTTTAATCAATAATTGGTGCAATACCGCGTGTCTTCTTGCTCAACAACGCCAGACAGTGTTTTTAACCAACGGTATTCCAATAGTATTAATTGGTATAATAACTACGCCGTTATTTTTAAACAACTTATATTTGTCGTTTCCTCATCCAATCGCTTTTCACATGGGGCCCACACATGGTCGCTACTGGTCGCATTTAATATTCTCCGACAAAGATTTAATATTCCACGACCAAACGAATATTCCCCAACTAACAATGAATATTTTATAACCATTTGCTTATTTTGAAATATTTATGTATTTAACCCCTAACTATCCACATTAATCAAATCAACCCTTAATATTTCAAAATAATAAATAGAGAAAATTAAATTTCATTAATAATAAGTTGGGGTCTTACAATCTACATTATATGTTATATTATTAAATCAATAATTGAGACGACAAAGTTATTCATATTATTAAATTACAATATTTACAATGTCTAGAAGTTTTGCCAAGGAGAGGTTTGGTCACCTAATTGTGCGCCAATAGGGAGAAATCCTTATTGGAAAGCCCCCTCTTTCCTGGGAACAACCTGGTTGCTAAATATTATGAGTTATAATATTAATGATGAATAAGTTCATGTTGATTAAAGATGAATTTGATAGTTTCATTGTGTTGGAATTATTTGTGTTAGTAAAAATCGACATCTATTCCGATGATAATTGATGCCTGGAGGTTATATTATTCAATCGGGTATTCGGGGAACTTTTCGTGTCGGAGTACTATTCACGAGTTACAATTCATGAGTTACTATTCACGAGTTACTATTCACCCGGTTACTATTCACTCTAGTATTGTGCATTCGGGTATTTGGGTACAATATTATTCAATGAGGAGATGTGCTAATTTTTCAGACCGTTGGTTGAAGTTATATTAGTGAATCAATATGGACCGCTGGTGGAAAGTTATAATAGTGAATCAATATGGATCATTTGGTTTAAAGTTTTAATAGTAAATCGGTATGGACCGTTGTTTTTAAGTTTTAATAGTAAATCAATCTGAATCAAATCGCTTAAAAGTAAATCAATCTGGACCGTTTCGTGAATTATTTACTATTCAATCCATTCTTCTATAAATAGAAGCTCATTCCTTCATTATTTCTTACGAATTCACTGAAACTCTAAAGAGAGAAATTATAGAGAGAAAGAAGAAGAGTATTCTACTACTTCACAACTTCGATATCCAGTGTCTTTTACGATAAGGGGTGTTATTCTTTCTTATTCATGAAGAGAACTTCTGTTATTCAATTCTTTATTATTCTGTTGGAATAACCTGTATACGCGACATACCCTATACTTGGTGAAATCCTTATGTTATTCCATTCTTTATTATTACATTGGAATATCACATGCAAATGCGTTTTACGCCGCACAGATTCCGCCTTTATTATTCTCCGTGGAATAACTTTTGTATACGCGGACTTCCCTATACTTGGTGAAATTCTTATGTTATTCCATTCTTTATTATTCTGTTGGAATATCCTCGTCATGCGTTTCGTCCTGACTGGTTCCGCCTTTTATTATTACTGTTGGAATAACTCAGATATCGTGGTATGACGCCCCCAAAATTAGGTATACGTCACCCATCTTGGGTCACCACTTACATGGTACATAAATTCTAATACAACTTACTAATATAACTGTCGTGTACAATACGACATAAACTGTGAGTTTGAATACAAATATTGTCTACTAGATATTATACAAACTCAAAAGGAGTCCTCATTACAACTATTATCACACTATTTCATAGAATATTGAGGACTACTAATGCTATCCTCTGGACCATTACTACGTTCCCCGACTCGTCCCGGTATGTTCTCATTTCACGAGAAAACGGGAAAGAAAGGTGAGCTCAACTAGCCCAATAAGAAATATTATGACTAAGATAATGCGAGAATAAATTATCATTAGCCTTCAACAATGTTAAACCGATAAAATACAATAGACAACCAGCTTTAATCGAGCGGAATATCTGATCCATTAAAAGAGTCAAGTAGAAAATAAAGTCTACTATCTTTTAGGTTTTAAAAGGTTTTCATAAATTTTTATCACTAAGACTCGGTTTAATGAATAAACCACAATATCTAATCATCCCCGTACCATAGTCAAGGATTTTCATCAAATTATCAATGGTCACTACTATACCGAATCACCCCGGTCATAATCATACCAAAACTATCCATCATTTGCATTACAGTGTCAATGAGGACTTTTATCACATCATTTATAACAAGCCACGATTATACTTAAATGATCCTCGGTCATAGTCATACTAAGTTCATCTATGCACGTAAGCCAAAGATAACATATTATAACATGAGGATGATGACAATGACATAATAATTCAATAAAACAAGTTCAAGAATTATTTTATCCGAGAATTAGTATGCGTCAAATTGTCAACAAGATAATCTTTGTTTTGTAGAGTAAAATTCAAGAATGATCGTAAGAATATTTCCATGAAAAGATCTTTGGATGAAACGCAAATATCAAGAATATTCTACTAATTTCATGGAGAATAGAAGTCAAAGTTTTAACCAACCGGTATAATAAAGAATGGAATAACAAAGGAAATCACCATGCATGCGGTGATTGCACAGATAAAGTTATTCCAATGAATAATAATAACGGAACCGTCGTCGTGAAATTCACACCGACAGGATGATCCAACAGAATAATAAATGCTGAATAATAATAAACAATGGAACCAGGTCCGATGTAAAACACACAGATAGGATATTCCAACAGAATAATAAATACGAAATAATAAACAATGGAACCAGGTCCGGTGTAAAACACACAGACCGGATATTCCAACAGAATAATAAAGAATGGAATAACAGAAGAAGATCACTAAGTATAGGGGATTCCGCATATACAGGTTATTCCAACAGAATAAATAAAGAATGGAATAAAAGAATTTCTCTTCATGAATATGAAAAAAAAATAATACCCCTTACAGGTACAACAATTAATATCCCTTACCGTAAAAGACACTGGATATCAAAGTAGTGAAGTACCAGAATACTCTTCTTCTTTCTCTCTATAGATTTTCTCTCTATTGCTTCTCTCTATAATTTCTCTCTCTAGAGTTTCAAAGAATTAAATAAGAAAATAATGAAGGAATGAGCTTCATTTATAGGAAAATAGAATGCATAGTAATTAATCCATGAACAGTTCAGATTGATTTATTTTAATCGACGGTCCATATTTAAAGCAAAATCTTTTAAATAAAATATCATATATTCTATTTATATAAAAACATTTTACTATGCAAACACTATGCAAAACACTACGCATAATAAAATATAATATATTCTATTTATAGAATAACTTTAATAAAGTATTCATTTTATATAAAAGATGTTTCGCTTTTATTACGTTAATAATACTGAATAAAACAAAACGTCATTATCGCTATAATAATTCATATTATTAATCGACAATAATGGAATCAAATTGAGTGACTTCTCACATAAAGATCAATAATCAATACCGGTGCTACTTCTATGCAACCACACGACATCGATCTTTGTTTTACTACCGAGTAGTTCCACAATGATCAACGGTAAAACTTCCGCCGTTATTTCAATAAAATATTTTTGTCGCTTTCTCGATCCGACAATAATTACGCTGTGGGGTCCACCAATGATTGAGTAGTTAGTTACGAATATTCCCCGCTTAAGTTCTAATATTCCCCGACCAATCGAATATAATATAACCACTTGCATACTTTGTAAAATTTATAAATACTACCCACAACTATAATATTATCTCAAATTCACACCATAATATTAAAAAATTATTTCGACAAAATTTAAATCTTTATTGATAAAATCTGGGGTCTCACAATCTCCCTCCTTATGGAATTTTGCCCTCGAAATTAGAATGCGTGACGATATGATAAAGAGGTGAGGATACCTTGAATACCTTTATCGTTGAAAACATTAAATTCATCTTTGCAATCCCAGCCAAAGATATTCATTAACAATTCATCTTTTTGCACTACAGCCAAAGATATACAAATCAGAAACCAATAATCTTTGACGCAGCGACAATAGTATCACGACCACGAATTATCTATGCACCAATCGCCAAGGATATTCGTGTTTTCAATTACTGATCATGATTATACCGAATAATCCTTGGTCATAATCATACCAAGTCTATCAATGCACTACAACCAAAGATGACTTTTACCACATCCATGAATTAATATTTCATTGCTGAGACTCAGCTCAATAATTAATCCATATCATCGAATCATCCCTGCACTACAGGCCAAGGATATTCATTAGTATCACGACCACGAATTATCCATGCATTACGGCCAAAGATAATCGTGTATTCATTAGTATCACGACCACAAATTATCCATGCACTACGGCCAAAGATAATCGTGTATTCATTAGTATCACGACCACAAATTATCCATGCACTACGACCAAAGATAATCGTGTATTCATTAGTATCACGACCACAAATTATCCATGCACTACTGCCAAAGATAATCGTGTATTCATTAGTATCACGACCACAAATTATCCATGCACTACGACCAAAGATAATCGTGTATTCATTAGTATCACGACCACAAATTATCCATGCACTACGGCCAAAGATAATCGTGTTTTCAATTACGGTTATGATTATACCGAATAATCCCTGGTCATAATCATACCAAGTCCATCTATGCACTACAGGCCACAGATGACTTTCAACATAATATAAACATGAGGATAATGATATAAAGAATCAATCAAATGAGATAAAGGATAAATATTAAACATTTATAATATAATTTATCCAGGATTTAAGAATATCCCCATGTTATCAATCACTTAATAATCTCATAATCTAATATCATTAATATTATAACAATATTTTAATCACTTCTTAAATTTATAAACAATTTATTTCAATTGTTTACGTTTTACCATATAATGCATTTAATCATTCAAAATGTCATACTCATAAGATATCATCACCAATGATCAAATCCTCATCAAAAAAATATGCATATACTCTATATAGGATTCTCTACCATAAAATCCTATTTTCAACTTTGTTACTTCACATAACATATTTAACTCATATGTTCGTAACTAAACTATTTTCATAGAAAATACCAAATCAGTCCCAAATATATTTTTTTTCTGGGATTTAGCATAATATAGTCCCATAATGAACATACATTTTTCTCGGAATTTTTAAAATTCATTTACTATTTTTCAAAAATCAATTTCTAATTAATTCCTTAAGAAATTAGCTACCTCAAGGTTAACTCCAGAAATTCCCAAATCTTGGAAGGACCTTATACATGTTAATGTGAGCCTCCAGTTTAAATTTCATGGTCATCGGAGTTGTAGAACTCCAGTTATATCGTTTTTCGTCGGAAAAACCTAAATATTGAAATGGTCATAACTTGCTCATTTTAAGTCAGAATAAGCTCATTTTTGGACAGGAGTTACCTTATACCATATACTTTCATTTCCCAAAACGATAGAATTTTTCTCATAATTTAAGTGGCCGAAAATGCCCTTTTAAAAATAAAATCAGTAGCTTTTTTGAAATTTCCAGCTTTTTCATTCTTTATTAAAATCAGTCCACACATAAATCTACAACACCTTTTCCAGTGATTCCACTTGGAGATGCTACAAAACTCATAGATCTAACTCTAGAACTTGACCACACTGAAAAATTCAAAATATATTAGGAGATATGGCCAATTGAATTTCATGTTATGTTTTTCACAAAATCTGATTTTCAACTCTTTGTGATTTCTAAGAAACTTTCATGTTTTCTCATAATAACCAACATAACTCATTATAACACTTACTAATACTTCATATACCCATGATTTTCATTAGTCCAATGCTTTTATTATGACTTTCATCATAATCCTCGTAAATGATCCTTTTAGTTGAAGAAATATTTGAGGGTTTAAGAAATGGGTTTTTGTCTTTGAAATTGATACAAAATTCGATTTCACGCTCTAGGGTAGGCTAGAAAATCTTCAAGAATACGTCAAGAAATTTATTAATGATAGAAATATCATTCAAAAATCACTCTCGTCCAAGACTTGAATAGTATGTCACATTAATACCAATCGTGACTTCTATCCCTTAACCCGGATAAAGACCTCACAATGATACCTATCAACTTGCCATCTTGATCCACGACGTCGCCTACTGAAATTCTCGCTTCGTGCATTCCACACAAGGAAGTTAACAACGAAAGGATCGGGGCTCTTTTACTTATGGCTTGATATAACAAAGGATTAACTTTAGGGTTTGGTTACTTTGAATTCAGTATAACAAAGTTGGTTATGAATATAAAAGCTAACAACCTTACGAAAAAAGCATGATGAGTAGTTAACCAATTGATTCTCGAAATCACATCAAAGGCAAGTATTTTCAAAAAGATAAGATCGACGGTGTAACGTGAAAGTGTTTATTTGAATCAAACAAGATTTAAAAATAGTAATGCGTAACGAAGGCTCCTACTAACGAAGTTTCAACCAATAAGTCAAAGTCTAACTTCTCCGGAGTCAAATTTAAACGTTGAACGCAAGCAAGAGAGATAAAATAATGGGTAGAACCGGTATCTTATAAGGTATAGACTTCGTAATTTATAATTAACTAACTCGTGCTAACTTCGTTCGGGTTACTCGCTTTTTGAGAAGTCATGAAAAATGCACTTCCTAAAACCAACGACTTTGTTTTGTCCATATCCACCTTTGGTGCCACCGTCCCAAATTAGACTTGACTTTGGTGAACAACAAAATTGAGCTAAATGACCTTCTCTTCTTGCAATTTCCACTTCTATTATCTTTGCCATGATTACCACCAAGTGGTTACCATTCTTAGCATGATAATTTCCCCGATGGTTATCATTGTTACGATAAATGCTTGCCACCAAAGATGATGATTATTATCGTGTTGTTGGTCGTTACCTTTTGTTTGAAATTTGAATCAACACTCTCATGTGCTTCATTGCTTATCTCAGCATTTTCAGATGTCATTCTCAAACACTGTCACAAAACAAGGGTTAATTAACATATCACATATTATCCCTATACTCTGACCGACCAATTAAAATAGCACATAAACTTAGGTAGGTCATACTAGCGAAGATATTCCCCGTCTCTCCCCTCCTAGTACTATTCTCACATCTTAGCCAGGGATCATATCCCTAAGCTCTGATACCAACTATGACGCCCCCAAAATTAGGTATACGTCACCCATCTTGGGTTACCACTTATATGGTACATAAATTCAAATACAACTTACTAATATAACTGTAGTATATAATACGACATAAACCGTGAGTTTGAATACAAATATTGTCTACTAGATATTATACAAACTCAAAAGGAGTCCTCATTACAACTATTATCACACACTATTTCACGTAATAGTGAGGACTACTAATGCTATCCTCTCGACCATTACTCCGCTCCCGACTCGTCCCAATTATGTTCTCATTTCACGAAGAGAACGGTGAAAGAAAAAGGTGAGCTCAACTAGCCCAAAGAAGAAATATTATGACTAAGATAATGCAGAATAAATTATCATTAGCCTTCAACAATGTTAAACCGATAAAATACAATAGACAACCGGTTTAATCATGAATGGAATATGCAATCCATTAAAAGAGTCAAGTAGAAAATAAAGTCAACTATCTTTTAGGTTTTAAAAGGTTTTCATAAATTTTATCACTAAGACTCGGTTTAATGAATAAACCACAATATCTAATCATCCCCATGCACTATAGTCAAGGATTTTATCAAATTATCAATGGTCATGACTATACTTAGAATCACCCCCGATCATAATCATACCAAAAACTATCCATCAACGCATTACACAGTCACCGAGGACTTTTATCACATCATTTATAACAAGCCATGATTATAATTGAATGATCCTCGGTCATAATCATACTAAGTTCATCTATGCACGTAAGCCAAAGATAACATATTATAACATGAGGATGATGACAATGACATAATAATTCAATAAAACAAGTTCAAGAATTATTTTATCCGAAATTAAGTAACGTCCAAATTGTCAACAAGATAATTGCTTTTGTAGAGTAAAATTCAAGAATGATCGTAAGAATATTTCCATGAAAAGATACTTTGGATGAAACGCAAATATCAAGAATATTCTACTAATTTCATGGAGTATAGAAGTCAAAGTTTTAACCAACCGTATAATAAAGAATGGAATAACAAAGGAAATCACCACGCATGCGGTACTTGCGCATGTATGAGTTATTCCAATGCATAATAATAATAACGGAACCGGTCGGTGAAATTCAAATTCACACAAGCGGGATGATCCAAATGTAATAATAAATGCTTTGAATAATAATAAACAATGGAACCGTGTCCTGTAAAACACACGATAGGATATTCCAACGTAGAATAATAAATGCGAAATAATAAACAATGGAACCGTGTCCTGTAAAACACACGATGGGATATTCCAAATGTAATAATAAAGAATGGAATAATGAAGAAGATCATCAAGTATAGGGGATTCCGCGCAGATACAAGTTATTCCAATGTAATAAAGAAAAGAATGGAATAATGTAATTTCTCTTCATGAATATGAAAAAAAATAATACCCCTTACGGTACAACAAATAATATCCTTCCTCACCGTAAAAGACACCGGATATCAAAGTAGTGAAGTACCGTAATACTCTTCTTCTTTCTCTCTATAGATTTTCTCTCTATAGCTTCTCTCTATAATTTCTCTCTACAGAGTTTCAAAGAATTCGTAAGAAAATAATGAAGGAATGAGCTTCTATTTATAGGAAAATAGAATGCATAGTAATTAATCCATGAACGGTCCAGATTGATTTACTTTAATCGGCGGTCCATATTTAAAGCAAAATCTTTTAAATAAAATATCATATATTCTATTTATATAAAAACATTTTACTATGCAAACACTATGCAACACTATGCAAAAAACATTATGCAAAAACACTACGCAACACTATGCATAATAAAATATAATATATTCTATTTATAGAATAACTTTAATAAAGTATTCATTTTATATAAAAAGATGTTTCGCTTTTATTACGTTAATAATACGAATAAAACAAAACGTCATTATCGCTATAATAATTCATATTATTAATCGACAATAATGGAATCAAATTGGTGACTTCTCATATAAGCATCAATAATCAATACCGGTAATTTCTACTATGCAACCACACGTATTCATCGTACTTTTACTACCGAGTAGTTCCACAAAGATCAACGGTAAAACTTCCGCCGTTATTTCAATAAAATATTTTTGTCGCTTTCTCAATCCGACAATAATTTCGTATTAGGGGTCCACCAATGATTGAGCCGTTGTACGAATATTCCTCGCTAAGTAAATATTCCCAGACCAATCGAATATAATATAACCACTTGCATACTTTACAAAATTTATAAATACTACCCACAACTATAATATTATCTCAAATTCACACCATAATATTAAAAATTATTTCGACAAAATTTAAATCTTTATTGATAAAATCTGGGGTCTCACACGCGGACTCTCCTATACTTGGTGAAATCCTTATGTTATTTCATTCTTATTATTCTGTTGGAATATCTTGTCTGTGCGTTTTACGCCGGACCTGGTTCCGTATTTATTATTCTGTTGGAATAACTCGTATGTCTTATCTATCACATGCCCGGTGATTTCTTTTGTTATTCCATTCCTTATTATACTCAAATTGGTTAAAGTTTTTCGACTTCTATACTCCATGAAATTAGTGGAATATCCTCGATATTTGCGTTTCATCCAAAGATCTTTTCAATGAAAATATTCTTCCGAGCATTCTTGAATTTTACTCTACAAAAAAAGTATCATGTTGACAATTTGGGCGTTATTAGTTCTGGATAAACTAATTCTTGAACTTGTTTTATTGAATTCTTATATCATTGTCATCATCCTCATGTTTATATTTTTAAAATCATATGTGGCTCAGTAGTGCGTAGATGGACTTGGTATGATTATGACTGAGGATTATTCTAGTATAATTATGGCCGTAATGTTACAAATGATGTGGTAAAAGTCCTCATTGGTCCGTAGTGCATTGATAGACAGTTGTTGGCATGATCATGACCATTGATGAATACACGAATATCTTTGGCCCGTAGTGCATGGATAATTTATGGTCGTGACCCTAATGAATATCCTTGGCCGTAGTGCAAGGATGATGTGGATTATTTATTAAAAGTGAGTCTCAAATGATAAAAGTGATTAAAAACTTTTAAATCATAAAAGATAGTAGATTTTATTCTCTACTGACTCTTTTAATGGATTGCTTATTCCACAAGCAGCTAAAACATTGTCTATCAGTATTTTATCGGTTTAACATTGTTAAAGGCTAATGATAATTTATCCCCGCATTATCTTAGTCATAATATTTCTTCGGGCTAGTTGAGCTCACATTTCTTTCACCGTTTCTTCAGAAAATGAGAACTTAGTAGAGGACTAGTCGAAATCGGAGTGATGGTCCGGATGATAGATTAGTAGTCCTCACTATTCATTAAATAGTGTGACAATAAATGTAATGAGGACTTATTAAAGAGTGGATATTATGTAAGATAATATTTTGTATTAAAACTCACAACTTTCTTGTTGTATATTAAAGATTGTATTTGTATTCTGCACCATGTATCTGGCGACCCAAGATGGGTGATGTATACCTATTTTGGGGGCGTCACAGAATTAAATTACTAACAATAGTACCTTCAGTCAAATTTTTGGATGAGACCCAAGAATTGGCCGAATTTCGAAAGCTCGGATTGGGTTCTAACGAAGACGTCATAAATTTAAATTAGGTAATGGTTGATTACATCTTAATTGTTCATATCTTAATGCATGCATTAAGAGGTTGTAATAGTGTAGACTCATACATTACTTACTCTCTCCTCTCCTTCTGATCTCTTTATTAACATTTTCTATCACTTAATTTCTAGCTACATTCTTCATAGAACACCTGCAGATCGACACCAACGCAAAATGAAACAAGGAGGAATAATTTTTCTTCAAAGTCTTCAGACGATGGATCGATCGAGAAAAGTGGCACTGATTATTGAGAGTTGCAGTTGTAGTGTGATATATATGCATGCGGTGGTGGTGGTGGAATGATGCCATCTAGATCCAGTATGCATGTGGCTCGTACCGAAAAGAATATAAACATTAATTATCCATGACTGGATTAATTAATTAGTTGAACAAGAGAGAAATTGATCGAAAAATCAAGCATGCATGCTGAGATGGTAACTGCTGCAACGATTGCCATGACAAATTAGTCACCGGATTTCGTACGTTACACAAAATACTATCAACGTACTATATATATATATATATATATATATATATATATATATATATATATCCTGGTGCATGCATCTCGTCATCTCGATCAGAGAGAATTTATATCCAGTTACGTTGCTAGTATTTTATTTGTATAATTCAGAGAACACAAAAATAACTAAAATGTAAATTTAATACTCCCTCCCTCTGATTTTTTTTTTTGCACATAGTTTAAGAAAATTAGTTCAAGTGACAATTTTAACACAAATTTTTCACATATATCCCTTAATATGGAATTAATGAATAAATTAATTACTCCTTACTTATCACATTGGAACTCTTAACTCCATTGATTGTTGGTACAATTGTCTTTTATACACAAAATATGTTAAACTAGTAAAGCCTGAAAAGTTGAATTTTTTTATTGAGAATACAACAACATTAAATGTGGTAATAAAAATAATGACATTGAAGATTATTTCTTCAAAAAAAGAGTAATGGTCGAATATTTATTATAGGGGCATAAAAGTAAAATAATGAACCAACTAAATTTTATAAATAATAAGTATCTTATATATTGGGACATCTCAAAATGAAAAATCAGCCTATAACTATGGGACGGAGGGAGTAACAAAACTACGTGCATGCATGAAAATTAATATCCATCTGGCTTAGGCGCTGCTACGTCCGTCCTAAATCCGACTAGCGTTTTAGAAGACGAAGGCCTCCAATCGTACGTTTTAATTAGATCTAGTAAATGCTTCTGCTACTAGCTGGCTGGCTGGCTGGCTGGCTGTTTGGCTCTCTATATCTGTCTTTCCAATCACTTGCCTTTACTAGCTACTTACTCATGCATGATGCATCATCCAATTCAATGTTTATATATATATATATATATATATATGGTAGCTATGGAAAACAATTAAACACCCATCTAATCAAACCAAACATACAAACAAATATATATATAAAATAAATAATTTCTCTTCTTTGTGAGAGAATAAGTTGTCAAAATGGAGCAGTTGACGTTCGCTGAAGAGTGTGCTTCTTTGGTAGTTGAACACCTGCTGCTACACATAGTTACATGCATCCCCAAAATATATAGATGTGATTAATTATATATAGTCAACAACACATGCAATTTTGTTACATATATTTATATACATATATATACAGAGAGAGAGAGATGTACAAGTCAATTTAAAGTACATACAAAGTTCAAAGCTCAATTTGGAAATTAAAATGACTTTGATATGATCGCATTCCATAATACAAAAAGGAGCTGGGCTTTGATATACCTGTTGTTGCTGTTTTTTGAGCCTGGCATTTTCTTCCATTAAACTGGCAACTTTTAGCTTTAGCTTATTTGTATATGCCTGTAAAATTCACCGAAATGGAAAAGGAAAAACATGAGAGAAAGAGGGAGAAGAATAGCAGATGCACCAAAAGAATCAGCAAATTAATATTGAGCCAAACAAACAAACTAGAATGTCATACATGCATATATACATATATGAGACCTTTAGTTCTGTATATACATTCTTAAAGAGAAAATAAATTACATATTACATCTTATATATATTTGAAAGATGTACTTAATTTAAACATTTTTTTTTCTGATAATTATTTATGTGGTAAAAATAGAGGGGCACAACTGTGTAAATTTTAAAGTTACACAGTACAATAGTAGTTCACGATAGTAGAGTGAATTCACTCTACTATCGTAGAGTAGTTCACCTACATCGTCGAATGTAAACTGGATTCTCAAATCGTGCAGTGACTACTTTACGATAGTAAAGTGAATTCACTCTACTATCGTAGATTGTGTAACTTTAAAAGTTATACGGTTGTGCACCTACATATTTCCCTATTTATAATAATAATAATAATAATAATAATAATAATAATAATAATAATAATAATAATTCAGTCATCTATTATGAGCCGGAAGAAGTCATTTTTAACAAATATTACGAATCTTTTATAAAAAAAACTAAAAATTTCCTTAAAACTTGGTTGTTTTATAAATGAGGAAGTACATATATAGCCATTAGCAATATACTGTATAGGGGAGTAGTGTATATACAGCAGACCTAACCGATAAGTAAGGACGTAAAATAAATTAAATATTTTGGGCTTGGTTCATATCTGTTAGATTAAAAGTTTTATTCCAACTTCATTCGAAATATAAATAATTTAAATATGAATAAATTTTAAAATTTAATAAATTATTTGAATCTCTTCATATTATAATTTTTAGATCATATTCGTTTAAAAAATTAAAACTATTCAAGTTGGATTCAATATCGTGTTTGAGTTGATAGTTAAACTAATCTCGTTCAAATTTATTTCATACTCAATAAATTATTTTAACCAAATTAACATTAGACTCGATTTATTTATCCCTGCCAAGCCAACTCAATTGGATAAGGCTTTTTTAATAAAGTTCGTATAAAATAAGAGCACTTTATAAATATAATATTTTTAATAATTCATATAATAAAAAATTATAAAATTTATTACGTATATTCACACTACTATCACTACATGAAATAGTTGTAAGCTAGGATATCAAATCAAATCAAATCAAATCAAATTCCCTATTTTTATTTTTATCTCAACTTAGGAGTGACATTCATTACGGGACAAGCCAAAAGTAAGTAAAAAGGAGAGTTTTTTATCCCTTGACCGAGCAGCCGACTCCCGGTTCTTGATCATACGCTTGTGTCGCCGCCGCCGGTGTTCTCATCGGGAAATGGGAACCTTTTCTTTCCACTACCAGGCGCATTTGCATTGAAAGGAGAAGAAACATTTGAAATGGGTACCACTTGAGATTGAGGTTCAAAGTGGAAGGTCCAGACGGTGGGCGGAAGTGACGCCGGAGGGGGGAGGTTAGTTATTGTAGGGGTATGGGAAAAGGGTCGGGCCAAAAAGTCTTGGAGATTGTAGTTGTTGAGGTGGGGATGATCGTGGAGATGAGAGGAGGGATGCATGTCTTTCTAAGTTTCTTCCATTGTTAATCTTGGCTCTCGAGCTTGGATTAATGGTACTGAAGCTGAAGTTGAAGATGGGACTAGTCTTTTGTTGGGATCTGAATTCCACATTGGATCGATTAATTGGAAGCAATAAATTAATAATTAAGTTCTAGAGAGATAAATTAATAATAGAGAGAGAGTGTGTGCAGTGTATAGTAATGAGAAGAACGGTCATAATTTTATGTTGGAGTTTTGATTGACTAGTGTCAAAGAAAAGCATGACGGAGAGAGGAGGGTTCGGAGAACTGCACATATTTGTTTGTACGATGTCGATGTGCACACAATTTAATTTGGAGCTCCTATACTACAAGTATACTGTACTCACTCGGTTATACTTTTGAATTTTATTCAAGTGGATGACACACACATACACACTTTTAATTGAGTGGATATGCCGCGCATATATATATATATAAAACATACTTTTTTAAATAAAATATATTTATTAAATAGTATATCTTTATTAAAATTACGTTATTATAATTTTTTTTTTTAAAATAAAATATTATTAAAAGAGAGTGGTCTCACTTAATTTTTTTTATCTACAAAAATGTCACCCGCATTCAAAATGATGTAGTTTTAATAAAAGTATGATATTTAAGAGGTATGTTTTAGATCCGTCCTCTCCCCCTCTCTCTCTCTATATATAGACACGTAAGCAATGATTCATAACATGTATTTATTACTCCTTCTGTTCTTTAATTAAGTTATTTTAGAGAAATATTTTTGTTCCTTAATATAAGTCGTTCGAGAATTTCAAGTAAATATTAATTACTTAGTTTTTAATATTATCCCAAGTATTAAATGTAATTTTGGTTCTCTCACTATTTTACGTCTAATAAATAACAATCTTTTCTTCCAATACAAGGGCAATATAGACAATTGAAATTATAGTTAATGTTATACAATCATTTTCTTAATGTGTAAAACGACTTATATTAAAGAACGGAGAAAGTATGAATTAAAAATTAACAAATAACATCTTTACCTTCCGTTGCAATGATCAATAACCTAAATTAAAAAGGAGTTAAAGTAGTCCAGTAAAAATTCTAGCGAACTGGATCTCACCGGAACAGTCAAACACAAACTCATTAATTATAACAACAGTTTGGTGTTATGGGTTGTGTTGCCAATTAAGTTCTGCTAGATTTGGGATATGCCGTTTTCATATATATCCTTTCGATTTGGGGATGATTTTTATTTTGTCGGAGGATCTATTGGTAATGGGTCCTCTGTTTTTTCCCGATGCAAATCAGACTCGTGTTCTTCCCATTCTGGGTATCATGTTATGTTTATTGATTATCCTTCTAATGTTCAGATTTGGGATTCCTAATTTCAGTTATAGGCGAACACTGTTTACATGGTCTTTTGTTTAAAACAAAAACACACGCACCTTACGTGAAACATTATCAACAAAAGTAGTAAAAAATCTATTATCACCTGTTAACGCCAAGATCTTCTGTCACGTCCCAATCATGTAAGACGTCCTGATCCTGCACAGTAAACACGATAAATACCAAAAGCTTGACGACTTATTTGTCGGGAGATAGCTTCGAGCGTGAGAATCATTATCGGTGTTCAAGAGGTTAACGATGGAGGATATAATCTACAGTGTATTGAGAGAAATTATTAGTTGAATATGTGTGTGTACGCACGCACCTCTTGCTGAAGACTTTTTGTTGGGTTATCTTTCTCTTATCAGGTTCTGCCCACTTACCATTCTGAGTCATGTACATTTCACTCCTCGATGATTTCTGTAAATTGCATGCGGGTTGTCATCTTTCTTCTCCATCATTGTTTATCTTACGTAGGCTATAATCTCATCCACATTAATGCGTGGCGAATGATCTTAATCAACTATCATACTTTTTCATCATTCTGAGTCAAAGTAATAGATATTTAAATATACCAATGGGTGGATTGACCATCGATCCGAGGCCAATCTCGTAAAGACTTAACAGGGGATAAAATGGTGACTAGGCCCAATAACTTTAAGACTTAATAGTGAAAACTTAATGGATTAATTAAATAAATAGGTACGTCCTTTCTACCGGTAAAATAGGAGAAATATCATGACCCAACATCACCCAAAAACTCAACATTAATGGTACCACATACATTATAATATACTCTTTCAAGTTACTTAAATTTTCTTTTAAAGGAGCTACTAAAAGAAACTTTATTTTGCTTACTAAACAAACAATAAGCACAAGGGTTTAGTACAGTATTTTTAGCAAAAAAAATGAAAAAACTTTTTGCTAACATCCGCAAATCTTTTTCCACTCATGTGCCCAAATCTTTTATGTCACAAATTTTATGACGCCCTCAAATTTAACCTAAAATTTGGTGCTCACGATACTACTCCATCGCTGTAAACATAACTTAAAAGGACATAAAAATAAATACAATTATTTATAATACATGCTTTACACTACTCCCAGATTTCTAAAAATCTTACATATACAAAACATAATACTACTAAATATTACATAATTTATAATATTGCAATACATCATTTAATACTAGTCTTGGACTTTTCCTTTCCCCTTTTATCCTCGCTTGTTCCAGCGGAACCTTCTTCCATACTTTTCTACCATGAAATATATATATATAATCCAAAGAATCCAAGTCCCTACCTGCAACTTCCACTTCCACCTACCCCACTCCTCCGTCCAGTCCATACTTTTCTACCATGAAATAACAAAGAAGAGTGTGTTGATCTGTCTTTGATGGAGAACACTCCATCAATCCACCAGTCTAACAATATTAAAAAAAATAATCCGTCGTGTTATAAATTTGTTTTCCCCTCTTTTATCCATGCAAGTTTGGATTTATTATAATTTCGTCCTTACAACTCTTACGGTTATTGAACATCAACGCATGTCCCACTTAAATTAGTAATAATAAGATGTGTTTCCAGAGAAAGAAATAGTTACTAATATACAAAAATCAAGAGATTTCAGTCCGATTTATTCAACTTGGTCAAATAATTATAACCATTTTTCCCCTAAATTATTATTAAAGTAGATAAGAAAGGGGACGCGTCGCCCATTGGGAAAAATATACTCCCTCCGTTTTTTAATATAAGTCGTTTTAGAGAATTTTTTTTATTTCTTAATATAAGTCATTTGAGAATTTCAAATAAGTATTAATTGCTTATTTTTCAAAATTACCCTAAGTATTAAATGTAACTTTGGTTCTCTTATTATTTTTTGTCCAATAAATAACAATCTCTTCTTCCAATATAAAAGCAATATAGACAATTGATATTATAATTAATGCTATACAATCATTACCATAATACTTTTGCACAACCCTAAAACAATCTACATTAAGAAACGGAGGGAGTATACAATTATATACCGCCGTCTAAATTATCTTAAATGATTCACATCATCAGATAATTTTTGTTTTGTTTTGTTATTTACCTAGCAAATTGACATGCCCATATACATCTCCATGACCAAACAGCAAGATATTCAAAAGGTGGTATAAATGTGAATTCAATTTAAATAGTATGTATAGGGAACATACCACAAAAATAACACAGTCGTATCGCATAAGATGCTACGAGCACAAGCAACTTTTAACCTACCCACAAGAAGAGATTTATTACCTTCATCTGCTTAAACACACCCTTTTCATAAACGGGACTGGATGGGATGGGATGGGATGGGATGGGATGGGATGGGAGGATTATGGCCCCAAAGATTTTTAAAAACCAGCTGAGGGGTAGACTAGGGGGAAGTAGGAACAAAATTCCCCGGAGGAAACACCAACCAATACACAAAATGAAATGAAAACAACAATAATGGAATGGTCCCAACCATCCAAAAATCTCATACCACTACCGTAGTAAAAGTAAGTCATTATAATTTCTTTGGTTTTTGTTTCTTTTATTCAAGTCTATGTTCTTTTTTTCCTCCCATTTTTTTATTTTTTATTTTATTATTATTTTGTCTATTTGCCTCTCCAAGACACGAGTCCTTCAACAATCAGCAAGACTTTGTGACATCCTCAAAATGTATGATTGCCACTGTCGTTGAGCTCCTCTCTCCATCTCTTGCAGATTTCAGCACCCATTTGATCATTTACTTAGACTTCCAGCCAGCGTCTTGGGTTCAAAACTAGCTTGAACAGTGCCCTCACCTCCGGATTGTTGTAACTGGCTATTAAATTCTCCATATGAAGATCTATTAAACATCTCAGTATGGCCGTGCGTAGTCTTCTCATCCAATGTAATGCCTTGGAATTGGCCTGCCAGCATATAATGACTATACCTTGCAACGGACTGAGGGCTCGATACAGGAGAAAATGGTCCAGGAGGCATGATCCATTTCATCCACTCATTTCGCTTCCTTATTTTGTCATTCTGCAAAAGAATTGGATTAGATAGTTAGACACATGCATGACGCAACAATAAAATGACATATCAAAAGTAAGTAGATTTTGTATTGCTACGTTTGTTGTTTCAAGTATTAGTAAATTCAAGGGTAACTATAAAAGACGGAAAAGCAACTTGATTTATTTGCCTAACAAGTAAACCTCAAAAAACAAGCCCAAGTCGTTTGGCCAGGAGTGTCACAAGAAATGCTTGAATTTTTTTGTCCAAGCCAAGTTTTTTATATACTAAACCAGTAAGACGAGGAAAAGAAACTTCTCTTAATGTCTGAAATACCTGCACTTCCACAACAGTTGAAGCTTGAACGGCATTCAGTATGAACTGAATATTGTCAGTCAAATGCATAACCTACAAAAGTACAAATGAATGATCTCATACCAGCATCACAAAAGAAAAGGAATATTCTCCTACAAGCAAGGATGGCGCATGGCATGCTTACAGAGCACATTCGCATTATAACTATAGCAGAGCAAGAGTAAATTAGTATTTGAAATCAAGATAGACATCGAAATAGTTTGGATTGTCACAGCTTCTGAGACAGATATACTAAAATCTCAATCTGAAAACCTGAAACATATGTTGGTTAGCTTTCATCCGAGAAATTCCTCCAGAGTAATTTAGACTCGACAGAAAAGAATTTGTTCTATCCCAACTAACCTAACAAACATTGCAACAAAAACTAAACCAGGTAAATTTGAAAATTTTGTCCAATCATTGCCCTGTGGAAAATTCCTTACAGTTAGGCACTCTGGTCAATCTCCACCATATGATGCATTACAAGTCTTGCTTGGATGCTAAGTAATCTAGTTAAAAGATGCAGTTGGGGAGATGGCAAAATACACGCATAAAAATGAATTCTATACAAACCAAAAACCAAACAGAATAGAAAAATTTAGCTATAAAAAAACAGAGTAGAATGGGAAAAGTGGCATTGCAATCAATAAAGAACCGACACACAATTACCATGTGTGGAGAAACAGAGGCAAGTAGAAAAGAAGATTTATTTATTTATTTTTTTTATTTTTTTATTTTTTTTTGGGGGGGGACAAGAAACCAAGGGGGTGGCACCCATGTACAACCAATGGTTCAAGAGAGCAAGAAACAACATCAACCTCGCCAAGGCAACCATACAAAATCATGTGCAAGAGTTAAACTTCAATAAGAGCAATAACTGAACCCAAACAAACCTCATTTTAAATCTCATTTTGCCAAAAGAATAGAAGAGTCAAAATTAAATATTTAGCATGCTACTAAATCTGTTTATTTTAAGTCATCATAATATGCTACTAAATACATAGCTTAATAAGTCATCATAATGCTAGATAATATGTTTACTTAACTACGAATCACAATGCCTACACTGTCAGAAAACAAGTTAAATATCAATTTTCTGTATTCTAGACCATCAATTGCAAAATACTAAGCAACATATACCATCAATTGCAGCCTCCTCCAAGTCTATCCCTTCTCTTTATCTCTTCTCCTTTTTTTTAATTCTCCTTTCTTGCCCAAAAAAGGCTATTTTGCAAAATAATATGGGGTTATGCTGCCCAACTTTTTCCAGAAATTTTATGTACTTTACTACACTACTATTCTGGTGTTTACTTATTAAATAATTAAATGTGTATATAACTTATTTTTTTAATACTTAAATATGCATTTATATTGTTATTTAGTGTTTACAACTTATATATATATATGTAAGATTGTAAGTATTTAACTATGTACTTATGTAGAATGTAACTATGATATTATTATATCTGTGTATCAATATACTACATAGGTATGGTCCTTGAACTTGTTAAAGCAACTTTTTGAACTTGCTTAGAAGTTTGTAAAATTATTTAATGGTTGATAAATTTGATACATAAATGATTAAATGTGTGTGTGTGTGTATATATATATATATATATTTAAAATATGTGCGCCTCACTTCGATGAAGTGCGCACCTAGCCTCATC
Organism: Panax quinquefolius; assembly: GCA_020205615.1. Taxonomy (NCBI): domain Eukaryota; kingdom Viridiplantae; phylum Streptophyta; class Magnoliopsida; order Apiales; family Araliaceae; genus Panax; species Panax quinquefolius. Next base: position 1,167,131 of record CM035163.1, on the reverse strand, counting down.
TCACGCCTAGGCCCCAAGGAGAGACCTTTGTGCCTCGCGCATTAAATAACAATGCTGAGGGTTGAAGACAAAATCTCTTCCATGAACTCCTAAGTGAGCCATAAGTATTAATTTCCATACAGGAACAAATTTTACTGTTCAAAGCTCCAAATATTAATAGATAACTAAAAACTAGTAGTAAATGAAATACGGATTCACTAAAATGTGCAAGGAAAATTAAAAGAATAGTGGCTTCAAGCCTTTACCAGTAAGGAGCAACATGCTATCAAGAAGCAAACTGTGACACGAAGTTCAGGAGTGAAATGAAAGCTATATAGAGCTCAAGTCAGAGGCAACAAAAATAACATTGAAGATAATGAGCTTTAATAGTTGGGTAATACAATTGCAAAAAGTTAGTTAATGATGGAAAATGATTCATCTAGTGTATTACACAGAAAATGTTGTTAGTCTCATTAAGCTATCACTTTTCTTACCTCGAGGCCATTACTTTTGCACTTACCTATTCGCAAACAATTTATTAAGAACAAAATAAAACAGTTATGGTGCAGAGTCTTTAGAAAATCAAACAATGGGATAATCTTGAATAATCAAGCTTTCTATGCAAATATATTTAACATGTGTATACGTAGTAAACAGACACAACTACGTCTTATGTAGTTTATGAAGTCAACAGTCCATTAAGAAAAGCAGAAGGATCCAAGTGTGAAACTTGAAATCCCATATGAAGTGAACTGCACCCAACTCCAAACAAATATACATTCACTTTTTAAACAAAACTAATATAAGAATAACAAGGTAGAACCTCTTCTACAAAAGCACATCATAAGAACAATAACAATGGTAATGTATCATAAATTGATGAAGTGCTTTAATTACAACAATATAGTAGACAAATAACTTAAAACTGTGAGAGAAAAATCAATAATAAATAAATTTGCAATATTAAAAAACAGCTCTTATTATTAAATTAAGAAAAACAATCAATAAACAAATAATAGGACCAATGGCATATAATCCTTTAACTAGAAACAAAAGTCCAATTTAAATAATCCATAAGCATATAACATATCCTAGCAAGTATGGTACTAAAAGGGACAAATATCATGTTATTATCCTGCTCTTACAATATTCCTCCTTCCAGCAATAGAGGATAAACAAGTTCATATCAAAGTTCTGTCAATTATTAATAGCACCGACAATATGAAGAAAGTAGGAATGTTAACACTCTAAAACCCTCAAAAAGTTATATTACTAACAAATTAACATCCAAAAATTCAATATAGAGGCAATATGTAATAAAAAAAAAATGTGAATCCCTCAATGTGCCTTTTATCGTATATAGTGACAAGAGCATAGATTATGACACTGGATATACCTCCAAGAACGGAAACAATTAACAACTAAGGTTTTTCCAAGAGAGAGAGAGAAGCTCAAGTGAACTAATATGCATAACACGACGATTAAAGCAAATCATTCACAACCGTGAGAAAGAAATCCAAGTTCATATGCACAAAACCACATAATATTATTTCCTAACAACTCACTTTCTTGAAGCCTGCTATTAGTTTAATAGGAACCCATCCCTGGTCATCCATGTTTTGTCGCAAGAATGTATCTTTAATTAAATTGTCATTACTGCAAAAGCATCGAGTTAGAGTATAATAGCTGTTAAGTTCCCAACAATAATAAAAGATACTTAATTAGCCTTGATTAGCTCTATGAAGAACACCAAACAACGAAAGAAGTACCTGAAATAATAATCTATCTGGTTCACTATCTTAGCATGTAACTGGGGATCCAGAACAGGAGGAAAGTACATAGGATGAGAAGGCGCCATGATAGGCACACCTCTAAGAGATTCTGGAGTTGGACCTGGAACAAAAATTAAAGACGGTGGAACATCTGCAATAGGATAAAAACGTCAGTTGCAGGGGCTCAAAACATACACTGAAAGCAACTTAAATAGCAAAACATCTCACCAGGGTAAACCATGGGGTTGCCAAAAGAGCGCACATGGACAGGTGGAGGAGGGATAAACGCAGGAGAAGTATGTGGGCCTCGTGCAAAGCCCCTAGGAACAACTCTCTGTGGCTGCATGTGGTTGTCCCTGCTGCCAAAATTTCGGTGAGGATTATTCCAATCCTGATTCCCCCGATCCTGATCACGCCTGCCTCCATAATTGTGATGGTAAGAACCATCTCCACGTGGATGCTGCCCACCACTTCCCCTCCTATTAAACGTATTACTACGTTGGGGTTGGTGATCACTCCCAAATCCTCCCCTTTGTCCACCCTCCTTGTGCGAGGAGGACTCTCCTGTGGTGTTACCAGGTTTTCCGGGAGGCATTTCCACAGCTGGGCCCTGTGATTGTAGTGGTGGTGACGGCTGAATAAACCCACCATTGGTTGACCCGCGTTTGATAGACCTCTGGTGTGTGGGTGTTACATGATTTGGGGTTGAATTGGGGTTTGCATTATTAGGTATTACTGGTTTATTTGAAGACAAGGATGCAACTCCACTTCCCTAAATACATAAACACATATAGAAGTGTTTGGAAATATGAATATATACATATACAAGTAAGCTGATAGCATAATATTTAAACACATAAACTAATTGCAACACAAAACAAAATGTGAAATCCTTATTAAAAGCATAAAAAAACAAAAAACAAACTGAGAACGTTAAGTAAATAGCAAGCAAACCTGAGATGGAAGCAATGATCCTTCAGAAAGAGCTTTTAAAGAATCCGAAGAAGCCGACTTTGGAGAAGCCTTGGTGCACGCTGAGAGAGCAGGCCACAACGCAGTATCCATAACCGGACTGACCTCGACCGCCGTACCACCGTTTCCGTTCCCATTCGAAGGCTTTTTCCAAGCTTGCTTTTTAGCCGCATTGTTATCAGAGCTCTCCGGTTGGGCCTCAGCAGCGGTATCATCCTCCGCAGACCATGAAGGAGAAGTAGCCGGTGCCAGCGGCTTGGACGTCGGCCAATCGGATGAAGAACTAGGGATATGGTCTAAAACAGAAGCGACACCACCTACAATCTGCGTCCACGGCGACGGTGAGGAGACGCCAGGCGAGCGCCGGGATTGGGGACTGGAGAGGACAGCACCGTCGCCGGAACTCCGAGGAGAGAGAATGTTGGTTGCCATCAAAATTTAGTGCTGGAAAAAAGAGTTTTTTTAGGGTTTCAAAATAGAGTCTCGCAATCAGAAATTGGAAGTCGACAAGTTGATCGACAATAAGTCTCAAGAACCCCACCCAATTAACTGACACAAATATAAATTTTCTTCAGTAAATCGATCAAAATTTTGGTGGAGAGGAAAAAGAAAAGAAAATTAAAATTTAGGGTTGATCAGTAGAAAGAAATTGATCGGTAGGAAATGTGAGTCGATTTTCCAAAGATTAATAGCCGGATCACGGAGGATCCGATCGGTGCTCAACGGCAGAGCTTACAGAAAAAGAGATACCAAGCTTTTTCTTTCTTTCTTTCTTTCTTTCTTTTTCTCTCTCCGTTTGTTTCTCTCTCCTCTTTTTCTCCCCCTATACTTTCCTTCCTTCGCATCACATAGATACCTGGTTTTTGTTATGACGGAATTACCCTTGAGCTTTTTCTAACTTTTACCCTAGACTAGACTAGACTAGAATACGAGGGTTAATATGTTAACGTCTACCAGCAATGAGAGTGGGTAGGTCAAGGACATAGTCTGGTTGGGCCAGCGTGGCACACTTTAAGTGTAAGTGAGTCACAGTCACAGAAATCTAAGTGTAAGAGGAACACTAACCCACACCCTCTCCTCGCCTCACCTTGGTTAATCCTTGGCAAAAAGGATGGAGTATCATCTTATTATTATTGTGGTAGTCGGCTTTTAAACATTGAATTTTAAAAATATTTAATTAAAATTATTCCGTCAAATTTGGCAGCTGAAAAATAAGAAAGAAATCAAAATATTAATTACATGGCTAAAAAATAATACTAAAAGAAAATGACAAAACTTTCTATTATTATTTTATTGGAAGAAACAATATATTTGGTGATTTGGGCGGAAGAGGAACAATAGATAGGTATCCATCCTTTTAGCTTGTGGCCCCAAGTAAATTTTCAACCACTTCCTTCCATTAAGAGAAGAAAAACCAATATTTATATATAAGTAATCTCAGTGTTCCAGAACAGATCTAGATAAAACACATACATACCCACAACCAAACTAATTAATGTCCCAGGTAGGTGATTGCAGGCCTCAAGCCAAATACTAGATCTAGAGATCGAGAATGAATAAGGTACCCACCCATTAATTGTTGATATATTTGTTTGAATGCCTATTAAAGGTGATCGATCATATATAAGAAGGAACTATACATGGTAGATCTGCATGTCAATGGTCTGTGGCTGAAAGTGTGTCATATCAAATGAACAAGTTTTGGGAAATTCCAGTTGCCATCTAGTTCATGTGTTTTTATAAGAGTACTAGAGAATTTGATCAATATGTTTTTAATGAAGAACGAAATATTTGCATATATAAAATAATACCGATTCAACTAAATATATATATATATCCACCGCATCAAAGTGGTGTATTGAAATTACTTGACCAAACTATTAGAAAGCTAGCAGGAAATCTAGTACTCCTTGCAACGTAACTATATTATATTTAAATTAATAGCTAATTAATTAATTAAAACAAGATTAAGAATTAAATTGCACCTCTAGCTAGGTAGCTAGCTAGCAAGTCTTTAATTTTTTAGTCAAAAGTTCCATCAACTCCATGACCACCTCATCTATCTCTTCATCCCCTTTCATCGTTATTTTATTACTAAACTCCTTCACTTTCTTCCTCACAAATTCTCCATTTTCCTCTAAAACCACCTCTTTGATCACACTTGCCACCACCTCTCTCTCAAGCCTTCCTTTCTTGCTCCGTACAACCTCGATCCCTGCGCCGACCTCCTCCACGAGTCGAGCATTGATTGGCTGGTCAATTTGCATGGGTATGGCAATGATTGGGACACCAAAACTCATGCTCTCAATCACAGAGTTCCATCCACAGTGACTCACAAAACCACCAATGCTTGCATGCCCCAAAATCTTAGCCTGTGGAGCCCACCCCTCCAAAATCAACCCCCTATCCCCTGCCTCCTCAAGAAACCCTAAAGGCAGTTCCTCTTCAACCCTAATATTCTCTCCCTTAGGAAACCTGACCACCCATACGAAATTAACTTCACTCAGCAACAGCCCATGAGCTATCTCTACAAAATCCTCCTTGGAAAGAAAATACTCACTTCCAAAAGAGACAAACACCGTGGATCCCTTTTCCTTCTCGTTAAGCCATTGGATAGTACACTTCCAATCATCGTCTTGATCATCAATAGGTTCTTGAACCAAAGGACCAACCCAAACAATCTTTTTCCCAGCCAAAACAGAAAGATAATCACTATATTTTTCTTCAATCTCCTTAAAACCCTTAATCAAAACTATTTCATTAGACCTCTCAAAACTTTCAATAACTGGATTCTTAACCGACGTTCTATGCCTTTCAACAGACTCCATCAATCCGGTTTTAATATCACCCTCATATTCACGATAATAAATCTTTGAGAAAGGAAACTCAATACCTGGATTCTTCAGAACATGAAACGTCAGACACGTCATCGTGGCGCTACTGGTCACAAACTGGACGGCTGGAATATTTAAAGACGATGCCATCACTTGTGACCATGGCTGAAGGCAATCGTATATGAGCAAATCCGGTTGCAGAGTTTTGAGGACGTTTGAAAAGTTGGTCTTTGACATGTCAAAAGCCTGTTTGAGGGTGTCCATGAGTTTTGGCGGGAGTCCATTAGTGGTGTGGTAATGTGGAGGAAGATCTGGTAGGGTTGGAAGATGGAGTTCAAGTAGTTGGATCGAAAAAGTGTGGTGGTCATGACCAATTTTTCTCCTAATGGAATCAAGATTAGCAGGAGTGGAACACAAATAAATATTAAAGTTTTGGTGGTCGAGTTTCTTGGCTAGTTCAAGAAAGGGAGATATGTGACCATGACCTAACCATGGAAACATTAAAACGCTCATATTTCTCTGCATGGACTCCATAAATGAATAAAACTCCCTAGCTCTTAATTTGTTTTCTCTCTAGCTTTTTAGGGTTTGTGATGTGCAAAAGCTATCGGGGCTATTGGTTTATTTATAAGGAAAAAAAGTTGCATGGTTACGTATAAAAAAGGAATGATTTTCTCATAAATGAAAACTTTGACAGGATGGAAATAATATCAACCTAAAAAACTGGAATATCTACATGCATATTTAAGCATATACGGACATGATTATGTTTCCTTAATTCGTTGATAATAGATTCTGTGAGTTTTTATTTATTAAGCATACTTATTTATTATTTATTTATTTAAAATGGTAAAGAACATAACCCTGGTAAACAGACATGCACGGTGGTAAGGTGAGCCGTGCAGCCTAGAGTTCACTAAATTGTGTATATTGTGCTAGTTAAATTAATTGTATCATTTGGGAAAATATAATTGATCGGAGTATTACATATGCCAAAAATTAATTTTTTAAAAAAAATTCATAAACTTAATTTTATTTTATACAAATATGAAAAATACTTCCCCTTTATCTCCGGATAAATGTCCCATAATTTGACTTTTTCAAACCCATTGAGGGAGGGTATGAGTTACTAAGTTATCTTTATTAATTAATGATTTGAAACTTTAAATTTATAATATTAGTACTATAATTTATTAGAAACAATATAATTAATTATTAATTAATTTCTTCCAATTTCTCTTTCCTTTATCCCATCTAAAATCACTCCTAATTTCTCTCCTTTTTCTCTCTTCTTTCCATCCTAGTTAATTAGCTTTATCATGAATTTACATATTTTCAATATAACTATTAATTATACTTTCTATATATATTTTATTTCAATGTATTAATAAAAAAAAATAAAATAATAATAATAATAATAATAATAATAATAATGTGAAGAGAGAGTGTGTTTGATATTAAAAATTAATCAATTAAATTCAAGGGTGTCACTGAAATTTTTAGATAAAAAAAGGGTCCTTTACATAAGTATACAACAAATAAAAAGTAATTACAAAAAAAGTGCATCAACTAAATAATTACAAAAAGAGTGTAATTAGGATTCATATTACAAAAAACTAGTACAATTCACATTAATAAAGAAACCTAAAATCAAGGAAAATAACTGCCATAATTTCAAATTTAAATTCAAACATTTGGGATCTAACAACAAAAATAAAATCAAAATAATAACAGTTGACAGTGGACATCAGTTCACAGATGCAGTACGAATTTATTTTCTTAGTCTAAAAGTTTAGCAACCAATTTCGTGAAGGTAAATAAAAAATAGAACACTGCATAGGAAAAAGAGATAGTAGAGTGGTGTGTAATGTAATATTGATAACCAAACCTTCGCACCAAGGTACCCAAACATTTATACCAAGGTAACCAAACCTTTATACTAAGGTAACCTTTTTTTTATGAATATTTGGTTACCCACAAAAAAACTAAAATGGTTACATTTGTATCGAGGTTTAGCTACCAATGCACACTACATTCAAAATAATTTTATTTTTTAAAAGCGTGGCAATATCTTTATACTAACACTAACTAACGACGACCAACACGCTTCAACCCCACCCTTATCGCCTCCATCCGCTCGGCTCTCTCCCAAGCCAAGTCTCGATCCACCGGAGGGCTCGGTTACAATCACCCTAGCCCGATCTGAGTTTTTCTCAACGGTTTGATCTCAAATGTGCTCGATCCTCCGGCTCAGTCTCGGTAGCGCCTGAGCACGAACGCCTTCTACATGGTCAATTTATTCAAGCGGTGGTCGTCGATCTGATTTCTCTCCCCATGCCGACGATCACCGCAGTTACCAACTTTTCATACCAATGTAACAAAACCTTCATAATAAGGTAACCAAACTTTCATAACAAGGAAACCTTCATATTAAGGTTCGGTTACCTTGTTATGAAGGTTTGGTTACCTTGGTATGCCTATTTGGTTACCAACATATTAAGGTTTGATTCTGGTGTAGAGTTGGAGAAGCGGATCGGTGGTGGATGGAAAGCAACGGGTGGTGGAGGGGCCTCCATCGCGGCTAGTGATGAGGGGTCTCCATCGACTGACCATCTTGGATCGATCTGGGAGAGGAGGAGAAAGGGGGGGGGAGGAGGAGGCGAGGAAGAGGAAGGAAGGGGAGGAAGGGAGGGGAGGAGGGAGGGGAGGGGAGGGGTGGGGTGGGGTGGAGAAAGGGGGGCGGGAGGAGGGGGATGGCGGTGGGAGGCGGATGGAGGTGGTGGGGCGTGGGCGGGGGAGGAGAAGGGAGGCGGAGGAAGGGGAAGGAGAGGGTGTGGAGCGGGAGGCGGGAGGCGGGGCCGGGAGGCGAGGCGAGGCGGGAGGAGTAGTGGCGGGGGCGAGGGGGGGGGCCAGGTGGAAGGTGAGGAAAGAAGATCACATTGCAAAGATAGGAGGAAGAAAGCGACATTTAATCGAATGGAGGTTGATGAGAGAGATAAAATTTAAATCCCTACAAACATGGCCATTATCAATAACTCATTAAATCACTCAACTAAATAAAAGGGATAAGATTGCACTCTTTTTTGTAATTAAATATTGCATATGCACTCTTTTTGTAATTATTTTATTTGTACACTTTTTATGTAATTATTTTTTAAAATGTAATAGAAAATGTAATTGTCCCAAAAAAATATAGGTTGAGATAAAAGAAAGTATGATTTTTTTATTGCCATCTTTTCCTTTTTTTTCTTTTATTTATTTATTAGTTAATTATGTTTTTTGTAAGTCTAGACTACAGGGTGTGAATTTATTTATAAAATGGTACAATTATATATTCTATTACATTTTTTAAAATAATTACAATAATAGTTCACTCATAAAATATTTACACAATTAATACACTTTTATATTTATTTATAATATTAGTGCAATTAGGATTCTTTAATTTATGGAATTAGAATGCAATTAGGATGCCCAGCCCATTGATTTTTATCTAATAGCTTTGTCTGAAACCAAGGCCCATAACTCCATCCCAGTGCCTCGGGCCCAAGAGAATTGTAAATGATTATTTCACATAGAGTCGACATTAGACAAAACGATGACGTATCATTGTCAATACAGTTCCGGTGATATTAAATAGGTCATTTGAGGACAAGAAGCGATAATATTTATTTAAAAAAATAAAAGTATATTAGAGTATACACACTAAAGGACAACTTAAAACTCAATGAAAATTTTAAATTTTTTGAATGAAACCTAAAAGTTGAACGATGAATGAAATAAGTTATTTAATAATTAATCTGTTTAAAATATTTGAATGTGTATATATTTTTAATTTTAACACTTAAAATTATTTAGATCAAGTGCACTATGTAAAATATATGATATATGATATATGATGCAATGTGCACGATAAAAGTAAATTAGATGTATAAATGAGGGCGTATTTAAATACGAATAAAGCGATTCAAAAAATATATTTTATTTGTATTAAGTATTCATATTCAATCGATTTCTTAAGGTATCATTCGAATTCGATATTCAAAAATTATTCGAATTTAAATATTATTTGTTTACGAATAACTACACGAATTCATTTGCATAATTAATTAAAATTAGTAAATAAATAACTTAAAATTTATTTTTTATTATTATGATATTAATATAAAATAAAGCACAATCATGATTAAATTATAAAATTGAAATGAAGAAAAAAAATCACTCTATTTAATAAAATATCTTTATAAAATATATTAAAAAATATTATAAAATTATAATAAGACCCATTCTTTGTTCAGAATTATGATATTCGATAAATATGTTGGCAGACGAATGTTAAACGAATACGAATATTCATGTATTTGTATTCGTATTCGTTTATATGTGAATATATATCTAATCGAATAAAAATAATATATGTTTAAGCCGAACACAAATAATATTCACTTTAAACGAATATGAACACAAACAAATATCCTATTTTTCGATAAATATTTACAATCTTAGTAAAAATGGTGAATACAAAGTGCATTTAATTTTACTTTTTTTAGTGTAAACAATTTTATAAAATCTTTTATCTTCTAAATTTAAAAACAATTACTTTTTAAATTCAAAAAAATAATGCTACAATCACATAAAAAAAATTACATAATGCTTACATATACATACATGCATACTGTGACACCCCCAAAATAGGTCCAATCCATCCAACCTACTCTGAGTCGCCAAATACATGGTACAGAAAATAACTACAACTTTATTACTATAAGCGTCAGATAAAAATACAACGACATATATCTTTGTGAGTTTCAATACAAATATTATAGCGTATATAATACGACAATATTCATACTCAAATTATTACATGCCATATAAAGTACAGCAACAATTATTTCAAGTCTCCAAAGGAACACGAGAAGATTTCTGTTCTCTTCATTATAACGTGGTGCACTTTTGATGCTTTCAAGGTCGGGTTCTCATAACCCTATTGTTGTTCACCAAAATCAATTATTAAGTGACGTATAAAATACGACACACACATCTTAGGTCCTCAATACAATTATATATTGCATGTCGTGCCGTTTTATAATGTATTGAGAAACTTCGACAGTCTCGGAGCATCACACTATTTCCTTGTTATCCCCGCTCGACCCAGCTACACTCTTATTACCTGAAAGAAATTGTGAAGCAAAAGGATTAGCACAACTAGCCCAGTAAAGAATATCATGACTAAAGATAATTAAATTATCAATAGCCTTCATCAGTAATAAATCAGAGATTTAGAACATATGGTAGATGATAAAACTTTTCAACCATAGTTGCAGCGGAACAAGCAATCCATTAGAAGAGTCAAATAAACCATAAAGTCTATTATCTCCTTCATGTTAAAAGTCCACCAACGATGTTTTAACCCTGTAACATATGTCAATAATTTCTGTCCACAATCATGTGAATAACTCATAATCATATTTGTAATTCTAAATTCCTCTTCTCATCCAGGACGAAGATAATTTTCATCACATGTCTTTACCTGAAACATCAAAGATCATGGTTATACCAAATCACAGTTCCCGTTCATAATCATAGTAATAAATTCATCTTTGCTCCACGGGCCAAAGATATTCATCAATAGTTCATCTTTGCACTACATGCCAAAGATATTCAACAACGGGTCATTTTTGCACTACGAGCCAAAGATATTCATCAACAGTTCATCTTTGCACTACAGGCCAAAGATAATCAACAACAGTCATCATCTTTGCCTTCTGGGCCAAAGATATTCATCAATAATTGATCTTTGCCTACGAGCCAAAGATATTCATATCTCGAAAAAACATCTGATCATTTCGAATTTATATAAACCATAATTATAATCATGTTGATCAATTCACCTTTGCACTTAAATTAAAAATATTCAATTGTAAATTCAATAGTCATGATCATACCAGTCAATGATTCAATTTTGCAGTACTGGCCAAAGAGAACCCATAGTCACGATCATACCAATAATCTACCCATCTTTACACTTAAGTCAAAGAGAAATTCCATCACCGTGATTATAAAATGTTATATATGATAATAAAAATAATATGATCAATAACTGCATTTAATTTCAAGAGTAAGATTCATAAATCAATGATAATTTGGTCAGAAAAAGAAACCAATTTTGTCGTGAATAATATTTGTGAATACTTAATTATTGATTTATATGATAAGGAAATATTTATTTGATGTGGATATAAATGATGGATTTATTTATGTGGTTATAAATGAAGGAATTTGTGAGACCCCATATTTTATCAATAAAGATTTAAATTTTGTCGAATAATTTTTAATATTATGGTGTGAATTTGAGATAATATTATAGTTGTGGGTAGTATTTATAAATTTTGCAAAAGTATGCAAGTTGTTATAAAATATTCATTTGGTTAGGGAATATTCTTTTTGTTAGGGAATATTCGTGCATACAATGGCTCAATCATTGGTGGACCCTAGCAAAATTATTATCGGATTGAGAAAACGACAAAATATTTTATAAAAATAACTGGCGAAGGTGTTACCGTTAAAACTGTTGAACTACCCGGTGGTAAAGAAATGCGATGTCTGGCGTGGTTGCATAGTAGCACCAGGTATTGATTATTGATGCTTACGTGAGAAGTCACTCATTTATGCTCAATTATTACTACGATAATTCTTGCATCATATCTCTTATATTATTGATTCAATTATTGTCACGAGATCATCGTATAATATGTTATATTATTAATTGAGACGACAAGTTATAAATGATTAATAATTGTTGAAAGATTAAAAAAAATGTGTTGATTAAAAATAAAATGATTTGTGGTAATATTTATTCAATCCTTAATGTATATAAAAGAGTACATTATGAAAACGTTTGTGGTAAGTTTGATTATTTTATGGGGGCCCATATGTCATTATCTAAGAGTCTCTTCGTCGATAGTAATTACCTTTGTGAATAGTAATTACCTTCGTCGATAAAGTAATTACCTTTGTGAATAGTAATTACCTTCGTCGATAGTAATTACCTTTGTTAATAGTAATTACCTTCGTCGATAGTATTTACCTTCGTCGATAGTAATTACCTTCGTCGATAGTAATTACCTTGTGAATAAGTAATAACCTTCAAATCGATAGTAATTACCTTTACCAGACGTCGAACCACTTGTCGTTAAACATTACGAGCGTCGAACCACTTGTCGTTTCATATTACGCATCGAACCACTTGTCGTTTCACATTACAAAGTCGAACCACTTTTCTTTTCACATCACCGGTCGTCGAGCCACTTGCTTTTCACATGGCGGTCTTTAAGCTAGAAATCTTCATAAATAGAGGCCTAGTGCTTCATTATTTTTCACGAATTCACTGAAATCTAGAGAAAAACTATAGAGGAAGGAAGAAAAGTATTCTGCTACTTCACCTTGCCATATTCAGTTCTTCTAAGGTAGGGAATATTATTTGTTGTATCCAGTAAGGGTGTGTTATTCTTTCTTATTCATGAAGAGAACTGTTGTTATTCCATTGCTTATTATTACATTGGAATAACTTTTGTAAAAGTGGTATACCTATACATAACTTTGATGTCGTGACACCCTATACTTGGTGAAATCCTTATATTATTCCATTCTTATTTATTACATTGGAATAACTTTGTATCTGTGGAATCCCCTATACTTGGTGATCTCCTTACATTATTCCATTCTTTATTATTACATTGGAATATCACATGCGTGTGTTTTACACGGACACAGTTCCATTGTTTATTATTCGCATTTATTATTACATTGGAATATTACATGCGTGTGTTTTTACACCGGACACAGTTCCATTGTTTATTATTCACATTTATTATTACATTGGATCATCACAGCGGATTGTGAATTTCACACGACACGGTTCCGATTATTATTATTACATTGGAATAACTTTTCTACATCACTGGTACCGCATGCGTAGTGATTTCTTTTGTTATTCCATTCTTTATTATACTCGGTTGGTTAAATCTTTGACTTCTATACTCCATGAAATTAGTGGAATATCCTTGATATTTAAGCTTCATCCAAAGATATCTTTTCATGGAAATATTCTTACGATTATTCTTGAATTTTACTCTACAAAATAAGATATCATTTTGACAATTTGGGCGTTAATAATTCTGGATAAAATAATTCTTGAACTTGTTTTATTGAATTATTATGTCATTGTCATCATCCTCATGTTATATTATGTTATCTTGACTTACGTGTATAGATGAACTTAGTATGATTATGACCGAGGGATCATTCGGTATAATCATGGCTTGTTATAAATGATGTGATAAAAGTCCTCGATGGCACATGTCATGCGATGATGGATAGTTTTTGGTATGATTATGACCGGGGTGATTCGGTATAGTCATGACCATTGATAATTTGATGAATATCCTTGGTAGTAGTGCGAGGATGATGTGGATTATTTATTAAAGTGAGTCTCAATTATAACTTGATGATGAAAAACCTTTTAAAACCTAAAAGATAGTAGACTTTATTCTCTACTTGACTCTTTTAATGGATTGCTTATTCCGCTGCAGTTAAACTTATTGTCTATTGTATTTTATCAGTTTAACACTGTTGAAGGCTAATGATAAATTACTCTGCATTATCTTAGTCATAATATTTCTTACTGGGCTAGTTGAGCTCACCCTTTCTTTCAATTTGTTCTCTTGAAATGAGAACATAATTGGGACGAGTCGGGGAGCGGAGAATGGTCCAGAGGATAGCATTAGTAGTCCTCACTATTCGTGAAATAGTGTGATAATAGTAGTAATGAGGACTCCTTTTGAGTTTGTATAATATCTAATAGACAATATTTGTATTCAAACTCACGATTTATGTCGTATTATACACGGCGTTATATTAGTAAGTTATATTTGAATTTATGTACCATGTAAGTGGCGACCCAAGATGGGTGGCGTATACACGATTTTGGGGCGTCCACGAAATTAATGTTAGGGTGTTTTATCAAAGATTTTTTGTCGATTGGAGGTATTAAAACTCAAATCGATTGTTCTTAAAGCTTTATTAAATGTGAGTTGTAATTTTAATCCGAATAGTTGGATCGTTGTGATTTTTGGATATGTTATACATATATGAGTTGAGTATATGTCCACAAATTTTGAACCGTTAAAATGAACGATAAATTGTTATGAATTTTAAAAGGTGACTAGTTCGAAATTTGTTGAAGTTTGAATTTATCATTTTGGTGGAAAATTCTAGAATCGTGGGCCCCTTTTATGGTTGGTGAAGAAATGTGCTAAAATTCTAATTCAAATGTGGTGGGTGGCAATAGTAGCAGTAAAAGCCATCGTGTAAAGGTCAAGTCTGCTTGGCGTGTTAACATTTCCCTATAAATAGAGTGCTGAGTTAGAATTGAAAATCACACCAAAACATAAGCTTTCTCTCTTTCTCTCTCTATATATCAAGCGTATTTTGTGAGTATTTAGATACTTTGAGAGTTTCTATTCATCTGCAAGGTTCCTTCGACTTTACATTCCTGGTCAAAAAGTCTTCGCTTTTTTGAGGAGTAAAGACATGTGATGAAAAATATCTTCGTCACTATTAGAAAATCGACTATATAATGATTATTGGTAGCCCAGTCGCTTATAAACCAAAAGACCGTCATTAAAAGTTTTAGCGATGATTAAATCGAAATCATCGCCATAGAACCCGTCTTGAAGTAAAGCCTATAGCGGACGGTCTTTTGGCTATATAATGACGGGCCACCGACCCTAGCTATAGTCATGACAAAATCATGTATTTGCTTCTTTCTTAGCGATTAGTTGAGAGTTATAGCTACTGGTCATGGCCAGTAGCTATAGATAATCTATATGACGGCTTCGGTGACCGTCGCTATATAGATGTGTTTTTTATAGAACACTTAGCTAGCTACGATGATGGCCGTCGCTATAACCTTTTCATATTTAAAAAAATTAATAATGCACATTTATTTAACAAACACAAATACTGATATAAAAATATTATATACATCATTTAAAATCATTCACATTACAACATTACAATATAATAGTTGAATAATTAATAACTTTTACATAATCATTCACATTACAAAATTAATAACTTTTACAATCTGAACTCGAATATGGTGAGCGATGTTCCATTTTTGGAAGTAGCTTTACTTTATCTCAAAGAAGAAAATCTATCATGTAAAGCAGACAAAATAGTAAAAGAGCAATGAAACACGAAACAAGAAGAATAACATATTAGAAAAGGTTAGATATCTCATAAGAAATCACGAAGTTATAGTTTCAACATACCTCAAATATGTACTTTTCGGAAAGAAAGCGTTTACTGAACAACATCTCGCTTTAATCATCGCCGCTTTTTTATTGTTATCAAACAATAAAAGACATGTGATCTTGAAAAGAGACTGTCGTCCAACTAATCATCACGCTTTTTTTTATTGTTATCAAACAACATCCGCCACTGAAAGGAAAATACTATTGATTCATAATAACTTCTAGCCATAATTTAACAATCCACATGGTTTGGTAATCTTACCATATAAGCAACTAAAATACAGATTGTCTAGAAAAGCAACTGCTAAAACATTGATATGTTAGATAACGAAAATAGAAAGGAGGTCACATGTAATATGTGTTACTTTTTATATTGTCTAGAAAACAATTTATATGTAACGTAATATGTTAGATCCTCGCAAGAGACCAAGCAATTTTGTTCTCAAATTACGATCCATGTCCAACAATACCTCGAAGATAATCATAGTGGTGTAAAATTCAAGAATGATCAAAACATGGATCTGATCAAAGCTAGTATCCGAATAGATATTTTGAACGAAAAGAAGAAATTTTATTTTTTATTGAATAGTCTGATATCGTGAATAGTCTCAGATATCGTGAATAGTCTTAGTATCGTGAATAGTAACTCAGACACCAAAAGATAGAAATTCCACAAAAACATCTTCACGCTTCATGAATAGTACTCATGAATAAAAGAACTTCGTGAATAAGAACTCATGAATAGTAACTTTCGTGAATAGTAACTCATGAATAGTAACCCATGAATAAGTAACCCCAGGCATGAAAAAGTTCCAAATTTGATAAAAACTTCAGATCAACATTTCAATTATAATGATATTGAAGAAATAATATCATTCTGAAAAAATAATATTCCTTACCTCGAAAGATCAAGTCTTAAATTTAGAATCTAAGGGTATAGTCTTTGAAGGAACTTGCAAATCTAGCAATACTCAAAGTATACTCAAAATACTCACAAGAATACGCTTCGATAATATAGAGAGAAAAACTTGATTTAAATTGTGATTTTCAATTCTAACCCAAGCACCCTATTTATAGAAATTGCTTAGAACACCAAAAAGTAGAAAATTTAATATATTAATAATATTATTTTTCCACATCTTATACGCACACCATCAGCTGAAATCAACCACTAACACATGTCCCATAAGTGACAAAAACGTTTTCATGCAAAAGTTACTTAAAACTCCAAAAATGATAATCAATTAATCCTAACTTCAATAATTCATAATAAATAGCCCTTTCATCAGAAAATTCGAATCTCGCGAGAGTTTTATAGGAAATTCAATTCTCTACAACTTTGCAGAATAAAGTTTTTCCAAATTCCAAATAGAAATTGGCCAAATCCACAAACGAAGCGATTTTACTGGTATAATCAAATTTCGATCGATAAATGGGGTCCAATTTACATGTTTAACATGTTTTAAACATTTATTGCAACAAAATACTCTTCCTCCTCGTATACTCATATATCCCACATTCGTTGTAAAAAATATCACCGTTAATATATTATTAAAATAATATATTTAAATGAATTATTTTATCGAGAAAAAGATAAAATATTAATTTTCAACAATTGTCATTTTAAAAAATTTCTCCATCTATATCCACATAAAATCAATATTTTCCTCATCATATAAATCAATAATTAATTATTCACAAATAATATTACGAATCACAATATTAACAACCGGAGTTCTTGTGGAAGAGGGGCTTTCCATAAAATTTCTTCTTACTTGGCGTAATTAGGTGACCAAACCTCTCCTTGAGGCGAACTTTCTAGACATTGCCAATAATGTTATCTAATAATATTATTCGGATAATATGAATTATTGCTTCGATAAAGAAAAAATCGTGTGTAATGACAATTATTGAAACAATGAAGAATATAAAATATCAACGCAAAGAATTATTAACTCGATAAAATCTTTGAGCGATAATTCTCAGTAACCATTATTGAGTAGTGCCTTCTTCTACGTAAGAATCAATAATTGGTGCAATCTGGTGTCTTCTTGTTCAACAACGCGTATTAGTGTGTTTTAACCACAAGGGTATTCCAACAATGATTAATTGTAACAACTACTGTAGTTATTTAAAAACAACTTATATTTGTCGTGCTTTTCTTCATCCAATCGCTTTTCAGTTATGGGGCCCACACATGGTCACTTGTAGTAAATGCGAATATTCCCGAAATAAATCTTTAATATTCCACGACCAAACAAATATTCCCCGACAACAATGAATATTTTATAACCACTTGCTTATTTTGAAATATTTATGTATTTAACCCTTAACTATCCACATTAATCAAATCAACCCTTACTTATTTCAAAATAATAAATAAAGGAAATTCCTTTTTATTTAAAAAATTTGAGGTCTTACTGACCTCCCTCCTTATGAAATTTCGTCCTCGAAATTGGCGTGACGTACACAGTGTTTCAAAAGGTGAGGATACCTACGCTTTCATTTCGTTTCCAATTCCCGGTCATTTCCTCTATAAAGCATGATTCCTCCACAAAACTTTAACTTGTGGTATAACCTTTCTTGGCGTAGGACATGCTCCTTCCTATCCAAAATTTTGACAGTACCTCCTCATACGTTAAGTCTTGACTATCTCGTCCAGGTTCTAACTCAATAACATGGTTTGGGTCTTTCACATATTCTGAAATGCGATATATGTGAAACACATTATGAACACGAGACATACTTTGAGGTAACGCAAGTCTATAAAACTACATTTCCTACTCTCGGTCAAGAATTTGAAATGGACCAATAAATCGTGGATTGAGCTTTCCTCTCTTCCCAAATCTTGTAACTCCTTCCATGGAAAGCAACTCGCAACAATACATGATCCCCTACATTAAATTCCACGTCCTTTCGATGAAGATCCGCATAACTCTTTTGTCGATCTTGTGCCGGTTTGTATCGTTGTCGAATCATTTGGATCTTTTCGGTGAGTCATACGTCGTCTTAACTTCGGGTCCCAACAATGTTGCTTCACCCACCTCATCCCAACATATTGGAGAACGACATTTTCGTCCATATAATGCTTCAAATGGAGCCACACCTATACTTGCTTGATAACTTGTTGTTGTAGAAGAATTCCACCAATGGTAAATACTTATCCCAACCGCCTTGAAGTCTAGGACACGAGTCTTAATAAATCTTCAAGAGTTTGAATAGTCCTCTCGATTGTCCGTCCGTTTGGGGATGGTATCTTTGAACTAAATCGCAAATCCGTGCCCATAGCTTTTTTCAAGCTAACCCAAAATCTTGAAGTGAATCTTGGGTCACGATCCAAAACTATGGATCTTGGCATGCCATACAACCTTACAATCTCATTCACGTACATACTAGCAAGACGCGTTCAAGGAATAAGTCTCCGTATCGGCAAGAAATGAAGCGGAACTTGGTTAATCTATCAACAATAACCCAAATAGCATTGATGCCTTGAGAAACCGTAGGAAGACCCGTAATTTGAAATCCATAGTAATGTGTTCCCACTTCCATTCCGGAATCTCAAGTGGTTGCAGCGGACCCTTAGGTACAAGATGCTCGCCTTTACACGTTAAGCGAAGTTAAACACATCGAGATAAACTTTGCAATCTCTCTTCATATTGTTCCACCAAAATGTATGTCGAAGATCACGATACATTTTAGTACTTCGAGGATGGATTGCAAATGGCGTATTGTGTGCCTCCATCATAATCTTGTACTTCAAATCGAGTCGTTAGGAACACAAAGTCTAGAGTGGACTCAAGTATTCCTTCTTCATCAATTCTCGCCTGGAATAGCTCCTTCAGTACTTTCTTCGTCATACGCATCGATTTCAAGATTCGGGTGGCTTGAAAGCAACCTTAACTTTTTCTATTAAAGTTGGCTCTGTCGTATACTTGACATCATCGCACTCGTTCCTCATATGATCTTCTACTCGATCGCGTCATTTACCACGTTAAACTTTACCGGGATGGTATTGAATAGTGTGGTCGTAGTCTTTCAATAGCTTTCGAGCCAACGTCATTGCCGCGTGTTGAGTTCTTTTTGAGTGAAGAAATATTTAAGGCTTTTATGGTGCGAATATATCTCCACTTTCTCCCCGTATAGATAGTGCCTCCATATCTTTAAGCATGAAAAGCATTGCACACGCTAACTCTAGATCATGAGTAGGATAATTCCTCTCATACTCTTTAAGTTGTCATGAGGCATAAAGCTATGACTTTCCCACGTTGCATGAGAACACATCCTAACCCTTTTGCACAAGCATCGTTTGTGATAACAAATCCATCCGAACCGGATGGTATTGTTAGAAACAGTCTTAAAATAAGTCTCTCTTAAGCTCTTGGAAACTTTTCTCGCGTTCTTGCTCGAAGCGAATTTTGTATCCTTAGGAGTTAAATGAGTTAATGGAGTAGCGATTCGAGAAAACCCTTCCACGAATCTCCGATAATAACCAAATAGGCCCAAAAGCTACGTCTTGATCACCGAAGCTTGGTTGCTCTGACTTTGTATTGCTTGATCTTGGCCGGATCAACCGATACTCCATGTTTCGACACCACGTGCCCAAGGAATGCTACTTCTCTCAAGCGAACTCGCATTTCTTCAATTTGGCATATAGTTGGTTTTCACGAAGCCTTTGGAGTACCAGCTTCAAATGGTGCTCATGATCTTCACGACTTTTGGAATATATGAGGATGTCATCAATAAAGACAACAACGAATTGATCCAAATATTCCTTGAATACTCGGTTCATCATATCCATGAAAGCCGCAGGAGCATTAGTTAGTCTGAAAGACATGACTAAGAATTCATAATGCCCATACCGAGTTCTGAAGGCAGTCTTTGGAATATCCTCAGTTCTAATCTTCAGCTGATGATATCCAGAACGAAGATCGATTTTTGAAAAGAATTGTGCCCTTTGAATTGGTCAAACAAGTCATCAATACGAGGTATAGGATACTTATTCTTGATGGTGACATGGTTCAATTCCCGATAGTCGATACAAAATCGCATACTCCGCGTTTTCTTCTTTACAAATAAAACAGGGAGCACCCGAGGAGATGTCTTGGGGCCAGATGAAACCAATGTCCAACAATTCACGTAGTTGGACCTTTAACTCCTGAAGTTCAATAGGAGCCATTCGATATGGGGTTTTAGAAATGGGCTTTGTACCAGGTTCAAGATCAATAAAGAATTCAACTTCACGTTACGGGGTGACGGGAAGTTCTTGAAATACGTCGGGAAAGTCAATAACAACAGGAATATTATTCAAATTTGGCGTGTCTTTATTCAAATCCATAACATGGGCTAAGAAAGCTTGACATCCGTTTTTCATAAGCGAATAGCTTTATGATTAGATATGATAGTGATTGATTTTAATGGTTTAGTTGCTTGAATTAAATACAACGGGTTGGTTAGGAATATGAAAACTAACAACCTTACGAAAACAATCAATTTTGGCATGATGAGTAGTTAACCAATCAATCCCAAAATCACATCAAAAGCAAGTATCTTTAAAGAGATAAGGTCAACGGTAAGGTAATGGTGCCAACTTGAATCAAACAAGATTTATAAGCGATGGATGTGATGAAATTTTCTCTTAACGGAGTTTCCACAGATAGGTCAAAGTCTAATTTCTCGGTCGAAGTTTAAGCGTTGAGCACATGCAGAGAGAGATAAATGAATGGGTATGCGGTGTCATAAGTAAGGTATAAACTTCGCGAAATTTATAAATAGCTTACCCAGTGATCACCTCGTTTGGGTTCCTCGCATTATGACCGATCCACAACAAACGCTCTTCCGGAATCGTTGACTTTGACTTTTTTTTTGGATGATCTTTTGAGTCACCGTCCCCATTGAACTAGGTTTCCATTCTTGTATCTGATCTCGAGCGATATGTCCTTCCTTTCCACAATTATAGCATACCTTGAATCTGTTGTGGGCGGTTTGGTGATATGTCCCTCTTTTCGCATTTGTAGCATATAATGGGTGGTCGTTTCTCCTCCCTTAGAACCGATTCTTTTGCGTAAGATCGTCTTCACATAGTCGTTGTTAAATCTCCTCTTTTTAAAATCTCCTCCCACTCGCTTCTTCTATTTTTTTCATGGCCATGATTACCACCAGAGTGGTAACCATTTTTGTCCGTCTGTTTCTTTCTCCGCGGGTTATCATTATTACATTGACTGCTATCTCTACGATCGATCCTGGTTGTGGTCCCTTAGTTGGCCGTACTTTCGTTATCTCGCTTTCTACTAATTGAGCCTGTTTACAACATCTGAATAGAGAGAAAGTTTATGAGAAATGAGATCTTGACGTATGTCGGGTTTCAAACCTCTAAGAAACATCCGCGTCATCGTTCCTCTCTCTCCACCAAATGAGGTGCAAACACGATAACTCTGTGAACTTTGCCTCGTCTTGAGACACCGTATTTGTTTTGTTCTAATCGATGAACTCCACTTCCTTCATATATGACGAACACTTTCGGAAAAGTATTTGTCATTAAATAGCTTCTGAAACGTCTCCCGAGACATGCTGAGTCTTGTTTGGATGGAGTGCGCTTCATGCACTCCCACCGATGATCGCCTTCGCCCACGGAACATAAAGGTGGCGAATGGAACCTTCATTCCTCCGTGCATCCCAAGACATCGAATATCTTGGTAATTTGTTTGACCCATGTTTCATGCCATGATCGGATCTGCTTTCCCTTAAATTCGGTGGTCCCAACTCTTTGAATGTTTGGGCGTGACAACCCGTGAATTGCTATCATTTCTTCCTCAGATTTTGAACACGAGTTTCCTCTCGTCGATTTTTGCATGAGCTGCAAAAACTTCTAAACATCCCTCGTTCATCATCTCGCTTTCGATGGTGTTGTTCACAGGAGGAACATTGCCACGACTGTTGCACGTTCTCTCGTCGTTGGTGAGTCTGGGCATCTCCACGGTCTCATTTCCATTGTTAATATTCTCGATCGACATTCTCAAATACCGTCATAAAACAAGGGTTAATTAAGAAATCAATATATCACATAATATCCTATATCTTGACCAACTAACAAATAAGCTTAGGTAGGACACACTAAGCGAAGGATTTACTCTGCCTCTCCTCCTAGTTCTATTCCCCGATCTCCGCCAGAGATCATATCCTAAGCTCGATACCAACCATGGCGCCCCCCAATAGGTATACATCACCTATTCGAGTTGTCAATACATGGTAATGAAACAACTACAACTTTATTATTACAACAATAAAAGCGTGAGTTTGAATACAAATATTATCTTCTGCATAATATCTATACTCAAATAAATCCTCATCACATTTATTGATACATTATTTTACAAAAATGGTGAGGACTACTAAACAATCCTTTCTAAAACCTTCATTCCATACCCGACTAAATGCTTCGCTTATATTCTCGCCTCCACGAAAAAATGGAACAAAAAGGAAAAGGGTGAGCTCAACTAGCTCGATAAAAAGAATATTATGACTAAGATAATATACAACAAATTATCGTTAGTCTTCAACAGGAAAAATATAATAGAATACAATAGACAACAAATTTTAAATCAATATTCGCAATGAAATAATAATTCATTAGAAGAGTTAAGTAGAGAATGCAAACTACTATCTTCTATGTATGAATTTAAAAGTTCATCGTCTATCTTTTATCCTGTAACATCAATCAATATACATCCGAATCAAATATTCATCTTTGCACTCTGAGCCAAAGATATTCATCGATTAGTCATGTTCATTTAAACACTGTTCATCTTTTGCACTACTACGGCCAAAGATATTCTTCGAAATCATCATTCATCTTTTTTTCTTCTGGTGAAAGATATTCTTAAGAAATTATTCATCTTTTGCACTACTGAATAAAGATATTCCATAATATCATCATTTAAAACCGGGGATGATGAAAATATTTTTTTTAAAAGAAACGAATCCAATGAAACAAAATGACAAGGATTAAGGATTAAGGATTAGTACTTGGTTTTATCCACGTCCAAAAATACCTCAAAAATAATCATAGTGGTGTAAAATTCAAGAATGATCAAAACATGGATACAATCGAGTTAGTATCCGGAATAGATGTTTTGACGAAAAGAAGAAATTTTATTTTTCGATTGAATAAGATCAGTATATCGTGAATAGTCTTCAGTATCGTGAATAAAGTCTTAAATATCGTGAATAAGAACTCACACCAAAAGATAGAAATTCCACAAAAAACATCTTCACGCTTACGTAATAGTACTCGTGAATAGTAACTCATGAATAGTAACTCGTGAATAGTAACTCATGAATAGTAACCCATGAATAAGTAACCCAGACATGAAAAAGTTCCAAATTTGATAAAAACTTCAGATCAACATTTCAATTATAATGATATTGAAGAAATAATATCATTCTGAAAAAAATAATATTCCTTACCTCGAAAGATCAAGATTTCTAGCTAGAATAGAATCACGGTATAGTCTTTGAAGGAACTTGCACCGTCTAGCAATACTCAAAGTATACTCAAAATACTCACAAGAATACGCTCGATAATATAGAGAGAAAACTTGATTTACGGTGTGATTTTCAATTCTAACCTAAGCACCTATTTATAGAAATTGCTTAGAACACCAAAGCGAAAAATTTAATATATTAATAATATTATTTTTCCACATCTTCCTCGCACACCATCAGCTGAAATCAACCACTAACACATGTCCCATAAGTGACAAAAACGTTTTTCATGCAAAAGTTACTTAAAACTCCAAAAAAATGATAATCAATTAATCTGGAACTTCAATAATTCATAATAAATAGCCCTTTCATCAGAAAATTTGAATCTCGCGAGTTTTAATAGGAAATTCAATTCTCTACAACTTTGCAGAAGAAAGTTTTTCCAAATTCCAAATAGAAATTGACCGAAATCCACAAGCGAAGCGATTTTACGGTATAATCAAATTTCAAATCGATAAATGGGGTCCAATGACATGTTTAACATGTTTTAAACATTTATTGCAACAAAAATACTCTTCCTCCTCGTATACTCATATATCCCACATTACGTTGTAAAAATATCACCGTTAATATATTATTAAAATAATATATTTAAATGAATTATTTTATCGAGAAAAGATAAAATATTAATTTTCAACAATTGTCATTTTAAAAATTTTCTCCATCTATATCCACATAAAATCAATATTTTCCTCATCATATAAATCAATAATTAATTATTCACAAATAATATTACGAATCACAATATTAACAACCGTGAGGTTCTGAGGAAGAGGGGCTTTCAATAAGAATTTCTTCTTCTTTGCGCGCGATTAGGTGACCAAACCTCTCCTTAGATGAACTTTCTAGACATTGCCAATAATGTTATCTAATAATATTATTCGATAATATGAATTATTGCTTCGATAAAGAAAAATCTTGTGTAATGACAATTATTGAAACAACAATGAATATAAAATATCAACGCAGTAATTATTAACTCAATAAAATATTTTGAGCGATAATTACATAACCATTATTGAGTAGTGTCTTCTTACGTAAGAATCAATAATTGGTGCAATCTGGTATCTTCTTGTTCAACAACGCGTATTAGTGTGTTTTTTAACCACCGGGCATTCCAACAATGATAATCGGTAATAACTACGTAGTTATTTAAAAAACAACTTATATTTGTCGTTTTCTTCATCCAATCGCTTTCCGTTATGGGGCCCACACATATTGTTACTGCCGTCATTTAATATTCCGGACCGCATTTAATATTCCACGACCAAACGAATATTCCCCGACAACAATGAATATTTTATAACCACTTGCTATTTTGAAATATTTACGTATTTAACCCTTAACTATCCACATTAATCAAATCAACCCTTACTATTTCAAAATAATAAATAAAGGAAATTCCTTTTATTTAAAAAAATTTCGGGGTCTTACACCAAGCACTTATTCGGACACAAAAAATGAAGACATAAAATAGAAAATATTCATTGATATGAATCTAACGCATGCGGTTCAAACAACAATAATATATAAATCATTGTTCAAACTATGTTTGGGCAACATATTTTAATTGAACAACGATTGCATCTGTTAACAATATTCATTTTGCAAGTGTCCAAGATAAGATGAAAGTTTCAAAATCGGACATTATGTCGAAGGAATACCATAGCTTCAAATAGAAAAAGCCTTACCATCTTAGTCCAACTTATTACGAATTACTCCGGGGGTTATCTCAATATCTAAACTAAAACTCCCGCTTGAAGATGACATTTTGAATGCACTTACGAAAGGGAGAGCCTCGTAACCAAATTTCGCACTTAAGTAAGACAATAGTTTTCGAAGTTAAGTTATAAATATAAATATAAAGCATTGCAACATGCACTTACAAATTATAGCACCAATACCCCCACAATTCCAACACACGTGCTTTTTTCGTTTCCTCCAAAGCAATCGCCTTGGGTTCGAGACATAGAAATACCAGAAGTTTTAATTAAAGCTAAAAGTGAACCTAAACAGGTTAAACACAACCTTCTTGATGTCAATACTTGAGATCCCTGTTGAGATGATTTACAATTTTGTAAATTAGAAGTAGAAAACTGAGAAAATCCAAACTTAGGAATACATTAATAAACTAAATAAACTAAATAATTAGGGATCTTTTAGCTAAATAAACTAAATAAACTATTAGCATAATTCATTAATAATTAGTAGGATAATTCATTAATAATTAGGAATACATTTCTAATTTCTGAAGGCACGTGAACAAAAACCTAAACTTCATGAAATGCAATTTACAAGAGCACGTGAACAAAAACCTTCAGCTTTTTACGAGTAGAATTACGTGACCATGAACAAGAATAAGCAAGTCTAAAGATCCACGTATGAAAAACTTAAATGTTCAAAGGTGAGCACAAACTTTACGATCTATTAACCTCTTGTTAATATTGAAAGAGTAACTAGATAGTACAATATAGTGCTCAATAATAATCGGATAAATATATTTTACAAGAAAAATGAGATAATACAATAGTGAAGCACCCAAAAACCAAGTAGGAAACACTATAAGCGGAAAAGAGCAACTATAAGTTACATGTCTTTGTGGTGGAAGATTTTTCAAATTGTGAATCCACTTCTTGAGAAGTGACTTGAACATCTCGATGTCCAACTCTTTTTCTCGCAAAACTCTTGAACAAATGAACAAAATTATTCAACCGAATAATTTTTTGTTCAAGATTATTCATTGATTAAAGAGGAAACGAAGTTTAAACCTAAAAAGGATGCAGACATATAAGACATCAAAGCCCCAAATTCCAATATATAGGACACAGACAAATAAAACAAGTAGATGATGAGATATACAACTATTAATTTTCTCGATGAGATTTCCCAATGAAGGTTTCAACACCGATTTCACATCGAAACCCGGTGATCGTATATGACGTTCTAGTTAAAAATTAAATTCTATGTACAGGGGCCAATAACAACATAAAACTAAAAGTACTATGAAGAATTCACATGATTCAGAACTGTTAGGAATTTTCTCTACAAGTCAAATGTTTAAACAGAGTATGGAGGTAAAAGTACAAGTTTAACAAAGAGAGCCAGAGAGACAATACAAGATCAATGAATTTATTTTTTTCTCGTGAAAGTTCCAATATCAATATCAAACAATAATACTGCCACACATTGGCCAATATAAACAGTTGGGCACTTAGGCTTTCTGATATTTGTGGTGTTGATTTAGGGAAAGCTAAAAAATACCCAGTTATACATGCAACCACAATCTAAATATGAAGTTTGATTAACATTCTCTTTCAAAAGATGAATACAGATAACATATTGACAAAACTTATGAGGGAAGAAAAACCAACCATTAAGGCACAACCAAAACAATTTATAATCGTAGTAGAATCGATCTTTGTATAAGTGTGACGCCCCCAAAATAAGTATACACAACACCCATTCTGAGTCGCCAAATACATGGTACAAGAAGCAAACTACAACTTCAATAATACAAATGTCGTGTGAAATACGACAATATATACTGCGAGTTTAAATATAATATTGTCTTCTAGACAATATCCACACGCAAATAAATCCCCATCATAATTATTGATACATTATTTTACAAAAATGGTGAGGACTACTAAACAACTCTCTCTAGAACCTTCATTCCATACCCCGACTAGTACTCGCTACATTCTCGCCTCCTGAGAAGAAAAATGGAACAACAAGGAAAAGGGTGAGCTCAACTAGCCCAAAAAGAATACTATGACTAAGATAATATACAACAAATTATCGTTAGTCTCCAACAGGAAAAATCGATAGAATACAATAGACAACAAGTTTCGGATCAATATTCGCGGAAATAATAATTCATAAAGAGTTACGTGAGAATGAAATCTACTTTAATCTATGAATTTAACAGTCCATCATCAATATTTTATCCTCAGTAACATCAATCAATATTCATCTTCAAATCAAATATTCATCTTTGCACTACGTGCCAAAGATATTCATCAATCGGTCCATGTTCATCTCAACACCGGTTCATCTTTGCACTAAAGGCCACAGATATTCATCATCGATTCGGTCATGTTCATTTAAACATCTCGCTCATCTTTGCACTACGGGCCAAAGATATTCTTCGAAATCATTCATCTTTGCACTTTCTGACAGCCAAAGATATTTAATAATATCATCATTTAAGGCCGAGGATGATGAAAATATTTTTAAAGAACGAATCCAAAGGAAACAAAATGACAAGGATTAAGGATTCGTACTTTGTTTTATCCATGTCCAACAATACCTCAAAGATAATCATAGTGGTGTAAAATTCAAGAATGATCAAAACATGGATACAATCAAAGCTAGTATCCGAATAGATATTTTGACGAAAAGAAGAAATTTTATTTTTCGGTGAATAGTCCAGATATCGTGAATAGTCTCAGTATCGTGAATAGTCTTGAGATATCGTGAATAAGTAACTCAGAGACACCAAAAGATAGAAATTCCACAAAAAAACATCTTCACGCCTTACATGAATAGTACTCGTGAATAAGAATCGTGAATAGTAACTCTCATGAATAGTAACTCGTGAATAAGAACTCATGAATAGTAACCCAGACATGAAAAAGTTCCAAATTTGATAAAAATTCCAACCAATATTTCAAAGATAATGATATTGAAGAAATAATATCATTACGAAAAAAATAATATCCCTTACCTCGAAGAATCAATTGCCGGAAGGAAAGGTCGGAAGTGATCTTTGAATGAAACTTGTACTTGACAAAGAACTCTCAAAGTATCTAAATACTCACAAAATACGCTCATATAATATAGAGAAAGAGAAAAACTTTGTTTCGGTGTGATTTTTAATTCTAACTTAGCCTCTATTTATAGGAAAATGTTAGCCCTTACCAAGCAGACTTGACTGCTACACCGATGGCTTTACTCTGCTACTATTGCCACCCACCACATTTGAAATAAAATTCAGCACATTTTTTCACCAACCACAAGTGGGGCCCACCAATTCTAGAATTTTCCACCAAAATCATTTATAACCTAATTTACAATCAACACCTCTTAAAATTCATAATAAATTATAAGCTCATCTTTAACGGTTCAAAATTTGTGGACATATACTCAACTTATATATGTATAACATATCCAAAAATTACAACGATCCAATGGTCGGATTAAATATTATAACTCACACAATAAAGTCAGTAATAACACCGATTTGATCTTTTAATACCTCCAATCCGGCAAAATACAAATAAAACATCTCAAAGATTAATTCCTTCATTAATAACCACATAAATAAATCCATCATTTATATTCATATAAAATAAATATTTCCTTATCATATGAATCAATAATTAATTATTCACAAATAATATTACGTAATCACATTTATGACAACCAAATTGCTCCCGGAAAGAGGGGCTTTCCAATAAGGATCTCTCTCTTCTTGGCGCATGCAATTAGTGACCAAACCTCTCCTTAGATGTAACTTTCTAGACATTGCCAATAATGTTATCTAATAATATTATTCAAATAATATGAATTATTGATCCGATAATGGGAAATATCGTGCGATGATAATTATTGAACAACAATAATATAAAATATCAACGCAACAATTATTGAATCAATAAAATAAAATATTGAATAATAATTCATCTGAAAATTATTGAGTAGTGCCTTCTTACGTAAGGATCAATAATTCAACAATCATCGCAATAATACTGGTGTCTTCTTTATGCTGACCAACAGCAGTATTCTTATATTTTAACCAACGGGTATTCCAACAGCCTTTTAATTGAGAATAACTACGCCTAGTTATTTTTAACCAACTTATATTTGTCGCTTTCTTCATCCAATCGCTTTTCAGTTATGGGGCCCACACACGGTCGCTACTAGTCGCATTTAATATTCCCCACAAAGATTTAATATTCCACGACCAAACGAATATTCCCAAACAAAAAATGAATATTTTATAACCACTGCTTATTTTGAAATATTTATATTTAACCCTAACTATCCACATTAATCAAATCAACCCTTACTATTTCAAAATAATAAATAAAGGAAATTCCTTTTATTTAAAAAATTTCGGTCTTACAACCTCCCTCCTTATGAAATTTCGTCCTCGAAATTGACGTGCGATTCTGTGTTTCAAAAGGTGAGGATACCTCGCTTTCATTTTCGCTTTCCAATTCCTGTCATTTCCTCTATAGCATGATTCCTCCACAAAACTTTAAATTGTGGTATGACCTTTCTTGCAGTAGGACATGCTCCTTCCTATCCAAAATCTTGACAATACCTCCTCATACGTTAAGTCTTGGCTATCTCGTCTCCGGTTCCAACTCAATAACGTGGTTCGGGTCTTTCACATATTTACGAAGTACAGATATATGAAACACATTATGAACACGAGACATACTTTGAGGTAACGCAAGTCTATAAAGCTACATTTCTACTCGGTCAAGAATTTGAAATGGACCAATAAATCGTGGATTGAGCTTTCTCTTCCCAAATCTTGTAACTCCCTTCCATGGAGCAACTCGCAATAATACACGATCCCCCTCACACTAAATTCCACGTCCTTTCGATGAAGATCCGCATAACTCTTTTGTCGATCTTGTGCCGTTTGTATACGTTGTCGAATCATTTGGATCTTTTCGGTGAGTCATATACGTCTTAACTCGGGTCCCAACAATGTTGCTTCACCCACCTCATCCCAACATATTGGAGAACGACATTTTCGTCCATATAATGCTTCAAATGGAGCTACACCTATACTTGCTCGATAACTATTGTTGTAGGAGAATTCTACCAATGGTAAATACTTATCCTAACCGCCTTGAAGTCTAGGACACGTAGTCTTAATATATCTTCAAGAGTTTGAATGGTCCTCTCTCGATTGTCCGTCCGTTTTGGGGATGGTATGTCAACTAAATCGCAAATCCGTGCCCATAGCTTTTTGCAAGCTAACCCAAAATCTTGAAGTGAATCTTGGGTCACGATCCAAAACTATGGATACAGTATGCCATGCAACCTCACAATCTCATTCACGTATATACTAGCAAGACGTTCAAGGAATAAGTCTCCGTGATCGGCAAGAAAAATGAGCAGATTTGGTTAATCTATCAACAATAACCCAAATAGCATTGATGCCTTGAGAAACCGTAGGGAAGACCCGTAACGAAATCCATGGTAATGTGTTCCCACTTCTATTCCTAATCTCAAGTGGTTGCAACGGACCCTTAGGTACTAGATGCTCACTTTTACACGTTAGCAAGTTAAACACATCGAGATAAACTTTGCAATCTCTCTTCATATTATTCCACCAAAATGTATGTCAAGATCACGATACATTTTAGTACTTCCGAGGATGGATTGCAAATGGTGTATTGTGTGCCTCCATCATAATCTTGTACTTCAAATCGAGTCGTTAGGAACACAAAGTCTAGAGTGGACTCAAGTATTCCTTCTTCATCAATTCTCGCTTAATAGCTTCTTCTTGACTTTCTTCTTCATACGCGCATCATTTCGGCCTTGGTGGCTTGGCGACTTTAACTTTATCGATTAAAGTCGATTATACTCAGATATCATCACGTGGGTACCTAGAGTTTTCATCGCCATCTCTATTATTTGTAAATTATACTGAAATTAGTCTTTGACAATATCGTACTCAGATTTTATATATGATCTTCTACTCAATACGTCACCTACCACGTTCGCTTTTCCGGATGACATGGTCGTAACATGTCTTTGAAATGAGTCTCCTCTTGAGTTCTTCAAGCTCTTCCCACATTCCTTGCTCCATTCGAATTTTGTATCTCTACGAGTCACCATTTGCGATAATGGAATAGCGATTCGAGAATATCCTTCAACGAATCTCCGATAATAACCAACTAAGCTTTAGAAAGCTACGATTTTAGATTCTGAATTTAGGTTGCTCTCAATCGCGACTCATATCCCAATCTTGGATAAGACGTCACAATGACACCTATCGATTTACTATCGCATCGAATATGACGTCCCCTATAGAGAGTTCTCGCTTAGGTGAATTCCACAAAGGAAGTCACAAGATAAAGGCTCAGTACCAAATTCTATAGTTGAATTTTTAACTCCTCGAAGTTCAATAGAGCCATTCGATATGAGATTTTAGAAATGAGTTTTGTCCGGGTTCAAAATCGATACAAAATTTAATATCGAAGCTTTGGGAGTAAGCCAAGAAATTCTTCAGAAATACGTCAGAAAAAATCAATAACAACAGAATATTATTCAAATCGACGTGTCTTTATTCAAATCCATAACATGGACTAAGAAAACTTGACATCCGTAATAAACGAATGACTTCATGGCTTGATATGAAAATGTTTGATTACAATGGTTTGATTGCTTGAATTGAATAACAAAGTTGCTTAGGAATATGAAAACTAACAACCTTACGAAAACAATCAATTTTGGCGTGATGAGTAGTTAACCTTAAAATCACATCAAAAGCAAATATCTCTATAGAAATAAGGTTAACTGTGTAATGTGATAGTGCCAACTCAATCAAGCAAGATTTTTAAACAACGGATGTAATGAAAGTTTCTCCTAACTGAGTCTCCATAAATAGGTCAAAGTCTAATTTCTCGATGAGTCAAGTTCAAACGTTAAGCAAAAGCAAGAGAGATAAAAGAATGGGTGGAACCCAGATTCTAGTAAGGTATATACTTCAAGAAGAATTTATAATTAACTAACCCGTCTTAACTTCGTTCGGGTTCCTCGCATTTTGACCGGTCCACAACAAACGCTTCTTCCGTGAATCGTTGTCTTTGACTTTTCAGATCCGCCTCGTGCCAACGTCCCAACCGGGCTTGATTTCGCTATAGACAAAATCGAGCTATGTGACCATCTTTTCCACAACTAAAACATACCTTGGAAGGCTTTGAACAGTTTGACCTTATATGTCCTCATCTCCGCATCTCGTAGCATCTAACCGGGCGATCGTTCTCTTCCCTAGAATTTGTTCTTTGGTCTTGATCTTTCTTATGCCGACGCTCTTCCGTCATTGTTAAATCTTCTTTTTTAGATTGGACATCTCTTTCCATAATATCAACGCTGTCGTCGCGGCTTTTACCCATGCATCACTCATTCTCACTCGTTCGCTTATTTCTTCTTTCACCAGATTCCAAATTTTATCATCTTATACTCGCCAAAGAGTGCTTCGCTCAAGCATCACATATCGGTAACACAAGCTTGAATCGTTGCATCCTTTTGCTCCCACGATCGCCTCGCAATTCTTCACTTTCTCTTCTAACTCATGAATACGATTTTGCAATTCTACATTTTGATCATAAAATACCTCTAATAAACTCTCTTCGGTACCTCTTCTTCCTCTTCTTCCTCACTCTCAAATTTGTTACCTCTGCGACTATCTCTCAAGTCAACTATCAATTCTTCACTCACCACATGGATATCTCTAATTCCTTCTTCACCGACATCACATTATCCTCGTTGGCGATTAGAGGTATCTCCACGATCTCATTCACTCCATTGTTAACGCTTCTCAACAAATGCATTCTTAAAAACTATCATAAAACAAGGGTTAATTAAATAAATTAACAAATCACATAATACCCCTATATTACGACCAACCAACAAATAAGCTTAGGTAGGACACACTAGCAAAGGATTTACTCGCTCTCCCTCCTAGTTCTATTCCCCGATCTCCGCCAGAGATCATATCCCTAAGCTCGATATTAACTGTGGCGCCCCCAAAATAGGTATACACAACACCCATTCTCGAAGTCGCCAAATACATGGTACAAGAAGCAAACTACAACTTCAATAATACAAATGTCGTGTGAAATACGACAATATATATCTTCGAAGTTTAAATATAATATTGTCTTCTGAGAAATATCCACACGCAAATAAATCCCCATCATAATTATTGATACATTATTTTACAAAAATGGTGAGGACTACTAAACAACTCTCTCTAAACCTTCATTCCATACCCAGACTAAGACTGCTACATTCTCGCCTCCCGAGAAGAAAAATGGAACAATAAAGAAAAGGGTGAGCTCAACTAGCCCAAGAAAAGAATACTATGACTAAGATAATATACAACAAATTATCGTTAGTCTCCAACAGAAAAAAATCGATAGAATACAATGACAAACAAGTTTCGATCAATATTCAGCAATGAAATAATAATTCATAAGAGTTACGTAGAGAATGAAATCTACTTTAATCTATGAATTTAACAAATCCATCATCAATATTTTATCCTCGTAACATCAATCAATATTCATCTTCAATCAAATATTCATCTTTGCACTACTGTGCCAAAGATATTCATCAATCTCCATCATGTTCATCTCAATAACACTGGTTCATCTTTGCACTAAAGGCCAAAGATATTCATCACCATCGGTCATGTTCATTTAAACACTGCTTCATCTTTGCACTACGTGCCAAAGATATTCTTCAAATCATTCATCTTTGGACTACAGGCCAAAGATATTCAATAATATCATCATTTAAGACCGAGGATGATGAAAATATATTTTAAAGAAACGAATCCAAAGGAAACAAAAATGACAAGGATTAAGGATTAAGGATTCGTACTTTGTTTTTATCCATGTTCAAAAATACCTCAAAATAATCATAGTGGTGTAAAATTCAAGAGTGATCAAAACATGGATACAATCAAAGCTAGTATCCGAATAGATATTTTGGACGAAAAAGAAGAAATTTTATTTTTCTATGAATAATAGTGCCATATACGTGAATAAAGGCCGTGTATCACGTGAATAAGAATCTCGACACCAAAAGATAGAAATTCCACAAAAACATCTTCACGCTTCATGAATAGTACTTTGAATAAGAACTCGTGAATAAGAACTCATGAATAGTAACTCGTGAATAAGAACTCATGAATAAGTAACCCCATATGAAAAAAAGTTCCAAATTTGATAAAAGTTCCAACCAATATTTCAAAGATAATGATATCAAGAAATAATATCATTACGAAAAAAAATAATATCCCTTACCTCAAAGAATCAAGATTTCGGAAGGAAAGGTCGGAAGTGATCTTTGAATGAAACTTAGACTTAATAAAGAACTCTCAAAGTATCTAAATACTCACAAAATACGCCAATAATATAGAGAGAGAAGAGAGAAAAACTTTGTTTTACGGTGTGATTTTCAATTCTAACTTAGCCCTCTATTTATAGGAAAATGTTAGCCTTACCAAGCAGACTTGACCTCAAGCACCTGATGGCTTTTACCTCGCTACTATTGCCACCCACCACATTTGAAATAAAATTCAGCACATTTTTTTCACCAACCACAAGTGGGGCCCACCAATTCTAGAATTTTTCACCAAAATCATTTATAACCTAATTTACAATCACACCTCTTAAAATTCATAATAAATTATACGCACATCTTTAATGGTTCAAAATTTGTGGACATATACTCAACTTATATATGTATAACATATCCAAAAATTACAACGATCCAACTATTTGGATTAAATATTATAACTCACACAATAAAGTCAGTAATAACAATTCGATTTGATCTTTTAATACCTCCAATCCGACAAAATACAAATAAAACATCTCAAAGATTAATTCCTTCATTAATAACCACATAAATAAATCCATCATTTATATTCATATAAAATAAATATTTCCTTATCATATGAATCAATAATTAATTATTCACAAATAATATTACGTAATCACATTTATTTACAACCAGTCGCTCCTCAGAAAGAGGGGCTTTCCAATAAGGATCTCTCCTTCATCGGGCGCCAATTAATTAGTGACCAAACCTCTCCTTGATGTAACTTTCTAGACATTGCCAATAATGTTATCTAATAATATTATTCAAATAATATGAATTATTGATCCGATAATGGGAAATATCATGCGAAGGAAATTATCAAACAACAATAATATAAAATATCAACGCAAAGAATTATTGAATCAATAAAATAAAATATTGAATAAGAATTACCGTGAAAATTATTGAGTAAAGGCTTTCTCACGTAAGGATCAATAATTCAACAATACTTGTGCATACCGTGCTCTTCTTTATGCAACCACGCCAGACATCGTATTTTAACCAATTTAGTATTCCAACAATCTTAATTCAGAATAACTACGCCGTTATTTTTAACCAACTTATATTTGTCGCTTTCTTCATCCAATTGCTTTTCGTTATGGGGCCCACACATGGTCGCTACTATTCGTCATTTAATATTCTCCTACAAAGACGAATATTCCACGACCAAACGAATATTCCCCGACAAAAATGAATATTTTATAACCACTTGCTTATTTTGAAATATTTATGTATTTAACCCCTAACTATCCACATTAATCAAATCAACCCTTACTATTTCAAAATAATAAATAAAGGAAATTCCTTTTATTTAAAAAATTTGGGTCTTACAACCTCCCTCCTTATGAAATTTCATCCTCGAAATTGACGTGACGTACTGGTGTTTGAAAAGGTGAGAATACCTCATTTTCATTTCCGCTTCCAATTCCCGTGTCATTTCCTCTATAAAGATGATTCCTCCACAAAACTTTAACTTGTGGTATGACCTTTCTTGTGTAGGGCATGCTCCTTCCTATCCAAAATCTTGACAATACCTCCTCATATGTTAAGTCTTCTATATCTCGTCCTGGCCTAACTCAATAACGTGGTTCGTGTCTTTCACATATTTACGAAGTACGATATGTGAAACACATTATGAACACGAGAGACATACTTTCGAGGTAACGCAAGTCTATAGGCTACATTTCCTACTCGGTCAAGAATTTGAAATGGACCAATAAATCGTGGATTGAGCTTTCCTCTCTTCCCAAATCTTGTAACTCCCTTCCATGGAGCAACTCGCAATAATACATGATCCCTACACTAAATTCCACGTCCTTTCGATGAAGATCCGCATAACTCTTTTGTCGATCTTGTGCCGCTTGTATATCACGTTGTCGAATCATTTGGATCTTTTCGATGAGTCATACGTATTTCACTCCTGGGTCCCAACAATGTTGCTTCACCCACCTCATCCCAACATATTGAGAACGACATTTTCGGCCCATATAATGCTTCAAATGGAGCTACACCTATATACTTGCTCGATAACTGTTGTTGTAGGAGAATTCTACCAATGGTAAATACTTATCCCAACCGCCTCTTGAAGTCTAGGGACACGAGTCTTAATATATCTTCAAGAGTTTGAATGGTCCTCTCTGATTGTCCGTCCGTTTGGGGATGGTATGCCAACTAAATCGCAAATCTGCGCCCATAGCTTTTTGCAAGCTAACCCAAAATCTTGAAGTGAATCTTGGGTCACGATCCAAAACTATGGATACAGTATGCCATGCAACCTCACAATCTCATTCACGTCATATACTAAGCAAGACGTTCAAGGAATAAGTCTCCGTGATCGTCAAGAAATGAGCGATTTGGTTAATCTATCAACAATAACCCAAATAAAGATTGATGCCTTGAGAAACCGTAGGAAGACCCGTGAACGAAATCCATGGTAATGTGTTCCCACTTCCATTCCTAAATCTCAAGTGGTTGCAACGGACCCTTAGGTACTAGATGCTCCGCCTTTACACGTTGGCAAGTTAAACACATCGAGATAAACTTTGCAATCTCTCTCTTCATATTATTCCACCAAAATGTTTGTCGAAGATCACGATACATTTTAGTACTTCCGGATGGATTACAAATGGTGTATTGTGTGCCTCCATCATAATCTTGTACTTCAAATCGTCGTCGTTAGAACACAAAGTCTAGAGTGGACTCAAGTATTCCTTCTTCATCAATTCTCGCTTCTAATAGCTCCTTCTTGACTTTCTTTCTTCATACATGCGCATCACCCTGCCTATGGGCTTGGCTTAAATTTTTAACTTTATCGATTAAAGTCGATTATACTCAGTATATCATCACGTGGGTACCTAGAGTTTTCATCGCCATCTCTATTATTTGTAAATTATAATGAAATTAGTCTTTGACAATATCGTACTCGTATCTTGTATACGATCTTCTACTCAACACGCCACCTACCACGCTCGCTTTTCCAGATGACATGGTCGTAACATGTCTTAAATGAGTCTCCTCTTGAGTTCTTCAAGCTCTTCCCACATTCCTTGCTCCATTCAATTTTGTATCTCTACGAGTCACCATTGATAATGGAATAGCGATTCGAGAATATCCTTCAACGAATCTCCGATAATAACCAACTAAGCTTCTGAAAGCTACGATTTCGATTACCGAATTTAGGTTGCTCTCAACTGTGACTCATATCCCAATCTTGGATAAAGACGTCACAATGACACCTATCGATTTACTATCGCATCTAATACGACGTCCCCTATAGAGAGTTCTGCTTAGGTGAATTCCACAAAAGGAAGTCACAAGATAAAGGCTCAGTACCAAATTTATAGTTGAATTTTTAACTCCTCAAGTTCAATAGAGCCATTCGATATGAGATTTTAGAAATGAGTTTTGTACCGGTTCAAAGTCGATACAAAATTTAATATCGCTTTGGGAGTAAGCGAAGAAATTCTTCCGAAATACGTCGAAAAATCAATAACAACAGAATATTATTCAAATCGACGTGTCTTTATTCAAATCCATAACATGGACTAAAAAACTTGACATCCGTAATAAACGAATGACTTCATGGCTTGATATGAAAATGTTTGATTACAATGGTTTGATTGCTTGAATTGAATAACAAAAGTTGCTTAGGAATATGAAAACTAACAACCTTACGAAAACAATCAATTTTGGCATGATGAGTAGTTAACCTTAAAATCACATCAAAAGCAAATATCTCTATAGAAATAAGGTTAACAGTGTAATGTGATAGTGCCAACTGAATCAAGCAAGATTTTTAACCAACGGATGTAATGAAAGTTTCTCCTAACGGAGTCTCCATAAATAGGTCAAAGTCTAATTTCTCCGTAGTCAAGTTCAAACGTTGGCGCAAGCAAGAGAGATAAAAGAATGGGTAGAACCCAGATTCAGTAAGGTATATACTTCGCAAGAATTTATAATTAACTAACCTGTGCTAACTTCGTTCGTTTCCTCGATTTTAATTCCTGGTCACAACAAACGCTTCTTCCGTGAATCGTTGTCTTTGACTTTTTCTCAGATCCGCCTCGTGCCAACGTCCCAACCGGGCTTGATTTCGCTTATAGACAAAATCGAGCTATGTGACCATCTTTTCCACAACTAAAACATACCTTGGAAGGCTTTGAACAGTTTGACCTTATATGTCCCTCTCTCCTCCATCTCAGCAGATCTAACTAGCGATCGCTCTCTTCCCTAGAATTTGTTCTTTGGGTGCGATGATCTTTGCTACGCCGCCTTCCCATCATTGTTAAATCTTCTTTTAGATTGACATCTCTTTCCATAATATCAACGCGTCGTCGCTTTTTTACCCATGCATCACTCATTCTCATTCGTTCGCTTATTTCTTCTTTCACTTAGATTCCAAATTTTATCATCTTATACTCGCCAAAGAGTGCTTCGCTTCAAGCATCACATATCGGTAACACAAGCTTGAATCGTTGCATTCTTTTGCTCCACGATCGCCTCGCAATTCTTCAAATTTCTTCTCTTCTAACTCATGAATACGATTTTGCAATTCTACATTTTGATCATAAAATACCTCTAATAAACTCTCTTCAGTACCTCTTCTTCCTCTTCTTCCTCACTCTCAATTTGTTACCTCTGCGACTAACTCTCAAAAGTAACTATCAATTCTTCACTCACCACACGGATATCTCTAATTCCTTCTTCGCCCCGACATCACATTATCCTCGTCATGGCGATTAGAGGTATCTCCACGATCTCATTCACTCCATCATTAACGCTCTCAACAAATGCCCATTCTTAAAACTATCATAAAACAAGGGTTAATTAAATAAATTAACAAATCACATAATACCCCTATATTATGACCAACCAACAAATAAGCTTAGGTAGGACACACTAAATAAGGATTTACTCGCCTCTCCTCCTAGTTCTATTCCCCGATCTCCGCCAGAGATCATATCCCTAAGCTCGATATTAATCGCGACGCCTCAAAATAGGTATACACAACACCCATTCTCGAGTCGCCAAATACATGGTACAAGAAGCAAACTACAACTTCAATAATACAAATGTCGTGTGAAATACGACAATATATATCATGAAGTTTAAATATAATATTGTCTTCTGATAATATCCACACGCAAATAAATCCCCATCATAATTATTGATACATTATTTTACAAAATGGTGAGGACTACTAAACAACTCTCTCTAACCTTCATTCCATACCCGACTAAGTACTTGCGCTACATTCTCGCCTCCCGAGACGAAAAATGGAACAACAAGGAAAAGGGTGAGCTCAACTAGCCCAAGAAAGAATACTATGACTAAGATAATATACAACAAATTATCGTTAGTCTCCAACAGAAAAAAAATCGATAGAATACAATAGACAACAAGTTTCAGATCAATATTCGCAGCTGAAATAATAATTCATGTAAGAGTTACGTAGAGAATGAAATCTACTTTAATCTATGAATTTAATAAATCCATCATCAATATTTTATCCTCAGAACATCAATCAATATTCATCTTCAAATCAAATATTCATCTTTGCACTACGTGCCAAAGATATTCATCAATCGGTCATGTTCATTTCAACACCTGCTTCATCTTTGCACTAAAGGCCAAAGATATTCATCACTTCTCATGTTCATTTAAACACCGCTCATCTTTGCACTACAGCCAAAGATATTCTTCGAAATCATTCATCTTTGCACTACGTGCCAAAGATATTCAATAATATCATCATTTAAGATCGAGGATGATGAAAATATTTTAAAGAACGAATCCAAAGGAAACAAAATGACAAGGATTAAGGATTAAGGATTCGTACTTTGTTTTATCCATGTTCAAAAATACCTCAAAATAATCATAGTGGTGTAAAATTCAAGAGTGATCAAAACATGGATACAATCGTAGAAAGCTAGTATCCGTATTAGATATTTTGGACGAAAAGAAGAAATTTTATTTTTCGATGAATAGTGTCAGATATCGTGAATAAAGGTCGATATCGTGAATAAAGTCTTAGATACGTGAATAAGTAATCTCACACACCAAAAGATAGAAATTCCATAAAAAAACATTTTCACGCTTACTGAATAGTACTCGTGAATAAGAATCGTGAATAGTAACTCATGAATAAGAAACTCGTGAATAAGAACTCATGAATAGTAATCCCGATATGAAAAAGTTCCAAATTTGATAAAAAGTTCCAACTAATATTTCAAAGATAATGATATCAAGAAATAATATCATTACGAAAAAATAATATCCCTTACCTCAAAGAATCAAGATTTCTAAGGAAAGGCTCAAGTGATCTTTGAATGAAACTTGTCTTGAATAAAGAACTCTCAAAGTATCTAAATACTCACAAAATACGCTCAATAATATAGAGAGGAAAGAGAGAAAACTTTGTTTCGGTGTGATTTTCAATTCTAACTTAGCCTCTATTTATAGGAAAATATTAAGACGCCAAGCGGACTTAACTCGCAACCCCGATGGCTTTACCTCGCTACTATTCCCACCCACCACATTTGAAATAAAATTCAAAGACATTTTTCACCAACCACAAGTGGGCCCCACCAATTCTAGAATTTTTCACCAAAATCATTTATAACCTAATTTACTAATCACCACCTCTTAAAATTCATAATAAATTATATTTACTCATCTTTAATCGCTCAAAATTTGTGGACATATACTCAACTTATATATGTATAACATATCCAAAAATTACAACGATCCAACTATTCGGATTAAATATTATAACTCACACAATAAAGTCGTAATAACACCGATTTGATCTTTTAATACCTCCAATCCGGCAAAAATACAAATAAAATATCTCAAAGATTAATTCCTTCATTAATAACCACATAAATAAATCCATCATTTATATTCATATAAAATAAATATTTCCTTATCATATGAATCAATAATTAATTATTCACAAATAATATTACGTAATCACATTTATGAAATCCAAAAGCATTTCCTGTGAAAGAGGGGCTTTCCAATAAGGATCTCTCTCATCTTGGCGCAAGCAATTAGGTGACCAAACCTCTCCTTAGATGTAACTTTCTAGACATTGCCAATAATGTTATCTAATAATATTATTCAAATAATATGAATTATTGATCCGATAATGGAAAATATCAGTGCGATGACAATTATCGAACAACAATAATATAAAATATCAACGCAAAGAATTATCAATCAATAAAATAAAATATTGAATAAGAATTCATCGTGAAAATTATCGAGTAGTGCCTTCTTACGTAAGGATCAATAATTCAACAATACTGCAATACCGTGGTACATGTCTTTCTTGTGCGACCCACGCAGCGTATTCAGTATTTTAACCACGGGGTATTCCAATGATCTTAACTCAGTAATAACTACTACCAGTTATTTTTAACCAACTTATATTTGTCGCTTTCTTCATCCAATCGCTTTCTAGGGCTGGGGCCCACACATGGTCACTTGTGTCATTTA
Organism: Panax quinquefolius; assembly: GCA_020205615.1. Classification (NCBI taxonomy): domain Eukaryota; kingdom Viridiplantae; phylum Streptophyta; class Magnoliopsida; order Apiales; family Araliaceae; genus Panax; species Panax quinquefolius. The sequence continues at coordinate 1,124,078 of CM035163.1, read as the reverse complement.
ATATTCCCGAGCGATTTAATATTTCCCGACCAAACGAATATTCCCCGACAAAATGAATATTTTATAACCACTTGCTTATTTTGAAATATTTGCGATTTAACCCTAACTATCCACATTAATCAAATCAACCCTTACTATTTCAAAATAATAAATAAAGGAAATTCCTTTTATTTAAAAAATTTCGGTCTTACAATAAGAATCAGACGAATCACAAATTTGAATCGCATGTAGTGAGCGATAGATCGATACTCCACTGATACAGAAATACGGGTAAAAAAAAGCCCAAATAAAAAAATTATTACTTGTTTACCCCCACCGCGCTCGATTCCTATAGCCAATAATAGCGAATTCAAAGCGGGTTTCAAACCCTTTTTCAGATCATTAAAAATACCTTCAAATTAGTCCTAGAAACTTTAGTCAACTTCTTTGATTAGCCCCAAAAGTGAGTTACGTGTGCGACCTATAGCTTCCATCATAATCTTCGACTCTCTATCAGTGTCAATCATCATCTACGACTTCTATAAGCTTCAATGGAGTTATTACGTGTTTCGTTTTGAATCCATGTCCAACTAAAGTCATACAGATCACCACCGTCGCATATCCTAAACCCTTGTTACGCTCCCAATACGATCGCCAACGTCTCCTCGGACCACCATCTCGCACTAAAACCCTAAGTACTACTTTGCACTGCTCATCCATAGAATCGAGAGAGTGAAGATAATGAAATGATTTGGGGGAAAATGGGAGGTTTTATCTTTAAAACCTCTATACCGACGGTTTAAATGTGAATCCGTCGCTATAGATACCTCTATAGCGACCATTGCCCGCGTCGATCGTCGCTATAAATTCGTAATATATCGTTATATGTCGAATTTCTAGTAGTGCGTCTTGTATGAGAAGAGAAAATTTGAACTACAATTATGATTATGAGTTATTCACATGACTGTGAACAGGATCTGTTGATTAATGTTACAGGGTTAAAGCATTGTTGGTGGACTTTTAACATGGAGAAGATAGACTTTATGGTCTATTTGACTCTTCTAATGGATTGCTTGTTCCGCTGCAACTATAGTAATAAAAGTGTAGCTTTCGATTGAAATGGGGATAATGAGGGAATAGTGTGGTGGTCCGAGACTATCAAAGTTTCTCAACGCATTATAAAACCGGCATGACATACAATATATAATTGTATTGAGGACCTAAGATGTGTGTGTCGATATTATACGTCACTTAATAATTGATTTTGGTGAACAACAATAGGGTGAGTGAACCCAACTGGAAGGGTGTTTTGCCACTATCATACAAGATGTCTAATGACATACAATCTCGTGTTATTACAAGAAAGGGTTGTGTACATCCACTTGTTTGAGTATATCTACGAAACACTACTACCTATATGATCTTGGAGTTGGGTTGAAACATAATGTTCAATCGCAGAGCGGTGGAGATAGTTATATGTCGAAAGACTCACCATCGGAAGGAACATGATAGTAATCTTATCGTTTTTCTTCTGAGTCTATTGGATCAACCAAGGATAATTCTCTGGACATATGATATCTATCATAACTTAGATTCATGGCCTCCCATGTATGCGAAGGTTTCTCGAGTACTTCCCAAAGATTTTAATTTCTAAAATGCTTCTAGATTGTACCTTTATGTAAGGTATCAACGTGAGGTGTTGTCCATAGTTGGGACATGAGTCACAGTTGGTATTAAAACTCACAGTATATGTGTTGTTGTATTTTACACGACAATTGTAGTAATAAAGTTGTAGTTATTTTCTGTACCATGTATTTGGCGACTTAGAATAGGTTGGATGATTTGGACCTATTTTGGGGGTGTCACATGCTACCTGATGGCTTTATCTGCTACTATTGCCACCCACCACATTTGAATTAGAATTTCAGCACATTTCTTCACCAACCATAGGTGGGGCCCACACATTCTAGAATTTTCCACCAAAATGATAAATTTCGAAACTTCAACAATTTCTGAACCAGTCACCTCTTAAAATTCATAACAATTTATATGTTCATTTTTAACGGTTCAAAATTTGTGGACATATACTCAACTTATACATGTATAACATATTCAAAAATCACAACGATCCAACGGTCGGATTAAAAATTATAACTCACGCAATATATCGCAAGACTGATTTAATTTTTAATACTTCTATTCCGACAAAAATACTGATAAAACACCTCAACATTAATTCCTTCAATTATAATCACATAAAATAAATAAATTCATCATTTATATCCGCATCAAATAAATATTTCCTTATCAATAATTAATTATTCACAAATAATATTACAGAATCACAATAATGATGACTTTATAGCTTCCCAAAAAAGAGGGGCTTTCCAATAAGAATTTCTTCTTCTTGGCGCCTTGATTAGGTGACCAAACCTCTCCTCGTGAACTTTCTAGACATTGCCAATAATGTTATCAAATAATATTATTCAAATAATATGAATTATTGATCCGATAATGGGAAATATCAATGCGTGACAATTATCGAAACAACAATAATATAAAATATCAACGCAAAGAATTATTGAACCAATAAAATAAAATATTGAATAAAGAATTCTTCAGAATAATTATTGAGTAGTACCTTTCACGTAAGAATCAATAATTCAAAAATATTGTGCAATACCACGTAATCTTCTTGTGTAACCACGCGTATTCATCGTATTTTAAACCATCTGGTATTCCAACAATGTTACTTCGGTAACTACTACGCCGTTATTTATAAAAACTCAAACTTGTCGTTTTCTTCATCCGAGCGCTTATTCACGTATGGGGCCCACAAATGATCGCACTGTCGCATTTAATATTCCCAAACAACAAGAATATTCCACGACCAAACGAATATTCCCTAATGTAAATGAGTATTTTATAACCATCATGCGTATTTTGAAAATTTTACATATATCACCCTTAACTTTAAACTTTTATCAATTTAACCATTTACTGAATAATAATTATAAGAAAAATTGAATACTTTTATTTTATAAAATCCGGGGTCTTACACATACTGCGGGTCCTACATGTCAGGCGGGGGCCCACAATATATATGTATATATGTGAGTATTATGTAATTCTTTTTTATGTGATAGTAGCATTATTGAATTCAAAAACTTTGATTTTCTCCTATTATTTAAACTTCTTTTATTAATTCCTATTTTCTGTCCGATATTTTGTCATTCAATCGAATTGGGCCAGTCCAATATATTCAAAGAAAGCACATCAAAGCTTCCCGCCCCGTCTGTGATAACGGTTTGTCAACCCGATTGAAAAGCGCGCATTCGATCCATTAAAAGCCCGCATTTCATCGTCTAGGGTTTAAGCGTTCTACAGAGGAGTAACTAACTAACTAAACCCATCTTCGACCATTGCAAATCTTTCATCATCAACCTCTGTTGCGGTTTTCTACTAATTTGCGCAAGGAGCACTAAGTGTTCACTTACATGGGTTCCAAAAACAAGAAGAAAAATTCTAAGAGAGACAATAACGGCGCCGATGGTGCTCGCGTTAGCGGCGGCGGCAGCCATGGGAACAGCCAGAACGTGATAACGGACCCTCGGTTCGCGTCCGTACATTCGGATCCTAGGTTTCAGAATCCTCCGAAGCACAAGTCTAAGGTGGCAATTGATTCTCGTTTCAATCGCATGTTCACCGATAAAAGCTTTACTTCTTCGTCGATTCGTATTGATAAGCGAGGCAAAACTAAGAAGGATTCTTCATCTCAGAATCCTCTTAAACATTATTACCGCCTAGATGAAGATGAAGAAGAAGAGAAAAAATGTAGAGCAGATGTCCAAAGCGATGAAGAAGAGAACGACGAGAGTGATAGTGAGAGTGAGAGTGAGAATGAGAAACTGAAAAAAAGGCTTGAGGAATCGTCTGATTCGGAGTTGCAAATTGAATCTGAACCGTCGAATTCGGAGGAAGAAGATGAACATGTTAGTGATGTGGACAGCAATACTTCCTCAACTGGTTCAGATTCGGATGACGGGGTTTATTCGGAGGAAGAAGAGACTCTTGCGCAGGTAAAATTTTAAGCTTATTATAAATATATTCTTCATTTTATTACCAATTGAATTCTGGAATTAGGGGGAAGAAAATGAAAATGGTTTAAAGATGTGACCTTTACCTGAAGCAGGAGGAGAATGTACCGGAAATTGAGGAAGAAACTCACAGACTTGCAGTTGTTAATATGGATTGGAATCAAGTGAAGGTGAGTTATCTGAAAATTTCTTCGTTTAAAGAAAAGATGATCAAATTTTATTTCGGGATGTTATTAGTTTAATAGAGCTATAATATTCAAGCAAACTTGCTAGCTGTTAGATGTTAATGATTCAATGTTCATTAATGTCACAATAACTTGTGTCATTTTGTTCGGTCAGATTCTTTCTGAACCATTTTGCTCTCTATAACAGGGTGTTGGATTTTACAAAAAATTTTCATTTTTCCTTTCATTCTTCTTGTGGTAGCTTAATCAAAAATGGTATTTATGGTTATCTTTTCTGTTTGTTGCAATCTTCGGTCTGCTGAGAGTTATTGTTCTTTATGTAGGCAGTTGACTTGTATGTGCTGTTAAGCTCATTTCTGCCTAAAGGGGGGCAAATTTTGTCGGTCACCGTCTATCCATCTGAGTTTGGAATGAAGCGAATGGAAGAGGAGGCAGTGCAGGGTCCAGTTGGATTGTTTGATAATGATAACGAAAATGTAAATGAAGATGATGATGATGAGATTGATATAGAAAAATTGCGTGCCTATGAATTAAGTAGGCTAAGGCAAGTCAGTCGGATTTTGCTATTGCATTTTTTAATGTTTGTCTTCCTAGATATTTAGTTAGCTACCATGCACATACTTTACTGCCATACTAATACGTGGATGCATATGTTACTATCATTCGCTCAAGTCCTGGTCGAAACAGAACGGTTTTACCATTTAATTTACCCTGCTTTCAATATTCCAAGAGGAAATAAAGAACAGAAAAAGGAGAAATACCCTCTTATTTTGGCTTATAAATTTTGTCTTTCCATCTAGAAAAGAATCTAAACTGCATTTTCGTTACATCCCTCTAGTATTCCCTCATCTTATCATAAGTACAATACAGAAACATGAAAACCTCTACTAGAGTTTCAATCTCTTCTACTATCTTTGTGTAAAAAAATTTCTCTCAACACTTTCCTTTTTCTGGTTGTGTTTTCACCATGTCAGGTACTATTATGCTGTGGTGGAATGTGATTCAATTGCTACAGCAGATTACCTTTACAAAAGTTGTGATGGTGTTGAGTTTGAAAGATCATCAAATAAGCTGGACTTGAGGTTTATTCCAGACTCTATGGAATTTAAACATGCTCCTCGTGATGTTGCTACTGAGGTAATATGCCCTTCAACTTAATATATGGCTATAATAAGGAGTTTATTTATTTATATTGGTCAGTATGTGGAGTAGTTATTATGCTTTTTACGAAAATATGCAAGGGTTTTGATCAAACAACTTCAAACTCTTTAAGATGTATCACATTAAATTATGTCCCAAACCAATGGAAATAAGTCTATTCTAAAGTTTCAGAAGAACACACCTAATTATTATCCTAATTGATTAGTAAAAAGGGGCCCGGGGAGGGGGAGTAGAACTTGGTAATGCTGTCGCTATAGATTATTATGCTTTTGCATGCCAATTCCTTAACTAGATCAGTTTGATCTAGTAAATTGGTTATTACTGTAATGATTAAAAATCTCTTCCTTTTTTTGATCTCCTCACTTCCAGGCACCAGGAAGCTATGAAGGTATTGATTTTCAGACTCGAGCTCTGCAGCAGAGCAAAATTCATCTTACATGGGATGAAGATGAACCACAGCGTTCCAGGACCTTGAAGAGAAAATTTAATGCTGACCAGGTTGGTAACATTTGTTTTTTTGTTTTGAATATTACTGCTGATCCTGCAGTCTCTCAAGTTTTTTATATATTTGTATGACTGTTGTATATTTGTGCTTAATCTGATAGATGGGAACACTGAAACTCTCTCTCTCTGTCTCCCTCTCTCCCTCTCTCCCTCTGTTTCTTCATATTATCACTGTATGAAGATGATTTGTGATTAGTCTCATAATTCTGTTGATATTTCTGTTTTCCTATATAGCTAGCTGAGTTGGAATTGAAGGAGTTCCTGGCTTCTGATGAAAGTGGAACTGATGAAGGCGAAAATGATGATGACATGGAAGATAGATCTGACAAAAGACATAAGAAACAAGATATGTACCGTGCTCTGATCCAGTCTGGAGATGGTTCTGATGGAGACAAGGAGAAGGATGACCAGGACATGGAGGTCACTTTCAATACCGGATTGGAGGATATAAGCAAGCGAATTTTAGAAAAGAAAGATAAAAAATCAGAAACAGCTTGGGAAGCTTATCTTCGAAATAGAAAAGAGAAAAAGAAGGCAAGGAAAAATAGATCCAAAGATTCATCAGAGGATGAGAGTAGTGACACTGATAGAGAACCAACAGAAGAGCCTGACGACTTCTTTGTTGAAGACACCCATGTTAAAAAAAGTAAGGAGGCCCGAGGCAAAAGTTCCCGAAAAGGAAAGCAGACAAAAGAAACAGCAGAAAAAGCTGAAGCAAGTATAGCAGAGCTTGAATTATTGCTTGCTAATGAAAATGGAGATACAAACTTGAAGGGATACAACTTGAAACCTAAAAAGGCCAAGGGGAAAAAGGGTAAAGAAATTCCAGATGAGGGGAAAGTACCAACTATCGACCAAGATGATCCACGATTTTCCTTTCTCCTCGCTTCACCTCTCTTTGCTTTGGATCCCACAGATCCTCAATTCAGAAGGTATTTCCTATGCGTCACATATTTTCATTTAATTATGCTTTACAGTTTTTATGACGGTGCCTTCTTAAGTGGGTCATATTTTACCGAAACCCATCTGTCAAATTATCTCTGTTTAAATTCCCGAGGGAGGAATAACTGATTTATAATCATCTTTTACCAAACTGCATGGAGTTTGATGTTTGCCTTTCAAGAACTGCTTTTCTCATCCGCTGCATGTCTTACAGGAGTGCAGCTTATGCTCGGCAAGTTGCACAGAAGCAACAAAAGGGTGACCGGGAGGAGTTGGGTAGAAATGAACATTCAAACTTGCATGGAGAAGCAAATATGTCTGATGGCGCAGAGACAGGCAAAGACCATCAAATACTCCCTGATGGTATTGCCACAAAGAAAGATAAGCACGAGTTATCTTCACTAGTCAAGTCAATTAGGATGAAGTCGAAACAACTTCAAGTGTCCTCCTCCAATGATAAGGTGTTAGGAAAGAAAGCAAAGTTCACAAATAAATTGACAAAGGACAGGGACAGGGTTTTGTGAAACCAAAACAATGTTAGGGAGAAAAAGCAACAAGTTAGATAATTGTCTTTTGAAGCTTAGAGATTCAGTAAATTCTCAGCATTTTGTAGCGGATTTGATTTTGGTTACTGTATCTGTCTGTTTCATTTATTTGGATTTACATCACAAATCTTCTCCTAATAAGTAGTAGTGAGATAATCGTCTTTTCAACACAGTCATCTCTCTTTCCAGAAGATGGATGGTTGAGTCTCCCCCTCTTCTTATCTATTTTTTATTGACACAACCCTACTTTGCCGCAAGCTTTTAATAAAAAACAAACGAATATGAATGCCTGAACTCTGTTTGGAGGGGGTTAATTCCATCTCTTAGTACCATGTCCAAGATTATCAAAAAACAATTGGTATATATGTTTTCATTTCTAGCATAGGGTATACAACTCTGGTCAAGACAAGTATATAACTCTCACTACTTGATATGGCTTAAATGAACTAAACAATTTGAGCTGGACTAGAAAAAATAAGTTAAAAATAAAAAATAGTTGAGTAGAATCTAAGTAAGGATATATACCCGTTTAAACAAATTTGATTAAATCTTGATACATTCTTTTATAATATATACAAAATTAAATCAAATTACAATAATTAATTATTATTATTTATTTTGTTTTTAATTTTAATTGTGATTTTATATTCGTAAAGTATAATAGTAAATATATTTTGTAAAATAACAAATTCAATTTATTATAAAATAATTAAAAATAAAAAATTTAATTTCTAATTATATTTATTATAAAACTAATTATTATGTAGAGACTTGAATTTGAAGCTTTCGAGTAGTTTGAATATAATTCAATTCGAGTCTAAAAATGAAAAGGGTAACCATCCTAATAATATGGAAGTAACCAGTAGGCAGTCCAGCTGTGCTGATAGTGTAATGATCATATTTTTGATTAAAGAAAATGAACAACGTAGTCAAATTACGTAATGCCGCTATAATTTTTCTCAAATATTATACAAAAGATTGCGATAACCTTATATATACAAACCCAATCTTGGAATTAATACCGAGAGGAATGAAATAAAAATGGACGAATACAAGGCAAAGAAATGACAATAAATTAAATATAACAAAGCCTCACAAGGAAAGAATGACTAAAAAGATGACGAGAACCATCAGAAATGAGTAACCAAAGGAACCCAAGCGAGGAGAATGGTTCCCTGGAAGTTTAGGCTGTGGTGGAGCTGGACTTTCTATGGCAGGACCACTATTGTTGCCTGACCTGGCTTCTGGCTCTAGAGTGTCAGCAGGAGGAGCAGTAGTAACAGGAGGTGCTGCAGATTTTGGAAGTGTAGTTGATTTCTTACCATCATAACCTGTGAACAAAAACTATTTAAGATTAAAAAAAGCCCCAGATACAGACGCCCTTGCACGCACACAAACAAAAACAACTTTCACAGTTAACTGATATTAACAGGATTATTATACTCACAATCAGATGCATTCCAACCCAAAACCATCTTTTCACGATCAAATACAATCTTGTAGCCAGTCATGAAGTTCTCTGGATATAGATCGATTATAAATGTCATAACTATCATTCAATATATTAGAACACTACAGGAACCGATAACATGTAATGTAATGACTGCCTTCGAAATTCAGAAGCAAGCAAATTCATAAAACAATGATAACAAAAATAAATATCTAATCCAAGCAATTCTCCAGTTTGAGACGCTAGCTTCTTCATTGTGTAGGTTCCTGTGGAAGTCATTTGTTGTTATTTTTCATGCTGCTTTAGATATATGAATAAATCTGTGTCTACTGGTAGCAGTTATATTGGAGCAGCTATTTCCTTCTGATTATCTCAAGTTAAGGCTTAAAAAAATTAAACATTTAACTACAAGAATCTAGTTTCTTTACCATCTTACTACACACTCCAATCCATAAGTACAGTGCGATACATTTTCCATGATTTATGGGCTTATAAATTATTCGTATAGATAGAAATAGATGATCATGATGATGAGAATGCCTCCTCTTGTGATTGCAATGTTTGTAGTCTATGATATGATATGATATATATATGGGTAATGATCCATAACATGTATTTGCTATGGATTTTTATAGAACATACACCATTTATACCATTAAAAAAATGAAGGAGAGACTAGGATTATAAACTGAAGGCTTAAATATAATTTACTATCCTAAACTATATGTCATATTCCACTTCGGTGATCCACTTTTTAATTTTGTCAATTAGATGATTGAACTATTAATTTTTTCCAATTTCAACAAATTGAATCTGTCACGTCAGCAAATACTGGCAGTTCCATTTTAGTTTGATTTGGAAATTTTTCTGAATTCATCTGATTTGGTGTTTCTGTTGTAGTTAATTGTAGCTACATATAGGTTTGTGTTCTATTTTATCTAGAGTTAATTTTTGTTTGATCGATTTTTGTTCAAATGGTTTTTATGTTTCCTGTGTAACAGACGGTAATTATTGTCGGAAACCATGTTCATTATTGTTAAGTTCTAGATCTGATTTCTGTTGATATGGTGATTATTCGGATTATGGTGTTTGTTGTTATGTTCTGCAATCTCCTCCTAATTTCAATCCTTTTTAATCGGCCCACCCATTTTTTGGATCTAGTTTGAAGGAGTTCGATCTGGGTATGGTGGTTGTTTCGCTAGGAGGGCACAGATGACGAGGAATGGTCTCCATATCCTTCGCTGGAATAGTTGAGAAATTTATGATTCTCAGTCCTTCGCCGGAATCGTTGAACAATGTGATTCTCAGAGTTGCTTTTTTTCGATGGCTTTGTTTAGATCGATTGTTATTGTTTTGAAGATTTTCATTTCTCTTAATGTAATTTTGCAAAAAAAAAAATTTGAATGTATGGGTTGTGACCATTTTACCCTCCATTATATTAGAATTGTTTAATTCATAATTAAAAAACTATTTTTTTCACATATTAACTTCCTATGGCCCCACCTAGATAGCCACGTTAATAATTTCTGACGCGACAGACTCAATTTGTTGAAATTGAAAAAAATTAATGGTTCAATCATCTAATTGACAAAATTAAAAGGTGGATCATTGAGGTAAAATATGACATAGTTTAGGATAGTAAATTATATTTAAGCCTAAACTGAAAATCGATGTCCGCTACTAATAGTAGCTGACGGTAAAAAAATCACTTAGCGTCCGTTACTATTAGTATAGAACGTAAATTAGAATAAAAGTTTTGACTTATTAACAAGGACTTAAGATTTATTAACCAAAATTTAGGGTTTATTAACGAAGGGTTAGAGTTTATTAACTAGAGTTTATAAATCAAGATTTAGAGTTTACTAACCAGGATTTAAGGTTTATTAAAGTTGAGAAAGTATAAGTTGTGAATACATAATTGTAAACCCTAAACCTGGTTAATAAACCATAAAATCTGATTTATAAACCCTAAATTGTGGTTAATAAACCCTAAACATTTATTGGTAAAGCGAAATCATTCTGATAAGCGTCTGCTATTATTAGTAGTGGACGCTAAGTATTTTTTTTACCGTCCGCTACTAATAGTAGCGAACGTTGATTTTTAGTTTCTAATCCTGACAGTTCTTATTTTCAATGGTATAGATAGTGTATACCCTATAAGTATCCATAACAAATACATGTTATGGATCATTTCCTTATATATATATATATATATATATTTATATATATGACAGCTTCTAATCAAATTCGGACTTGGAAGGAGGAGATAGTGAGCTGGCAAAGACATAAAATAACCCAAAGGTCATATGATCTAATACCTCCACTTTGGGCCAAATTAATCTATTCCAAAAAACCAGACTCTGTTCTAGAACATTTCTCCTTAGTTTAATGTTGTAATATAGTCGGCAAATTCCGCATCGTAAGAATATTGAACATGTTCCTGGTACATTTTCCAGGTCTATTTTCAGTGAGAAATATATTTAAGTCACGGTAAGGAAAATGACTAAATTTCATGAGTGAAGTCCTCAAAAAAGTTCAAATAAAGCAAGTAATGAGTACTAATATTTAATATGGTAATCTTCTTCTTTTAGAAAAAAATAAAACTCCAAGTTAACAGAGTGGAATTCGTCGATTTATTAAAATTTGGGCATTAAGGGAGAGGAGAGCTGATTAGCCTACATTAGCATCTGAAGCCAATTTGACTTAGGTGGTGTTTGTTTGGGTCTTAAAGGCTCTTAATAGGCACAACTTGTTTGGTAAAAATTTTTTTCCCTCTTAATGTCTCTTAATTAGTAATATACAAAATTAAATCTAAACCATTTAGAGGTCCTTCTGAATGAAATTAACTATTTTTTAGACAAAAATGACCTCTTTAAAATTACAAAATTCCTCTTTTGTCCCCAATAACCCAAAATCTGCATCCTTTCCTCTTTCCCTCTCTTTCTCTCGTGCAGTCGGCTCTGTTCTCAATCCAACAAAACCTAGATTCCCAATTAGGTGGTTTGTTGCCTGAAGCCTCTTCCAAGGAAGATTTCATGGGAAAGGTAGGACAATGGACTATTCTCTGGCTTCTGGGTCTTGGCTCGAAAAGGGTTGGATTAATAGGGCTTGGACAGGGCCTCTCAGCTTCATTCCGCGGTCTTGGTGAGGCTGTTACCTCAGCAGCAAAGACTTCTCAGGCAAATAAGGTCGCAATTGCACTTGCTTCATCAGAGGGACTCTGCTAAATCTAAGCTTAACATTGCATCATTGTACAACAACGTTCTTTCTGCTATAATTTTGGATGCAAAGCAGCGCAAAGAATTCAAAATGGGTTCCTATCTTAGAGTTGCTCTGTGATGGTTGGTTTTGAAAAAGGAGAGAATGAAAAAAAAAAGACATTTTGGACATACAGTTAAAATGGTAAAATTATGTTATTAAGATATTTTGGAAAAATTAATTATCAAACAACATTTTTTCATTCAGACACAATTCTGGACAGAGACTATATTATTCAGATGTTTAAACTGTTTAGGTCTTAACACTCAGTTTTATCAAACATCATCTCAGTGTGAAGTAAAGGAAGACGAATCCACAGCAGAGAAATGCATTGATGCTAAGCTAAGGATACCCCAACTAATTGAAAGCATTAATCTCCATTAGACAAGAAAGTAATAAAGATAACACTTACGTCCAATGATATCGATATCCCCACTCTTGACAAGGCCCAAACAATATATGCGCCCACCCTCCTGGAAATCATGAGATCAAATTAGTATATCCCAGAATATAGGCTACGAAACTAAACGACAAAAAGTAAATTCATACCTCACTAGAGATAGGTACTATTGGATCAGTAACATAAAATTGTTTCCCCCCTTGCATTGTAAGATTTACATTGGCAACCCCAAAGCTGTTTTGATTTGCACTGTATTGAGAGAGAGGGAATGTCAGTCCTTGAGGGTCAGGAGAAAAAGCAGAAAATTAATTTGTGATATTAATAACCACAGCGGTTTGACCTTAATTCATAGCAATACTCGAAAGGAATTCTGGAATCAGGTGAAAGCCGTTTCTCTTGAGCCAGGGAATCAAACTGCAAAGTTAGAAAAATTGTTTTACACTCGCAGGATAAGCAGTTTATATCAAGATAATGTCACAAAACATATTTATTGAAGTACTCACATTCTCAGATAAAATTGTATAAGCTGGATCGGTCAAGTATGTAAATGAGGTACCAGAGTCAAAGATTGCATTGAGATTAAAATCAGTGACATTATCTCCCACACTTATTTGTGTAATGCTGATGTTATAAGTGGGACTAGTAGATGATCCCAAGGGGAAAAAAGGTAAGTTAAATTAGCACATCAATTTCTAAAGGAAAGTAAAATTGCTGAGCTCAGTGGATGCCATGAGTATTGCGCATGTCTAAATGACCACTTACTTAAATTGATCAACATTAAAAGGCGTTTCTAACTGGTCTGAGCTGCCTTTATCACCGAACCTAATTCTCCCAATTCCATTAGGCCCAAAGCACATAGAGAAAGAATCTGCAGCAAGCCCTCCACTTGCTAAAATGCTAGGAACAGAGATCTTCTCCATACCAAGTCCAAAGAGACCATTAGGAGCTGCACCATTCAAAAATGAACCTGTTTGAACCATTCCACAGCTGAAAAATAACACAATAAGGTCAGAAGTGCTACCGAAAACAGTTTGCTAAAGAGACATCAGTTTAAGAAGAAACCATGATTTTATATATATACATATATTTGTTTTTTGTCTCGGCCTGTAAGAACTAATCAAGATATATCTATACATAAAAGTGATACAACGTCAGTATAATTCTAAAAATAAAGCTAAGGATGATTAGTAGTGAGCCCAAAAAATTTGGTGAATTTTTAAGGTTTCAAAATCGTCATTCACCCCACCCTTCCCAGCACCCAAACTAATATTTGAATTGCAAAGAATACAGCTTGGCATCATCAAAACAGTCAATGCTAATAATTGCATCAGATTCACAGTTAATGTTGTCAGTATTCACGGCAAACACAATACTTGACATTAACCGGCCAATTGAGCCACAATCTTTTGACAAATATATTCCAATGCAAGTGTCAGTTATGAACACTATTCTAGCGAGCTGATTTGTGGCCGTCCATTGTAATAAGGCTTGTACTTGGCCGCTAGTAGGACCTACGGTCAGTGCAACTCTCACTAGCGGCCAAACCTCATTTTGGCTTTTCAAATTGGCCGCTAGTAGGACCTGTGGTCAGAATAGGTAAAAATCTGTGGTCAGAATACATGTGGCCAAATAAAAAATCAGTATACTAAATACATGTGGTTCCAGAATAATAGTCAATATTTTGGTGATTCTTCCAAATATATCTCATCAGGATTTGTATGTTCCATCATGAAAATCTAATTTGAACAATTGTATTGATTCTTTTTGAATATTTCATAATCCCCAGAGTAGGAATCATGAGTGAAATCATAAATTTCACGCACATTATGATTAATTGTATGTCATCATTTTCATTACAACTGACTCTATGTTTAATTCCATTCTACGATTAGGAACTGACTCTATGACTGACTCCACTCTACAATTTCATTGATTCACTCTACTATTGTTAATCAATGAAAACTAATCCTATATTTATTTCTATATCCCTTCCCAGCCTATTCTTTACATGTTTTAGAGCAATACTCTGGCCGGAGGTCCAACTACGGTCAGGCCCATCTCCTTTTTATTTCCCTGTATTCTGGCCGCAGATCTTACTGGCGGCCAGTTTAAAAACTTTGAGGGAATAATAGTCATTAGTTTGGCCGCTAGTGGGAGTTGCACTTGCCGCAGGTGCTACTAGCGGCCAGGCCCAAATCTTATTCAATCTCACCCCTTAGATTATGCAATGGACAACCACATATCAACTTGGTGGAATAATGTCCATAGTTAACACTTGCTATGGAATATGTCCCATATATATATATATATATATATATATATATATATATATATATATATATATATATATATATATATATGATGATACATACCCAAATTTTATTGGCGCCTCAACAGCTTCCAGTTGACTGTCATCTGTAGTTAAGTGCAACACATCTTCCACCAATAGTCCAGTGGATGATGTATTACTCGAAAGATATCGAACTTGATAAGGGCAAGCATTAGGTGCAGCAGAGCATCGCCTTTGTTGTTGACAAAAAGTACTACTGCAGGGGACAGACGTGCTTGTTGAGGATATATTAGGACTGTAAATGTTGAAGTCAATTTGCTGTTTCACAAAAACGTCATAAATGTTATGCAAAAATACAACATTTGAAACTAGTGAGCAAATCAAAATCCGTGCATTGGTTCAAATGTCACAAAAACTTGAAAGCAATTATCATGATCTTATATAAAAGAAAAACCGAAAAAAGAAAAGGAAAAAATCATCTCGAGTATAGTAAACTTCAAATATAATCACATACATCTCCAGATCTTGTCGTCAAGCTGCGTACACAACTAACACAATCGCAGGGTAACCAGAACAGGTCACTTCCGGTGTCAAGTGCCACCAGAAACCATAAGCTAGGTGTACCCACAGAGACATTCGCGTAATGCAAGCTGAAAATTCCCAGAGACA
Organism: Panax quinquefolius; assembly: GCA_020205615.1. Taxonomy (NCBI): domain Eukaryota; kingdom Viridiplantae; phylum Streptophyta; class Magnoliopsida; order Apiales; family Araliaceae; genus Panax; species Panax quinquefolius. The sequence goes on along the minus strand of CM035163.1, from coordinate 1,108,598 downwards.
AATAGAACAAAAGTTATTACAGAGAAATTGTTAAGAGGAACTTCAAATCTCAAAGTTAATTAAAAGCTTTAAGTATTACCTATCCCTTTGTTTACCTAATAAAGCATTTCCAAACACTGAAGAAACTAGAAACTTCACTGAGTATGGCTAATATAATAGTTAGGCCTAATGCTAGTAAGACAAGGAGTCTTTATTTTTTCAACTTCCAATAAGCAATATATTTATACAAGTTTAGATTTTAATTGGGGTTGCCTAATGAAGGACTGAAAATTTTAGACTCACAATTGCCCTCAAATTATGACTCCCATTTATTAGCTACAAGTTTACGCAAATGATATCCAAAGGTCCTACACAAACTTCATTCATTTGGCTTTATTTCTTGATAAATATTAAAACTGATTTTAGCAATAATAGTTATTCTCCCACAAATTTAACAGCGGCATTAAATATCTAATCTAAGTAGCTCAAGCTGGGAATTTCATAACGAACTAATGAATTATCTATCCTCTTGCTACTTATTTCATTAAGTACCCCAAAAAATAAAAACTATAGAACAACTCAAAGTAAAGATGACATACAATCCCAAAGAACGTAAACGGTAAGTCTCGTTGCCGCCTAAGAAAGTGAGCGGCGTGGAGTCACCGGTGTCAGCCAACCGGCGGCCTCGAATGAGGCGGTCACGGTGGGCCATGGCGGCGAAGTAATCATAACTACCTTTTTCAGGCAACCCATCAAGGTTCAAAATTTCCTTCACAGGATCGGAGTACCTGTGATGTACATCAAATCCGAAAGTGCCAAACGCGTCGCTAATCTGCGAACCCGAAGCTACAGCTATCAATACAAGAATGAATAAATAATTATTAGTAAAAAAAGTCATCTGGGTTTTGTCAGAGAGGATCAAAATTAATTCTTTCTGTGAAAGTTGGAAGAATGAAAGACAAATATATATATATATATATATATATATATAGAGAGAGAGAGAGAGAGAGAGAATGATAATATTAAAGGTTTGGAAGAGAGAGAAAACTAAGTAGTAGTAGTATTTGTGACACGTTCGAACCTGAAAGAAGAGAAAGGGAAGTTGCAAGTTACTTCAATGGATGAAAAAAGTCGTCGGCCGTTTGAAGACGAAAGCTCTTGAGCCGAATCATTCAGGTCAAAGAAAGAGAGATGGGTTGGCTCCGCTAAACTATTTGGCTTAAATATAAGTAATTACCCAGCAGGGTCATTTACCTTTTAATTTTGTGAATGAATTCATGTTCCTGTTAACGAACAAAAGCTACACAAACAATTTACATATACCAACCACGAAAATCAGAGTATCTTTTCGCTTCCTCATTACTACTATATTTGAATTATTATTTTTATTCCATTGTACCCGTCAGTCATGAGATATAATACAAACTTTTTAGGTTTTGGAGCAAGAAAATGGATGGGGCTAACTAATCAGGTGGTTCTCAATTAAATTGGTTTGAGTCTGGATATATCCTCGTATTGATAGAAATTTTTACTTAGTAGTACATGATTGACCACACTTGCAGGTTGATGAAAGAGACATTAGAGAGCGAGTAGGTCTGTAAAGGAAAATAATACTCCACATGGAGAGCTAGATAGCTAGCTAATTAAGGAAGGTTCTTCACAAGGATTTATTTACAGCCTCAATTAATCATGATTCATGAACTATTCATTCAAATTCGGAGTTATTTTGTCAAAACTTATCAGAACTCAAGTGGGATTTATATATATATATATATTTTACTACTCCTACTAAATAATTAATGCATGCAAATTTTATAACTAACGACTAAAAGAAAATAATGTTAAATTTAAAAATAAACCTTACCTAATTGCCTGCCTAACTGTTTGGCGTGGCATGCTTAAAGAAGCTCAATAAAAGTCAAAACCAAGGTGCAGCCGCAGGGTAGCGATGAAGGGCCGGTTGGGTTTGGGGCCTGGGTGTAGAGACAGTTTGCCATTATTCTTCATGTCCATTTTCCCTTTGGAATCATACGTGACACTTGTCACTCGTCCTACCAACTTCTTAATTTCCCTTTAAAACTAATTTTATTTCTTAAAAATATAATTTTCTATTATATATTAGAATGAAATACCTATGAATAATTGTACTATCTCTAATAATACACGATTAATATATTAGAGACACTTCATCTAATTTTACAATTTAAGAATATGAGATGTACCTAATAAAAATAAAATGTATTATTATTAATTTTAGAACCAAGTTGTTTTGATTAATGAACAATAAACAATAATAATTCTAATACTCCCTCCTCTGCTGTAAATTGGAAAAGCTTTTGTTCAAATGTTGAAATTGAGTGGAGTATGATGCTAAGAATAAGTGTATGTCAAAATTTAATGATTTGTAAAATTAGAGAAAACTATTTTAAGAATCTGACTGACTGCTGTTATTTTAAAATTGAGTCAATAGTCATTGATAAGACCTCATTTAGAATATTTGTATATTTTGTTATTTTTGTTATTATTACTAGTTACTTTTGATCAATCAAATCTCAAAATGATGGAATTTTATTTTTAGTAACATTATAGTTATGAAAAAAGTTTGGAAAAGTGAATACCAAAATTGACAAGCTCTTAGAAGATTACTACTATTACTTGACCATAAATCACCTCTCCACTTTCTCAACATTATAGTGAAACAAGTTGGAAAAGTAATACATTAAATTAGAGTATACTTTGTACAATAAATTAGAGATACAATAACGATATATATATCCTAATGAACTGCACTGCACTGCACATATATTCACCCCAATGCTTTTCCTTTTACCAGAGAGACAGAGCATGGAAGAAGCAAATCAATCGCTAAAAGCTGAGTATAATAAGTAGCAGTTGACTTGGTCATTGTCATTTCATGGACAGCTCTTATCCCTTATGGCTTATTCTTTTGAACCCATCTGCTTAATCATTCAAAATTACATTTATTTATAGGCTAATGTCACACCTATAATCTAATCTAATCTAATCTTTTATTCCTAATCAGTGAACCACCTTGTTTAGCTTAATTCTCTCTTCCTTCATCAACATTAATTGTTTACCTGCAAATTAATTCTCAACCCAAAGAATTTGATTGATTCTCTTGCATGTTTCTTTTACTACTTTCAAACTAGCAGGTGTAGGTGCAGGTGCTGGTGTGATATCATCATATCACATATCTTTTCATGGGACAAGAAACCAATAGACTTTGTGATGAATATGAAGTCACAGATATCCTGGGAAGAGGAGGATTCTCAGTGGTGAGAAAAGGGAAGAAAAAATCGACAAATGATCCAAACACCGCCCATATAGCTATTAAGACACTAAGAAGGATCGTTTCATCCGGCCAGGGCCAGACGCAGCAAAGGAATCGGGCTTTTCCTACTCAAAGACAAGTTTCAGTCTCTGATGCCTTGCTCACAAACGAGATCTTAGTCATGAGGAAAATTGTAGAGGATGTTTCCCCTCATCCCAACGTTATCCACTTATATGATGTATGTGAAGACCCTACTGGAATTCATCTCATTCTTGAGCTTTGCTCCGGTGGGGAGTTGTTTGACCGGATTGTAGCTCAGTCCCAGTACTCTGAGGTCGAAGCTGCAGCCGTGGTTCGACAAATTGCATGCGGGCTAGCTGCTCTTCACCGTGCCAATATTATTCATAGGGATTTGAAGCCTGAGAACTGCCTGTTTTTAAATCATACTAACAACTCTCCCTTGAAAATCATGGACTTTGGACTGAGTTCTGTGGAGGAGTTCACTGACCCGGTTGTAGGATTGTTTGGTTCCATTGATTACGTCTCACCGGAGGCTCTTTCTCAGGGAAAAATTTCTTCCAAGACTGATATGTGGTCACTCGGTGTCATCCTGTATATCCTCCTCTCAGGGTATGTATGTATCATGTTAAACTATTACTCTGTATGGAAAAAAGAATATACCATTTTCTTAGTAATTTTCATATTATGCATATTTTCTTTCATATTATTTTCAGGTACCCTCCTTTCATTGCGCAGTCAAATCGACAAAAGCAGCAAATAATAATGGCGGTATGTTATTTGTTAGTGTGTGTGTGTGTCTATATATATATATATTCCTCTGTCCTATATAAACTAGAATCTGTAATGCCCTTAAAACTATAACTATCCTGAGGTTTAATGCCTTTATTTTAAAAGTGTCCCACCATTTTGACATTCGAATAGAAGCTGTTAGACTCTGAATTTTGGATAAAGGGATTTCTGTGATATGACTAATGCTAATAGGAAATGAATTCCATGTTCATAAATATGCAGGGGGAGTTCAGTTTTTATGAGAAAACATGGAAGAACATTTCAACATCAGCAAAGGATTTGATTTCTAGTCTCTTAGCAGTTGATCCTAGCCGAAGACCAAATGCAGAAGAGGTAACAACTCACCAAAAAGGGAAAAGAGAAAATTTTAAAGTGACAGTAGCAAAATTAATACTCCTAATTTTCATATCTATAAATAGGTTCTACATCACTCGTGGGTCATCGGAGATTCAGCTAATGAAGGAGAAATAGATCCGGAGATTGTTACGAGGCTGCATAGGTTCAATGCTCGACGCAAGTTACGCGCAGCTGCGATAGCTAGCATGTGGAGTAGCACCATTTTTCTGAGGACAAAGAGGCTAAAAACTCTAGTCGGTACCTATGACCTTAAGCCTGATGAGCTCGAGAATCTCAACATACATTTCAGGAAAATGTAGGTACCAAAATTTTGAGGGTATGCCTTATCTTTGTTATGCAACATGTACCACTAACTAATTTTGGATCAAGACCAAAGAAAATATAAGATACTTGAACGAAAAATTCAAACAGAACAAGTACAATGTCTCCCAAGTATATGAACAGAACTTTTACTAACCAAAACAGAGGGGTAAGCTACTAACAGAAGTTATATCTAAGATTTGTTGCTGGACATATCAAAATAATAGCTCAGGACAGGAATGTTATTCAAGAACACATCCCTTTCCCTATAGCTCTTATGAGATATTTTATGTCTAGTATTTTTTGGAAATTTTGATTGGGGAAAAGTCACTCTTTTTTGTGACTTGCAGATGTGCAGATGGTGAGAATGCCACACTATCCGAATTTGACACTATCCGAATTTGAGGAGGTTCTTAAGGCAATGAAAATGTCATCGCTAATTCCTCTAGCACCCCGCATCTTCGATCTATTTGACAACAATCGCGATGGAACCGTAGACATGAGGGAGATCCTGTGTGGATTCTCCAGCCTCAAGAACTCAAAGGGAGACGATGCACTCCGCCTCTGCTTCCAGGTGCAAAACTCATTCATGTCAGGGAAAAAGAGTACCATTTCCTGAACACTAGTAATCCCAAATTGACTGAAAACGCAAACTTGAAGAATTACTAATTAAAAAGTTTTGTATTTTTTTCCTACCATGATCAGATGTACGACACAGATGGGTCTGGTTGCATTAGCAAGGAAGAAGTGGCGTCGATGCTTAGAGTAACTTCTCTTCTTTTTAGTGTCTAATTAAAGCAAGCAGCAGTAGTATAAATTTCAAAATTTTATTCATCATATACAACTAATTACATGGTAAATGTCATGTAAATATTTGCAGGCTTTGCCAGATGAATGCCTTCCTGTGGATATCACAGAACCTGGAAAACTGGACGAGATATTTGATCTAATGGATGCCAACAGTGACGGAAAAGTCACCTTTGACGAGTTTAAGGCAGCCATGAAAAGAGACAGTTCTCTCCAAGATGTAGTCCTCTCCTCCCTTCGTCCCAATTAGTTCTACTACTACTACTACTACTACTACTACTACTACTACTACTACTACTACTGTCTTCAATTTATTGTCTCTCCAGAACAATACTAAGTTCAGACTATATTATATTTATTTGCTGCTTAAAACCTCTTTTTTTTTTTTGAGCAAATCATGTTCATGACAATTGACATAGGCGCTTCAATTATTAATGCTAGAAAAAATTAATTGTATTCATGAGGCTTCTGTTTCCATATTAATGACTTCAAAAACAACTATGCACTAAAGTCTTCATAGGATTCGTCTTATGAATACAAACGAGTTAAAAGTTTTTAAGTCTTTTTTCCAGGCTTCTGTTGCTTAACATAGTTTCCTTTAATAAAAGCTGCTAGCACATGCTAGATTAGGTTTGCCGTCACTTTCGGCATTTCTGGACCAAGTCAATTCCATAAAGTCCTTAGTTTGTAAAAAAAGAGTGCCATTCTCAGGCAGGCAGGCAGGCATATCCTTCACAAAGTGGATTCCTCACTCTACTTATGTATGTTTGACAAGTGTAGACTAACCACATAAGATATAAGCCACAATCAGCTCTAACACTTCATCATTGAACTAAACAAACACCGGAACATAAAAAAGAAAACCACGATGATAGCATCCTTTAGTTATTAAGGTCAACCATGACCCGCAACATGTTTACTCCCAAGGAGAGGAGTTCTAATAATAAGTTGAAACAAGCAAGGTTACATATGATACAACATCCCAATGCTTACAACAGGCTGCCTACACCAATATATTTAATGAGTAGCATCAAGGGACTGGGGAAAGTTTTAGATTTAACATTTTTTACTCGTAGCCCCGAATTATTATATATATATTTACGGGCCCTGATCAAGTTTAAGTGCACAACAGAAATTGGAATGATAAAACAAATAAAACTGGTATCTCATAACTTCAAGATGAGATAAATACACTTAACGCTAGGAGGGAAATTGAAAAGGTAGACTCAACATTTAAATGATGTAAAAAAATGATCGTATTATTTCAATAAGATAACTACATAAATTTTGCAAAATTAGTTACAGAAATAAATACGTGAAACAGAACATATAGTTTACAACAAAACAAAAGCTGACACAAAGGAATGTGATGTTTACTGTCAGGGTTCCATTACAAAGACTCGAACAATATTGATCTTTATCTTGATGGATGGTGCCTAAACTTTTGGGAACAAGTCGTAGAATATGCTTTATATTGCTCTGCGTATGTATGTACACTATATCTATAGCCAGGATCATATACAATCTGCCATACAGATGGATGATAGAACAAGCGGAGTAATCAAAACTACCCCTAGGTGAGACTGGTTAAGGTAGTTTTCAGTAAATACATAACAGGCATAACCTGAAAACTCTATACTATGGATCTGCAACAGGCCGGTAAAAAAATTGGAAACGGAATGGCTATAATAGTAAAAAGAATGAGAAAAGAAATCTGAAGCAAATGTAAGTCAGATCAGAAGTATATCTGCCATAAATTGATGATGCAACTGAACTTTTAGCTCTATTTATAGTATCCTCTGCTGACTTGGGACTACTGTGATTACCTAGTCCAACAGCAACAGCTGGAGGCACACTAGTAGAGTTTCGTGGTTTTAATTGGGAAACACTCGAATCCTCTATGTCGTGACCTGCATGTGGGTCAAATGATAATGTTGTAAGTTCAATAGAACTTGTCAGGCACAAGCATGGAAGAATCATAACCCTAATATAAGGAATACCTACAATCGGACTTCTTCCAGCCGAGGACAAGTTTTTCCCGATCAAATACAATACGGTAGCCAGTCATAAAGTTTTCTGTGTATTAGTAGACACCGTGTAAGTAACCACTTGTCATAAAGAAATAAATTTATAAAGACACAATTTAACTAACACACTTCATATTCTCATGTTGATATCAAGACAAACAGAATCTGTTTAGGCTTTAAGGCTCTGACACCATTGTTATATTCTTTGACAACTTATTGCTGGTTAATAAAGAAGATTAAAAAATACTACCTCTGTTCCTAAAAGATTGTCGTTTAAGGTTTTTGCACATGGATTAAGAAAGTCATTTAATACTATCATTTAACAATTAAAATTTGTTTGAAATTCCATCACTACCCTTTTATGGGAAGTTGAAAACTATTAATACAAGGGAGAGAATTTCTTGGACAATGAGAGAAGGTAAGGGTGACACCTAGCAAGTTGTAAACGACAAATAAATTAGAACAAATTTTTTCTTCTAAAACGACAATCTTTTAGGAACGGAGGGAGTAATTACTAAGTTGTCTCTCTTTTTCCCGTTTCTATTTGATTAATCGGTTATAATTATAACCAACGAAAAGCAACAACCTCCAACTTGTACAGAAGAGTGAATAGTCTGAATCTTTTTGTTTGGCAAACTATATCAATTAAAACCCAACCCTATAAATTAAGTGGACACTTGTCAAAGTTATCTATTGTGTTTTTCATCAAAATAATTAGCTATACCTGACAGCCAACAATTTAACTTTATGATTATAATATACTCAGAATTTGAATAGAAGTTCAGACTCTTGTAAGCATGAATTTGGAAGTGATTCAAAATTTCACATTTATACTCTTATCATGTCTATTGGACACTTGATGCAGAACAAACTCAAAAATATTGCAGTCAATCATGACTTACGCCCAATTATATTTAGTTCTGCACTCCTGATAACAGCCAGACAATATACAAGTTCACGCTGCACAATGTAGGAAAAGATCAGGTTTAGTAGGAAAGGAAAAACATAAATATAGCATTCCCACAACAAGGCAATAGTCGCAAGATCCTACCAGCGTGGAGATGACAATGATTGGATCATACACTGCAAGTTGGCCTCGACCATCCATAGTTAGGCTCAAGCTCGGAATTAAACTACTATTTGCGTCAGAACTGCCCAACATAAAGAGAAGAAAACCAATTAGATCTGAGGTCTTAAGTTGAAAGAACTAAGTGTCACAGTATGAAAGTTCACCTCATATCATAACAATACTCAAAAGGGATCCTTGGATCAGGTGGACGCCGCTTATCTTTTGCTTGTGCATTGAACTGCAGATGAACAAAATTGTGAGTTTAAAACTAATGCTACTTAGGAAAAACGTAGATTGATCTTTACCATTTTGAGAACTTACACTCTCTGAAAGCCTTGTGTAGGATGGCCCAACCAAATACGTGAAGGAGGTCCCAGAATCAAAAAGTGCTGTGAAGTCCGAGTCAATGAGAGTAGTACCAACGCGAATTTGACTTACTGTAATATTGTAGGTTGGACTGCAACACAGATCATGTTATGTGATAAAAATTTAGATTGGTAAATTAGAAGTCAACTAAATTAACAGATATTTTTAACAAAGTGAAAATTTACCACTTACTGCAGTTTGTCCACATTAAACGGGGTCTCTTCCTGGTCAGGGCTACCTTTATCTCCAAAACTAATTCTTCCAGTTCCATCATGCCCAAAACACATGGAGAAAGAATTTTCTGTATAACCTTCCTTGGACAAAATGCTAGGAACTGATATCTTTTCCAAACCTAACCCAAACAAACCATCAGGAGCTGCAACATCTAGAAATGAACCGGTTTGCACCTGTCCGCAGCTGCATATTTAAAATTGTATGCAACTCTCAAATTCTCAATCAAGATGTGAAGGAGAGAAACACAATAAACAAAATTGGGTTGCATTCAGTTAGGGTACTCAATTAGGATTTGACAAAACGATAGCCCAAATATGATGGCTAACTCTGCAGAGACATATGGGCTACATTTTACAACACTTTGGAACAGTCCAGAGGCTGTGATATAAACTAATACCTCCAGTGAACATACTGACGCTGCAATGGCCAAAGTACTAAATCTAAATAAAATTTGTCTACTCACCCAAATGTGATGTACGTCTCAACTGTTTCTTGTTCTCTATCTTCAGTTTTCAAATGCAGAACATCCTCCACCAAAATCCCAGAAGTAGAAGTTTCAGATGAGACATAAGAAACTGAGTAAGGGCAATGGCTTAATGTTCCAGGGCAACTATCCTGCTGTGTGCACAGATTATTGTTGCAGGTGACTGTTTTGCTTGTTGATGACCTTTTCGGATTGTATATGCTAAGCTCAAAATTCTGACACAATAAGCCAAATTAGTTATATATTCAGAGCAAGAGTTGCAATAAGCCTATAAGATAGAATTATATAAACAAAAAATAATGAATAATGCTGCCTGGATATCGCTGAGTACATCACTTGTTATCTAAGCTAATATGCAGGACTCGTTCTTTCCCAGCATCTCCATTCTCCTATTAGTGGTACATCTAATAAATTTCATATTGTAATTGTTATTTCTGAAGTAGCTAAGTCATCCAGCATTGTCAGAAAGCAAGAGGACTCTGATATGTTAAAAAACAGTCCACATACTTTATCTAAGCAGTGAAAAAATTAAATGCAGTATCCGCTGGAAGAACACATGATGGCAATTTGGTTGAGCCAGCTCCAATTAAATAGACAGAATTCTTGATGATGAGAGACATGCTTTCAATTAAATAGACAGAATTACCGACAAACATAGAAGTGACAAATGACAAACTTCAGCCTCTCCATACTATTTGATTATAAGAGTAAGCTAAAACTAAGGTAATGTAGATTGCAGCGTCTGATTTCCACAACCATCGTAGATCTGTCGTCTAATTTAAAACATATACCCTTTTTAAAAAAGTTCCTCTTAAGAAAACTATTATAAGTTTGTATTCATTTATGAACAACTTGTATGGTTCACATAGTCAGAATTAGACTATCAAAATATGACAATCAGAGGCAACAAAAAGAGAGAGAACATACAGCGTTATCAGGGGTATCATCAATAGATGCACATTTGTTGCAATCACAAGGCACCCAAAAAAGATCACTCCCGGTATCAAGCGCCACCATAAACTTCATACCAGGTGTCCCCAACGAAACCACAGTGTAATGCAAACTACACAAATCTCCACAGAAACAGAAACCCATAAAAAAGAAGAATAAATAAAACAAAATCCTTAATCAAGAAATGACATTTATTACAAATAGTCATCCTTACAATCCCAAAGAGCTGATCCGAAAAGTTGAGTTCCCGTCGGAGAAAGTGAGGGATCCATAGTCGGATTCCGAGAGTCTCCGGCCTCGGAGGAGTCGATCATGGTTGGCCAACTGAGAGTAGTACTCCATACTTCCCTTCACCGGCCAATTTCCGGCAGGGAAATATTTCCGGGAACTCTCGAGCCATTTCTTTACTGGCTCAGAGAAGCGGTGCTGCATTTCTGAGGTGAATATACGGGCATTGGAGCTCTGAATTCCCCAATCTGAGAGAAAAAAAAGCAAGAAAATGCAGAAAAAAGACATGGGTGTTTGTTTCTTTCTTTATTATCAGGGGGAATTTTGATGGGAAATTAAACCTAGATCTTGGATGGGGGAGAAAGAGAAGTGAGGTTAGGTAAATGACAGCGTAATGCAAAAGAAGAGGGGGAGAGAGAGAGAGAGAGAGAGAGTTTGGAATTGGGGTTGCTTTGCTTGTGAAGAAAATTTTCACTTCACTCTTCTTTTGCGACGGTTGATCAAGAACTCTCTCTCTGTCTCACACACACACACACAATTGTTTTTTACTGTTTTCATTTTCAGCTCCATTAATAATGATTAATGCACTCCTTGTTTCATTTATAAAGCAAGCAAGGAAGTTTTATTTCTTACAATATTATTATTCTTAGAACTTTGAATTTTGAAGACTAAATTTAATACGAATCTCATTAATTTTTTACATTTGAATGGGATTAAAGACTTAAATTTGTTTAACAAAAATAATTCAATTTACTTATTTTAATTTATAGTACAATAGATTACTTACAATTTAAATTTAAAATTTTATAAATTAATAAAGATCAAACTCATTTGAGATGTATGTATGTAATGGAAGTGAGGGTGTGCAACCCTTAAATAAAGAATTTTATAATAGGGTAAAGCATTGGTAAGCTATTTAATTTTGTATTTTTCTCAACAAAGTGAATACGAAAACTAAGCATAAATATAAATAAATATGTTTAATTTTGTGGACAATTTTTTGAGGCGTCTTCCAAACACTCTTCTTTGGTATCAAAGCAGTCGAAACAGTCGCACCATAGGCGGGCAGCATCTGCATATGTGCAAATTATATTCTTCTCCTCCTCCATTATATATGCATATGCATGCTTTGAAATCACATCATCATTAATATTAATCTCGGTTTTGCCACTAGTAGTTTTACCTGCGTATATATATATACATGGTCATAGCCATAGCCATAGCCATGGTAGATAAGATGAACAATTAGTGGTAGGTGGGTGGGTAGGTAAGGTGTAAATAAATAAGGTTATAATTAAGATCGATAGAATAGAGAGAAACTTACATTCAACAACACCCAAGAGTGCAGTAGCGATGAAGAGGATACAAAAGAGAGCCAATATTTGAGCAGCTGCAATTGACTTTTTTGCTGCCATAGCTATAGCTATATATATATATATATATATATATATATATGTATATGTATATGTATATCAAGTCCAGGGGGAAAAAAAATTATGATGAAATGCAAGTTAAGTAAGGAGATGAGCTAGCTATATATATATATATATATATATATATATATATATATATACCATTAGTTGATTCAGCTCCCCTCCCTTAATTTGGTAACATTAAATTATTTAAATGATTCTTAATTTCTTTCCCACAAATTATTAAGTACACGCTTGTTACATTATCCATATTTGTTAGTTTGTTTGTTGCATTGCATAGCATTATATAAGACGGAGATCATGGTCATAATTAATTTTATTAATATTATAATCATATTACCATAACCACGTGTTGGGTCATGATATTTTCTTTCCTTGGACCAGGTAAATTGGGCTTACTCATTTAATTAATCTATTGAGCCTTTATTATTGAACTATGAAAGTCATTGAGTCTAGTCACCATATTATTTCCATTTTAACCTATAAGACCGGGTCGGTTCAATGGATCGACCCCTTAGACATTTTAATATCTATTATTTTGACTTGATGATGAAAAAGCATGACGGTTGGCTAGACTGTAGCCGCCATGCATTAATGTGGATGGGATCATAACCCACGGCCAGGTAAAAGCAATGGCAAAAATAATGGATAGACTACATGTAGTCGGCGAGAACCCATCGATCAAAGGGTGTCGTCGGTAGTAGTGGGTGACACAATGAATCCGTGCAAAGAGAGTATAAACTTAGCGAGGAAGTCTTCAAAAGAGTGCGTTCTCACACATTATCATTCATAATCACTTACACACAACCGGGGATCATTATCTCTCTCTCGATACACTAGATATTACATCCTCCATTGTTAACCTTGTGAACACGTATATCGACTCTCACGCTTTGAGCTATCCCCTCACGGAACCGCCGTCGAAGCTTGTGGTGTTTATCGTGTTTCTTGTCAAGGGATCGATGCGTCTTACGTGATTGGGACGTGGCGAAAAGATCTTGGCGCTAACATCAAGCGCTTTAGAAGGAGGGCGGAGTTCTAGTGTCATTGAAATTTTCAATCACAATTGTTTAACCTACTTCGGAAGATGATGAGGAGTAGAGATGGTACACCAGAAGGGCAGGCGATGGTTGTCAGCTCATCACTGCCTCGTACTTCAGTAAAGGATCGTCTGGGTCCTTCTAAAAGTACTCACGAGAGCACGGCCTCTAAGCACAATTCAGGAGAACTTCGTCCGAAGATCCATGGTGGGGCCAGACGAAAGTTGGTTTTCAACGTTGATAAGGAGCGTGATCATGGTCAGGGGCGGGTGGAAGGCTCACCGACCAAGACTCATCGTCGAAGTGGTCAGGAGGACAGAGCTGCCAAATTGGCGAAGATGGCGATTTAAGCAAGCGAGATAAAGCCTTGGAGGTTCTGTTAAAACAGAGGGAAGATATAGCCGAACAGATGCTTCGGGTGGCGGAGTTAAGGGACGAAGCATCTAGCCATGTTCAGTCCGAAAGACGGAGTAAGCATAAGGAGATGCCACGGCGAGAGGGTAAGGAACCGGAGCATTCTATGACGTGTTCAGAGATCGTTCTCACAAGAGAGAGGAGATCGAGGCCAGAACTCCTGTGGCCTCGAAAAAGGCACTGGATGGTCGTTGGTTCTCGCAGATCGCGACGACGATAGACGAAGAAGCGTGTCGAGAGAGATCGTGCCAGAAACCAGAAGAAGAGAGTACCAGTATGACCATTCTCATCATGAGGATAGAATTACACGTCAGAGTAGATCAAGAAGTCCCACCAGGGCAATGAGATCAGCAGGAAGAGGTCGATCCACTCAAAGGCCGAATGTCGCTCAGGAGAAGGAGGTCTCCTCGCAACCCGAAGGTGTTGATTTTCTGGTGAAGGAGTTCAAAGAGCTTCGAAAGCAGCTGGCTGAGGTCCAACAGGTGAAGGACACTCCGGGAAAGAAGGCATCCCCTTTTTCCTCAAATATTCTCAAGGAGAAGGCAGATATCACCAAAAAGTTGCCTCGTATGGAGAGCTATGATGGGCCCGGAGATCCTTATGACCATAGTCAGGCGTTCGACCGACTAATGGACTATTATGACTTCACTGATGCTGCCAAGTGTCACACTTTTGTCACGGGCTGAGAAAAGACGCGAGACAGTGGATGGGGACTTTACCATCGGATTCGATTTCTCTTGACCGAGCTTTGTGATAAGTTCCATGATGTTTTGGAAGCAAATCAAGAAGGGAAAGCCTACGGGTTCTTTAGCACAACAAATCCGGCAGTCACCAAATAATCTTTAGCCGATATGTAAAGAGGTTTAGAGAAGCGGTTGGTCAGGTGTCCGACCTTAATGATCTCCAAGCTGTGGGTTTGTTCCAGAACGGGCTAGATCTGGTGAAGTCCGAGAAGTTGGTGAAGAAGTTGATGTTTCACCATCCGAAAAGCCTAGCAGAAGCCTTTGACAAGGCAGAAGGCTATATTGTTGTAGAAGAGGCTATGAATAGTCTGAAAAATCCTTCTTTGGGCCAATTAAAGGAGATAGAGGTTCCCAAGACCGAAGTTGATCAGAGAAGAGTGGGGGGGTATAATCAAGGGTCAGAGGGTAGTTCAAAGAAGTACAATAACTCGTGGCGGCAAGGCAGCAGTCGTCCACCTGTTTCTGCCCCGAAGGTTAATAAGGTCTACACCAAACTGAACACAGATAAGTCGGTGATTTTGGATCAGATCAGAAACCAACCTTTCTTCGAGCCACCTCGTGATAATTATAGGACAGGACAAGGCAACTCTCGTAAATACTGCGGCTATCATCAAACTGCTGGCCATGACACTAATGAGTGTTGCAATTTAAAGGATTTCGTGGAGAAGAAGATTCGAGGCTGACTTCTTTGGTTCAATATGTGGTAGGAAGGACCGCCAGATCAAGAGACTATCAACCGTCTTTGTTCGAGACGGTTCAAGTGGTGCCACCCATCCAAAATGCTCCAGTACCACCGCCAAGGCACGTCGTTGATGTAATAACCGGTGGGTCTGTAGGGAAGTTGTGTAAGACCCCGAAATTTTTTTAAATAAAAAGGAATTTCCTTTATTTATTATTTTGAAATAGTAAGGGTTGATTTGATTAATGTGGATAGTTAGGGGTTAAATACGCAAATATTTCAAAATAAGCAAGTGGTTATAAAATATTCATTGTTGTTTGGGAATATTCGTTTGGTCGTGGAATATTCATCTTGCTTAGGAATATTCGTATGCGACCAGTAGCGACCGTGTGTGGGCCCATAACTGAAAAGCGATTGGATGAGAAAAGCGACAAATATAAGTTGTTTAAAAATAACAGCGTAATTATTACCGTTAAGATCGTTGGAATACCGGTGGTTAAAATACGATGTCTGGCGTGGTTGCATTGAAAGCACTGCGGTATTACGATGATTGTTGAATTATTGATCCTTACGTAAGAAGGCCTTTACTCAATAATTATTACACATGAATTCTTGTTCAATAGTTTATTTTATTAATTCAATAATTGTTGCGTTGATATTTTATATTATTATTGTTTCAATAATTGTCAACTTGCATGATATTTCCCATTATCGGATCAATAATTCATATTATTTGAATAATATTATTAGATAGCATTATTGGCAATGTCTAGAAAGTTCTCATCGAGGAGAGGTTTGGTCACCTAATTGCAGCATGAAGAAAGAGAAATTCTTATTGAAAGCCCCTTTCTCACAACTACTGTTATCATAATTGTGATTCGTAAATATTATTTGTGAATAATTAATTATTGATTCATATGATAAGGAAATATTTATTTTATATGAATATAAATGATGGATTTATTTATGTGGTTATTAATGAAGGAATTAATCTTTGAGATGTTTTATTTGTATTTTGTCCGGTTGGAGGTATTAAAAGATCAAATCGGTGTTATTACTGACTTTATTGTGTGAGTTATAATATTTAATCCAAATAGTTGGATCGTTGTAATTTTTGGATATGTTATACATATATAAGTTGAGTATATGTCCACAAATTTTGAACCGTTAAAAATGAACGAATGATTTGTTATGAATTTTAAGAGGTGACCCATTCTAAATTAGGTTATAAATGATTTTGGTGGAAAATTCTAGAATTGGTGGGCCCCACTTGTGGTTGGTGAAAAAATGTGCTGAATTTTATTTCAAATATGGTGGGTGGGAATAGTAGCGAGTAAAGCCATCAAAGTTTGAGTTAAGTGCCGCTTGAGCGTCTAACATTTTCCTATAAATAGAGGGCTAAGTTAGAATTGAAAATCACACCGTAAACAAAGTTTTCTCTTTCTCTCTATATTATTGAGCGTATTTTGTGAGTATTTAGATACTTTGAGAGTTGTTGTTCAAGATCAAGTTTCATTCAAAGATCACTCCGACCTTTCCTTCCGGTCTTGATTCTTTGAGGTAAGGGATATTATTTTTTTCAGTAATGATATTATTTCTTGATATCATTATCTTTGAAATATTGGTTTGGAACTTTTATCAAATTTGGAACTTTTTCATGTCGGGATTACTATTCATGAGTTACTATTCACGAGTTACTATTCATGAGTTACTTATTCACGAGTTCTTATTCACGAAATACTATTATTCATGAAGCGTAAAATGTTTTTTTTTGTGGAATTTTATCTTTTGGTGTCTGAGTTACTATTCACGTATCTGACCTTATTCACGTATACTGACACTATTCATCGAAAAATAAAATTTCTTCTTTTCGTCCAAAATATCTATTACGGATACTAGCTCGATTGTATCCATGTTTTGATCATTCTTGAATTTTACACCACTATGATTATTTTGAGGTATTTTTGAACATGGATAAAACAAAGTACGAATCCTTAATCCTTAATCCTTGTCATTTTGTTTCAATTGGATTCGTTTCTTTAAAAATATTTTTCATCATCCTCGGTCTTAAATGATGATATTATTGAATATCTTTGGCTGTAGTGCAAGATGAATGATTTCTCAAGAATATCTTTGGCTCCGTAGTGCAAAGATGAAGCGGTGTTTAAATGAACATGATCGATCGATGAATATCTTTGGCCTTTAGTGCAAAGATGAGCAGTGTTGAGATGAACATGACCGATTGATGAATATCTTTGGCTTTAGTAGTCAAAAAGATGAATATTTGATTTGAGATGAATATTGATTGATGTTACTGAGGATAAAATATTGATGATGGATCGTTAAATTCATAGATTATAGTAGATTTCATTCTCTACGTAACTCTTATCTATGAATTATTATTTCCGCTGCGAATATTGATCCGAAACTTGTTGTCTATTGTATTCTATCGTTTTTTCCCTGTTGGAGACTAACGATAATTTGTTGTATATTATCTTAGTCATAATATTCTTCTTTGGGCTAGTTGAGCTCACCCTTTTCCTTGTTGTTCCATTTTTCTTCTCGGGAGGCGAGAATGTAGCGAAGTACTTAGTCGGGTATGGAATGAAGGTTCTAGAGAGAGTTGTTTAGTAGTCCTCACCATTTTGTAAAATAATGTATCAATAATTATGATGGGGATTTATTTGCGTGTGGATATTGTCTAGAAGACAATATTATATTTAAACTCACATTATATATTGTCGTATTTCACACGACATTTGTATTATTGAAGTTGTAGTTTGCTTTTGTACCATGTATTTGGCGACTCGTGAATGGGTGTTGTGTATACCTATTTTGGGGCGTCACGGTTAATATCGAGCTTAGGGATATGATCTCCATGGCGGAGATCGGGAATAGAACTAGGAGGGAGAGAGACGAGTAAATCCTTCGCTAGTGTGTTCTACTAAGCTTATTTGTTAGTTGGTTAGATATATAGGGATATTATGTGATATATTGATTTCCTTAATTAACCCTTATTTTATGACGATGTTTGAGAATGTCGTGAGAATATTAATAGTGGAGTAAATGAGACCGTGGAGATGCTGACTCACCAACGAGGAGAAACGTCTGACAGTGGGCAATGTTCCTCCCATGAAACAACACCAACGAGCGATGAGAACGAGGGGATGTTTAGAAGTTTTTTTGCGATTCATGCAAAATCGAGACGAGGAGACTCGTGTTCAAAATCTGAGGAGGAAATGATAGCAATTCACGGGTTGTCACAACCAAGCGATTCAAAGAGTTGGGACCACCAGAATTTAAGGGAAAGCGAGATCCGATCATGGGCGGAAACATGGGTCAAGCAAATTACCAAGATATTCGATGTCTTGGGATGCGGAGGAATGAAGGTTCCATTCGCTACTTTATGTTCCGTGGCGAAGCGGACTCTTTGGTGGGAGTCATGAAGCGTACCCATCCAATGCACTTTCGGCATGTCGTGGGAGACATTTCAGAAGCAGTTCAATGATGATGTACTTCCCTGAAAGTATTCGTCGTATATGAAGGAAGTGGAGTTTATTAGACTAGAAGCGAGAATAACATGACGGTGTCCCAAAGACGAGGCGAAGTTCATGAGTTATCGAGTTTGCACCTCATTTGGTGGAGAATGAGGAACGTATGACGCGATGTTTCTTAGAGGTTTGAAACCCAAGATACGTCGAGATCTCATTTCTCATAAATTTTCTCTCTATTCGGATGTTGTCAGCAGGGGCTCGATTGTTAGAAGCGAGATAACGAAATGCGTTCAACCGAGGGACCATAACCGAGATCATCTAGAAGATAGCGATCATCGAATAACGATAACCAATGGGAGAAAGAAGAATACTTGACAAAGGCGGTAACCACTCTGGTGGTAATCGTGGTCGTGAAAATAGAAGAAGCGAGTCGGAGGAGATTTTAAAAGAGGAGATTCAACAACGACTATTTGAAGACGTCGGCCAAGAATAACTAGTTTTAAGGAGGAGAATCGACCACCTAGGTCAGATGTTACAAATGCGAGGAAGAGGACATATCATTGGCAAACCGCCTACAACAGCTTTAAGGTATGCTTATAATTGTGGAAAAGAAGGACATATCGCTTTCGAGATTATGCGTTGTGAAACCCAGATCCAATGAGAATGGTGACTCGAAAAGAATGTCCCGAAAAAAGTCAAAGTCAACGGTTCTTGGAAGAAGCGTTTGTCGTGGCCGGTCAAAATGCGAGAACCCGAGCGAAGTTAGCACGGGTTAGTTAATTATAAATTCTTGCGAAGTTTATACCTTACTAGATATCTGGGATTTTACCCATTCTTTTATCTCTCTCTTTACTTGCGCTCAACGTTTGAACTTGACTACGGAGAAATTAGACTTGACTTATTTATGGAGACTCAGTTAGAGAAACTTTCATTACATCCGTTGTCTAAAAAATCTTGCTTGATTCAGTTGGCACTATCACATTACCCGTTAACCTTATTTCTATTGAGATATTTGCTTTTGATGTGATTTTAGGGATTGATTGGTTAACTACTCATCATGCCAAATTGATTGCTTTTGTAAGGTTGTTAGTTTTCATATTCCTAAGCAACTCGTTATTCAATTCAAGCAATCGAACCATTGTAGTCAAACATTTTCATATCGAGCCATGAAGTCATTCGTTTATTACGGATGTCAAGTTTTCTTAGTCCATGTTATGGATTTGAATAAAGACACGTCGATTTGAATAATATTCTTGTTGTTATTGATTTTTCTGGCGTATTTTACGAAGAATTTCTTGGCTTACTCCCAAAGCGATATTAAATTTTGTATCGAATTTGAACCCAGACAAAACTCATTTCTAAAATCTCATATCGAATGGCTCCTATTGAACTTCGTGGAGTTAAAAATTCAACTATAAATTTGGTACACGAGCCTTTATCTTGTGACTTCCTTTGTGGAATTCACCTAAGCCGAACTCTCTGTAGGGGCGTCATATTCGATGCGATAGTAAAGCGATAGGTGTCATTGTGACGTCTTATCCGTGGTTGGGATATAAGTCACGATTGAGAACAACCTAAGTCGATGTCGAAATACGTAGCTTTACAGAAGCTTAGTTGGTTATTATCGAGATTCGTTGAAGGATATTCTCGAATCGCTATTCCATTATCGCAAATGACTCGTAGAGATACAAAATTCAATGGAGCGAGGAATGTGGAAAGAGCTTCAAGAACTCGAGAGAGACTCATTTCACCCATGTTTACGACCGTGCCATCCTGGAAAAGCGAACGTGGTAATGACGCGTTGAATAGAAGATCATATCGCGGGAATGAGTGCGATGATGTCAAGTATACGATAGAGCCAACTTTAATAGAAAAGTTAAGGTTACTTTCGAGCCACCAGACCGGAGGCGATGCGTATGAAGAAGAAAGTACAAGAAGGAGCTATTCCTAAGGGCGAGAATTGATGAAGAAGGAATACTTGAGTCCACTCTAGACTTTGTGTTCTCCTAACGACTGATTTGAAGTACAAGATTATGATGGAGGCACACAATACACCATTTACAATCCATCTCGGAAGTACTAAAATGTATCGTGATCTTCGACATACATTTTGGTGGAACAATATGAAGAGAGAGATTGCAAAGTTTATCTCGATGTGTTTAACTTACTTAACGTGTAAAGGCGAGCATCTAGTACCTAAGGGTCCGTTACAACCACTTGAGATTCCTAATGGAAGTGGGAACACATTACCATGGATTTCGAAGTTACGGGTCTTCCTACGGTTTCTCAAGGCATCAATCTTATTTGGGTTATTGTTGATGAGATTAACCAAGTCCGCTTCATTTTCTTGCCGATACGGAGACTTATTAACTTGAACGCCTCTTCTTTGACGTATATGCGTAAATGAGATTGTGAGGTTGCGTGGCATACAGATCCATAGTTTCTGGATCGTGACCCAAGATTCACTTCAAGATTTTGGGTTAGCTTGCAAAAGCTTTGGAGCACCAGATTTGCGATTTAGTTCGATACCATCCCCAAACCAGACCTGACAATCGAGAGGACTATTCAAACTCTTGAAGATATATTAAGACTACGTGTCATAGACTTCAAGGGCGATTGATATGTGAGACCCCAGATTTTATCAATAAAGATTTAAATTTTGTTGAAATAATTTTTTAATATTATGGTGTGAATTTGAGATAATATTATAGTTGTGGGTAGTAGTTTATAAATTTTGCAAAAGTATGCAAGTGGTTATATTATATTCGATTGGTGGGGAATATTCGGTTTAGCGAGGAATATTAAATATAATGACTCAATCATTGGTGGACCCTAGCAAAATTATTGTCGGATTGAGAAAGCGACAAAATATTTTATTGAAATAACGGCGGAAGTTTTACTGTAGTTCTTTGTTGAACTACTTTCATTAGTAGTAAAAATGCGATGTCGTGTGGTTGCATAAGTAAGCACCGGTATTGATTATTGATCTTATGTGAGAAGTCACTCGGTTTGATTCCATTATTGTCGATTAATAATATGAATTATTATAGCGATAATGATGTTTTGTTTTATTAAGTATTATTAACGTAATAAAAGCGAAACATCTTTATATAAAATAGAATACTTTATTAAAGTTATTACATAAATAGAATATATTATATTTTATTATGCATAGTGTTGCGTAGTGTTTTGCGTAGTGTTTTTTGCGTAGTATTGCATAGTAGTGTTTGCATAGTAAAATGTTTTATATAAATAGAATATATTATATTTTATTTAAAAGATTTTCTTTAAATATGGATAGTCGATTAAAGTAAATCAATCTGGACCGTTCATGGATTAATTCTTATGCATTCCATTTTCCTATAAATAGAAGCTCGTTCCTTCATTATTTTCTTACGAATTCATTGAAACTACAGAGAGAAAATTATAGAGAAAGCTATAGAGAAAAAATTATAGAAAGAAGAAGAGTATACTGCTTTCTTCACTACTTACATATTCGATTCTTTTTTACGGTGAAGGGGTGTTATTCTTTCTTCTTGAAGAGAACTTACATTATTCCATTCATTATTATTACATTGGAATAACTTTTGTAAAAGTGGCATACCCTATACATAACTTTGTCTACGGCAGTACCCTATACTTGGTGAAATCCTTATGTTATTCCATTGCTTATTATTACATTGGAATAACTTTTGTATCTGTGGTTTACCCTATACTTGGTGACATTCTTCTATTATTACATTGGAACATCACATGCATGTGTTTTACACCGGACTGGTTCCGTTTTTTTATTATTACATTGGAACATCACATGCATGTGTTTTTACAGGACTGGTTAAAATCTTTATTATTACATTGGAATATCCTATCGTGTGTTTTTTACATCGGATCCGGGTTCCATCTTTATTATTACATTGGAACATCACAGCCGGGGTGTGAATTTCACGACACAGTTAGTTATTATTATTATGTGTTGGAATAACTTTTACTGTCAATGCAATCGCATGCGTGGTGATTTCTTTTGTTATTCCATTCTTTATTATACCCGGTTGGTTAAAACTTTGACTTCTATACTCCATGAAATTAGTAGAATATCCTTGATATTTGCGTTTCATCCAATATCTTTTCATGGAAATATTCTTACGATCATTCTTGAATTTTACTCTCTGAAAAGCAATGTCGTGTTGACAATTTGGGCGTTAATAATTCATGGATTAAATAATTCTTGAACTTGTTTTATTGAATTATTATGTCATTGTCATCATCCTCATGTTATATTATGTTATCTTTGGCTTACGTGCGTAGATGAACTTAGTATGATTATGACCGAGGATCATTCGGTATAATCATGACTTGATATAAATGATGTGACAAAAAAGTCCCTCGATGGCACATAATGCGATGATGGATAATTTTGGTATGATTATGACCGGGGGTGATTTGGTATAGTCATGACCATTGATAATTTGATGAAAATCCTTGGCCAGTGTAGTGCGGGGATGATTAGATGTGGTGGTTTATTTATTAAAATTTGAGTCTCGTGATAAAATTGATGAAAACCTTTTAAAACCTAAAAGATAGTAGACTTTATTCTCTCTTGACTCTTTTAATGGATTGCTTATTCAAATTGCGATTAAGCGGTTGTCTATTGTATTTTATCGGTTTAACAACATTGAAGGCTAATGATAATTTATTACGCATTATCTTAGTCATAATATTTCTTCTTGGGCTAGTTGAGCTCACCCTTTCTTTCCTTTTTCTCTTGAGGAAATGAGAACATATTTGAGACGAGTCGGGGAGCGAAGTAATGGTCGAGAGGATAGCATTAGTAGTCCTCACTATTACGTGAAATAGTGTGATAATAGTTGTAATGAGGACTCCTTTTGAGTTTGTATAATATCTAGTAGACAATATTTGTATTCAAACTCACGGTTTATATCGTATTATTGTACACACAGTTATATTAGTAAGTTGTATTTGAATTTATGTACCATGTAAGTGGCGACCCAAGATGGGTGGCGTATACCTAATTTTTGGGGCGTCACGGTTGGTATCAAAGCTTAGGGATATGATCCACAGCTAAGATGTGAGAATAGTAATAGGAGGGAGAGAGAGAAATTCCTTGTTAGTATGACCTACCTAAATTTATTTGGTATTTAATTGGTCGGTCGAGTATAGGGATAATATGTGATATGTTAATTAACCCTTATTTTGTGGCGGTGTTTGAAAATGGCATCAAAAAATGTTGAGAATAGCAATGGAGCACGAGAGGCTGTTGATTCTCCACGAGATCAATAATCGGGACAATGTACAACGGGATGGCGATAATCCTCCTGTAAACAACAACAACGATCGATTGACTAACGACGATGCGTTTAAGAGGTTTTAGAATTCATGCAACATCGGTAAAGCGACTCACATCCAAAAGCGTGGGGTGGAAACACGGAAAACTCTCGGGCGGTCACCATTAAACAATTCAAGGAGTTGGGACCACCGGAGTTTAAGGAGAGCCAAAACCACTTGGCGGAAGCATGGATAAAAGCAGTTACCAAGATATTTGATGTCTTGGGATGCTCAGAGGAGCAAAAGGTTCCTTTGCCGCTTTTTTATGTTCTTGGAGAGGCGATTCTTGGTGGGAATCGGTAAAAGCGTACTCGACTTCTTGTCTTGAAGATATCTTGGGAGAAGTTCGAGAGTTGTTTCAACGACAAATACTTTCACGAAAGTATTACGCCACATGAAGGAGGTGGAGTTTATCAAGTTGGAACAAAACAATATGGCCAGTGTCATGATCTGAGGCAAAATTTGCGGAGTTATCACGATTCGTCCCACTTGGTGGATAATGAAGAGAAATGGCGAATGTTTTTAAGAGGTTTGAAGCGGAGATCGTCAACATCTTATTTCTCATAAACCGTGTTTTTATTCGGATGTTGTAAATAGGGCTCGATTAGTGGAAGCGCGATAACGAGTCAATATGACTAAAAGAGAAGCGGTAAGCAAAATTATAATACCGGTGAGAGTAGTCATCGAGCGGTGACAACAAGCGTGGAGAAATCAACGGGCGGATATGGTAACCACTTGGTGGTAATCGGGGCCAAAATAATAAGAATGGACATTTCAAGAAAAGGAGATTCAACAATGATGGAAAGAGCGTCGACACCAAAGACCGTTTGAAAGGAAGAAGAAGGACCACTGGTCGTATGCTTCAAATCGGAGGAGAGGGACACATCGGTCGGAATTGCGCCATGTCGTCAAAGCATGTTATAATTGTGGAAGAAAGGTCACTTAGCTCGATTTTGTCGTTTCTGAAAGACAAATTCAACTAGGATGGAGGCACCAAAGGCATCCCGGACAAACCAAAAGCCGATAGTTTAAGAGAGCGTTTTTTTTTCTCGTGACGAGGAACACGAATAAAATTATCACGGGTAAGTTAATCGTAAGCTCTTGCGAAGTCTATCTGTGTTAGATACCGATTCTACCCACTCTTTTATTTCACCTAGTTGCATTCAACGTTTGAATTTGACTCCGAAGAAGTTAAACTTTGACTTATTGGTTGAAACTTCGTTAGTAGGAGCCTTCGTTACCGCTACTATTTTTTTTAAATCTTGTTTAATTCAAATAAACATTTTCACGTTACCTGTCGATCTTATCTTTTTGAAAATATTTGCCTTTGATGTGATTTTTGGAGTCAATTGGTTAGCTACTCATCATGCTTTTTAAATAAGGTTGTTAGCTTTTATATTTATAACAACCTGTTACCTTGAATTCAAAGTAACCAAATCCTAAAGTTAATCATTGTCATATCAAGCCATAAGTAAAGAGCTCGAAACCTTTCGTTGTTGACTTCCTTGTGTGGAATGCACAGAAGCCGGACTTTTACAGAAGCGACATCGTGAATGAAGATGGCAAGTTTATAGGTATCATTGTGAGGTCTTATCTAGGTTAAGGGATAGAAGTCACGGTTGGTATCAATGTGACGTCTTATCCAAGTCTTGGATGAGAGTCCACGAGTTTTGAATGATATTTCTATTATTAATAAATTTCTTGGCGTATTCTTGAAGACTTCTTAGCCTACCTAGGCGTGAAATCAATTTTGTATTGACCCCAAGATCTGAAAACCCATTTCTTAAACCCTCAAATATTTCTTCAACTAAAAGGATCTGTTTACGTGGTTTATGATAAAAGTCATAATAAAAGCATTGGAATAATGAAAATCATGGGTATATGAAGTATTAGTAAGTTTTATGATGAGTTATGTTGGTTGGTATGTGAAAACATGAAAGTTTCTTAGAAATCACAATGAGTTGAAAATCGATTTTGGTGAAAAGCGTAACATGAAATTCAATTGACCATATCTCCTATTATATTTTGAATTTTTGAGTATGGTCAAGTTCTAGAGTTAGATCTATGAGTTACCTAACTAATCCAAGTGGAATTACTGGAAAAGGTGTTGTAGATTTTTGTGTGGACTGATTTTAGCAAATGAGGCCAAAGCTGTAAATTCGAAAAAGCTCTGCTTGAAACTTTAAGGGACTGTTTTGGCCACTTAAATTATGAGAAAAATTCTGGCCTTTTGGGACATGAAAGTATATGGTATAAAGTACCTCCTGTCCAAAAATGAGCTCATTACGACTTAAAATGAGCAAGTTATGACTATTTCAATATTTAGGTTTTAAAAAAAAACGCTATAACCGAGTTCTATAACTCAGATGACCATGAAATTTAAACTGAAGCTCACGTTAACATGTGTAAGGTCCTGCCAAGATTTGGGAATTTTGGAGTTAAACTTGAGGTAGCTAATTTCTTAAGGAATTAAGTGGAAATTGATTTTTAAAAATAGTAAATGAATTTTAAAAATTAGAAAAATATATTTTCATTATGGGACTATATTATGCTAAATCCCAGAAAAGAAATATATTTTTAGGGCTGATTTAGTATTTTTCATGAAAATAGTTTAATTCTGAACATATGAGTTAAATATGTTATGTGAAGTAACAAAGTTGAAAATAGGATTTTATGGCTAGAGAATCCTATATAGAGTATATGCATATTTTTGATGAGGGATTTGATAATTGGTGATGATATCTTATGAGTATGGCATTTTGAATGATTAAATGCATTATATGGTAAAGCGTAAACAATTGAGATAAATTGTTTATAAATTTAAAAAGTGATTAAAATATTGTTATAATATTAATGATATTAGATTATGAGATTATTAAATGATTGATAACATGGGGATATTCTTGAATCTGGATAAATTATATTATAAATGTTTAATATTTATCCTTTATCTCATTTGATTGATTCTTTATATCATTATCCTCATGTTTATATATTATGTTGAAAGTCATACATGGCTTTGTAGTGTATAGATGAACTTGGTATGATTATGACCACGGATTATTCGGTATAATCATAATAGTAAATGAATACACAATTATCTTTGGCCGTAGTGCATGGATAATTTGTGGTCATGATACTAATGAATATCCTCCTCACATAGTGCGGGGATGATTCGATGATGTGGATTAATTATTGAAATTTGAGTCTCAAAGTGATGAAATATTAATTCATGGATGTGTTCAAAGTCATCCGTGGCTTACGTGCATAGATGGATTGATTGGTATGATTATGACCGAGTTGTTGGCATAATCATAATAGTAATTAAAAACACAATTATCTTTGGTAGTAGTGTAATGGATAATTTGTGGTCGTGATCTTAATGAATATCCTTGGCACCGTAGTGCGGGGATGATTCGATGATGTGGATTAATTATTGAGCTGAGTCTCAGCAATGAAATATTAATTCATGGATGTGTTCAAAGTCATCTGTGGCTTACGTGCATAGATGGACTTGGTATGATTATGACCAGGGATTGTTCGGTATAATCATAACCGTAATTGAAAACACACTTATCTTTGGCCGTAGTGCATGGATAATTTGTGGTCGTGATACTAATGAATATCCTTGGCCTGTAGTGCAGGGATGATTCGATGATGTGGATTAATTATTGAAATGAGTCTCGTGAATGAAATATTAATTCATGGATGCGTTCAAAGTCAAATCGTGGCTTACGTGCATAGATGGACTTGGTATGATTATGACCGAGGATTGTTCGGTATAATCATAACCGTAATTGAAAACACGAATATCCTTAGCCAGTAGTGCATGGATAATTCGTGGTCGTGATACTATTAAGCTGAGTCTCAGTATTATTTGTTTTACATCTTTGGCCTGTAGTGCAAAGATGAATTGTTAATAAATATCTTTGGCACAGTAGTGCAAAGATGAATTGTTAATGAATATCTTTGGTAGGATTGCAAAAATGAATTTAATGTTTTAAACGATAAAGGTATTCAAGGTATCCTCATCTCTTTATCATATCAGTCGTACCCTAATTTCGAGGGAAAATTCCATAAGGAGGGAGATTGTGAGACCCCAGTTTTTATCGATAAAGATTTAAATTTTGTTGAAATAATTTTTTAATATTATGGTGTGAATTTGAGATAATATTATAGTTGTGGGTAGTATTTATAAATTTTGCAAAGTATCTGTGGTTATATTATATTCGATTGGTGGGGAATATTAGGTTTAGCGGGGAATATTAAATACAATGGCTCAATCATTGGTGGACCCTAATAATGTAATTATTGTCGGATTGAGAAAACGCGAAAAAAATATTTTATTGAAATAACGGCGGAAGTTTTACTGGTAGTTCTTGTTGAACTACTTTCGGTAGTAAAAAAATGCGATGTCGTGTGGTTGCATAGTAGCACTACGGTATTGATTATTGATCTTTATGTGAGAAGTCACTCGGTTTGATTCCATTATTGTCGATTAATAATATGAATTATTATAAGCGATAATGACGTTTTGTTTTATTCAGTATTATTAACGTAATAAAAAAGCGAAACATCTTTTATATAAAATAGAATACTTTATTAAAGTTATTACATAAATAGAATATATTATATTTTATTATGCGTAGTGTTGCATAGTGTTTTTGCATAGTGTTTTTCGCAGTAGTATTGCATAGTGTTTGCATAGTAAAATGTTTTTATATAAATAGAATATATTATATTTTATTTAAAAGATTTTTCTTTAAATATGGACCGTCAGATTAAAAGTAAATCAATCGGATAGTTCATGGATTAATTCTTATGCATTCCATTTTCCTATAAATAGAAGCTCATTCCTTCATTATTTTCTTACTGAATTCATTGAAACTACTAGAGAGAAATTATAGAGAAAGCTATAGAGAGAAAATTATAGAAAGAAGAAGAGTATTACTACTTCACTACTTCTATATTCAGAGTTCTTTTTACGGTGAGGGTGTTATTCTTTCTTCTTGAAGAGAACTTACATTATTCCATTCACTATTATTACATTGGAATAACTTTTGTAAAAGTGGCATACCTATACATAACTTTGTATCTGTGGCATACCTATATACTTGGTGAAATCCTTATGTTATTCCATTGCTTATTATTACATTGGAATAACTTTTGTATCTGTGATTTACCTATACTTGGTGACATTCTTCTATTATTACATTGGAACATCACATGCATGTGTTTTACACGGACTGGTTAAAATTTTATTATTCTTGGAACATCACATGCATGTGTTTTACACCGACTGGTTTCCGCCTTCTTTATTATTACATTTGGAATATCCTATCACGTGTGTTTTACAGGATCAGTTCCATCTTTATTATTACATTGGAACATCCCATCGATGTGAATTTCACGACACAGGTTCCGTTATTATTATTATGTTGGAATAACTTTTACATCTGAATACCGCATGCATGGTGATTTCTTTTGTTATTCCATTCTTTATTATACCCAAATAGTTAAAACTTTGACTTATATACTCCATGAAATTAGTAGAATATCCTTGATATTTGCGTTTCATCCAAAGATATCTTTTCATGGAAATATTCTTACGATCATTCTTGAATTTTACTCTCTAAACAAAGCGATGTCGTGTTGACAATTTGGGCGTTAATAATTCATGGATTAAATAATTCTTGAACTTGTTTTATTGAATTATTATGTCATTGTCATCATCCTCATGTATTATATTATGTTATCTTTGGCTTACGTGCGTAGATGAACTTAGTATGATTATGACCGAGGATCATTCGGTATAATCATGACTTGATATAAATGATGTGACAAAAGTCCTCGGTGGCACATAATGCGATGATGGATAATTTTGGTATGATTATGACCGGGGTGATTCGGTATAGTCGTGACCATTGATAATTTGATGAAAATCCTTGGCCAAGTGAGTGCGGGGATGATTAGATGTGGTGGTTTATTTATTAAAAAATTTGAGTCTCGGTGATAAAAATTGATGAAAACCTTTTAAAACCTAAAAGATAGTAGACTTTATTCTCTACTTGACTCTTTTAATGGATTGCTTATTCAAATTGCAGATTAAACCGGTTGTCTATTGTATTTTATCGGTTTAACATTTGTTGAAGGCTAATGATAATTTATTACGCATTATCTTAGTCATAATATTTCTTCTTTGGGCTAGTTGAGCTCACCCTTTCTTTCACGCTTCTCTTGAGAAATGAGAACATAAATTTGGACGAGTCGGGGAACGAAGTAATGGTCCGGAGGATAGCATTAGTAGTCCTCACTATTACGTGAAATAGTGTGATAATAGTTGTAATGAGGACTCCTTTTGAGTTTGTATAATATCTAGTAGACAATATTTGTATTCAAACTCACGGTTTTATATCGTATTGTATACCGCAGCAGTTATATTAGTAAGTTGTATTTGAATTTATGTACCATGTAAGTGGCGACCCAAGATGGGTGGCGTATACCTAATTTTTGGGGCGTCGGGAGATAAGTATTTACCATTGGTAGAATTCTCCTACAACAACAAAGCTTATCGGCAAGAAGATATATGTAGCTCCATTCGAAGCATTATATGGACGAAAATGTCGTTTCTCCAATATGTTGGGATGAGGTGGGTGAAGCAACATTGTTTGGGACCCGAGTTAAAATGTATTGATGACTCACCGAAAAGATCCAAATGATTCGACAACGATACAAAAGCAAGACAAGATCGACAAGAAAGAGTTATGCGGATCTTCATCAAAAGGACGTGGAATTTAGTGTAGGGGATCATGATTATTGCGAAGTTGCTCCAATGGAAGGAGAGTACTGAGATTTGGGAAGAGAGGAAAGCTCAATCCACCATTTATCGGTCCATTTCAAATTCTTGACCGAGTAGGAAATGCTTTATAGACTTGCGTTACCTCCAAGTATGTCTCGTGTTCATAATGTGTTTCACATATCGGTGCTTTTATTAAATATGTGAAAGACCCGAACCACGTTATAGAGTTAGAACCGGACGAGATAGCCAAAAGACTTAACGCATGTGAGGAGGTACTGTCAAGATTTTGGATAAGAAGGAGCATGTCCCTACGCCAAGAAAGGTCATACCACAAGTTAAAGTTTTGTGGAGGAATCATGCTATATAGAGAAATGACACGGGAATTGGAAAGCGGAAATGAAAGCGAGGTATCCTCACCTTTTGAAACACTGTGTATCGTCACGTTAATTTCGAGGACGAAATTTCATAAGGAGGGAGGTTGTAAGACCAAAAAATTTTTTAAATAAAAGGGAATTTCCTTTATTTATTATTTTGAAATAGTAAGGTTGATTTGATTAATGTGGATAGTTAGGGGTTAAATACGCAAATATTTCAAAATAAGCAAGTGGTTATAAAATATTCATTATTGTTTGGGAATATTCGTTTGGTCGTGGAATATTAATATTACGTATTGTCGGGAATATTAAATGCGACGGTAGCAGACCATGTGTGGGCCCATAACTGAAAAGCGATTGGATGAGAAAAGCGACAAATATAAGTTGTTTAAAAATAATCTAGGCGTAATTATTACAGATTAAGACCGTTGGAATACCCGGTGGTTAAAATCTGATGTCTGGCGTGGTTGCAGACAAGAAGACACCAGTATTACAACAGTATTGTTGAATTATTGATCCTTACGTGAAAGCACTTTACTCAATAATTGTTACGGTGAATTCTTGCTCAATAGTTTATTTTATTAATTCAATAATTGTTGCGTTGATATTTTATATTATTATTGTTTCAATAATTGTCAACGCACAATATTTCCCATTATCGGATCAATAATTCATATTATTTGAATAATATTATTAGATAGCATTATTGGCAATGTCTAGAAAGTTACATCGAGAGGTTTGGTCAATAATTGCGCCCAAGAAAGAGAAATTCTTATTGGAAAGCCCCTCTTTCACAGGAACACTACTGGTTATCATAATTGTGATTACGTAATATTATTTGTGAATAATTAATTATTGATTCATATGATAAGAAAATATTTATTTTATATGAATATAAATGATGGATTTATTTATGTGGTTATTAATGAAGGAATTAATCTTTGAGATGTTTTATTTGTATTTTGTCGGATTGGAGGTATTAAAAGATCAAATCGGTGTTATTACTGACTTTATTGTGTGAGTTATAATATTTAATCCGATAGTTGGATCGTTGTAATTTTTGGATATGTTATACATATATAAGTTGAGTATATGTCCACAAATTTTGAACCGTTAAAATGAACGAATGATTTGTTATGAATTTTAAGAGGTGTATGATTCGGAAATTAGGTTATAAATAATTTTGGTGGAAAATTCTAGAATTGGTGGGCCCCACTTGTGGTTGGTGAAAAAATGTCTTGAATTTTATTTCAAATGTGGTGGGTGGGAATAGTAGCGAGTAAAGCCATCGGGTTCATGAGTTAAGTCTCACCTTGACGTCTTAACATTTCTCCTATAAATAGAGGCTAAGTTAGAATTGAAAATCACACCGAAAACAAAGTTTTCTCTCTTCTCTACTATATTATTGAGGCGTATTTTGTGAGTATTTAGATACTTTGAGAGTTGTTGTTCAAGATAAGTTTCATTCAAAGATCACTTCCGCCTTTCCTTCCAAGAAATCTTGATTCTTTTGAGGTAAGGGATATTATTTTTTCAGTAATGATATTATTTCTTGATATCATTATCTTTGAAATATTAGTTGGAACTTTTTATCAAATTTGGAACTTTTTCATGTCGGGATTACTATTCATGAGTTCTTATTCACGAGTTACTATTCATGAGTTACTATTCACGAAGTTCTTATTCACGAGTAGTACTATTCTACGAAGCGTAAAAATGTTTTTTTTGGAATTTTATCTTTTGGTGTCGAGTTACTATTCACGTATCTTAAAGACTTATTCACGTGATCTGACCTTTATTCACGATATCTGCACTATTCATCGAAAAATAAAATTTCTTCTTTTAGTCCAAAATATCTATTCGGATACTAGCTACGATTGTATCCATGTTTTGATCATTCTTGAATTTTACACCACTATGATTATTTTGAGGTATTTTTGAACATGGATAAAACAAAGTACGAATCCTTAATCCTTAATCCTTGTCATTTTGTTTCAATTGGATTCGTTTCTTTAAAAATATTTTCATCATCCTCGGTCTTAAATGATGATATTATTGAATATCTTTGGCTGTAGTGCAAAGATGAATGATTCTCGAAGAATATCTTTGGCTTTGTAGTGCAAAAGATGAGCGGTGTTTAAATGAACACGACCGATCGATGAATATCTTTGGCCTTTAGTGCAAAGATGAGCAGTGTTGAGATGAACATGACCGATTGATGAATATCTTTGGCTTTGTAAAGCGAAGATGAATATTTGATTTGAGATGAATATTGATTGATGTTACGAGGATAAAATATTGATGATGGATTTATTAAATTCATAGATTATAGTAGATTTCATTCTCTACGTAACTCTTCTATGAATTATTATTTCCATTGCGAATATTGATCCGAAACTTGTTGTTTATCAGTATTCTATCGATTTTTCCTGTTGGAGACTAACGATAATTTGTTGTATATTATCTTAGTCATAATATTCTTTCTTCGGGCTAGTTGAGCTCACCCTTTTCCTTGTTGTTCCATTTTTCTTCTCGGGAGGCGAGAATGTAATGGCAGTCTTAGTCGGGTATGGAATGAAGGTTACAGAGAGAGTTGTTTAGTAGTCCTCACCATTTTGTAAAATAATGTATCAATAATTATGATGGGGATTTATTTGCGTGTGGATATTGTCTGAAGACAATATTATATTTAAACTCATTAAGATATATTGTCGTATTTCACACGACATTTGTATTATTGAAGTTGTAGTTTGCTTCTTGTACCATGTATTTGGCGACTCGTAATGGGTGTTGTGTATACCTATTTTGGGGCGTCACAAGTTGATAGGGGAAGAGAGAAGGGCTTACCTTAATTCGGTCATATACGTGACAGATGCTCCTCAAGATTGACAATCCATTCCTGGCGAACCGTATCATTTACTGGATCTGATTATCCTTCGAGTCCATCGAGCCACATGAAGGGGCATTAGTGATCACAACCTGAGTGGGCTCGGTGGATGTGAAACGCATGATGATGAGACAATGGGTCTTGATTGGATATTCAGATGCTCATGCTTATCGAGAGGATGCATCTTGATGGGCAAAAAATGGAGGTCGAGCGGGAGGCTCCTCTATACTGGCTTTCAAGAACGACCAGGTCAAAGTTGCGAGCACTATTGAACTCCCAGCTTATCTTGACCAAGACCTCGTAGTAGAGATAATGTGTAAATTCTATGTTGTGCATGTGGATTCGAACACAACGCCATACATCGGGAAGGCCTACATGACGACGGCTCTCAAGTCGTGACCTCTATCCCTCATTTCAAAATCAAATTCCCCACGGCGCATGGAGTAGGAGAGGTGGCGGGAGACTTAGATCTGGCCCGACGATGTTATCGGAATGCTGTTATTTCGTCCGGAATGGGGGCCAGCAAACAGAAAAAGACAACGTATATTATACTATTTTTGGATATACTACTAAATTTGTTTAACAAGTTAACGGCATATTGGCAAACATATTTAATCCGGGAAAAGGCATCTTCATCATCTTTTCATTTGATTGCATAATTAATTTATAATAAAACATATTTTAGGAAAATATCAGTTTCCTGAAATAAATCTCAGGGTCAAACAGAGTAATTACAAATCAATGAGAAGAAGAAATATATATATATATATATATATATATATATAGATAAAAATTATTTACAATTTGACTCCATTTATGTGCATGGTATGGTTTGGTATGGTATTTACACATACATAAAGAAAGACATTAAATTTACTAATTACTGCTACAAAAAATAGCCTCAAAATAAATAATTTAAGAAGGAAGGAATGAGCGAGTGATCTCTCGATCGATCTCTCTCTAGGCAGGGCAGGGCAGGGTAGGCAGAGGTCAACTTATCGGAGAGTTTGGTTGGTTGGTGCGAATGGGGAGAAGGGCTCCATCTGATGAATGAAGTGGACGTCGTGAACTAATGGATTATCTGTTCTGCCTGGAGGAGAGCCTGTGTAACATGTTGGTGAGCATCCGGAGCATATTGATTCGCGTCCCCCCTCTGTTGTCTGAATTCATTCATTCATATCACCCCCCATGCATGTTTATCCAAAATATATATACATATATATTCAATATTAAACTTCTATATTCTACAATAAATTTTGGAGAGAAAAAGAAAAAAAAAACAGAGAATGAATGAAAGGAAACTTTTAACTTAAAATACTATATTAATGGAGTACTATTTTATTCCTATGATTTAGAAATTATTATATGGGTATTTTAGTTTATAAGTAGCACCTACCAACTTTGGGAAACTCACAAACAATTCCCTTTCTTCTCCTTTATTTTCTCTCCATTTTAGAACCCAGTGTAAATGGGAACTTAGAAGTTGCATTCTGTTTGTTTGGGAGGAAAATCAAGTGAACGCTTATTTTAGCTTAAAAAGGCCTTAATTTCATATATCCCTAATCTTCCTACCTCCTAGGCAATAGGCATGCAGCAAATGGACTGTAAGAACATATTTCCATAGTGATTCTCAAGTCTGGAAATCCAACCTTTTCAGCAATCATGTTGAGAATTCCACTTCTTTCGTCAGGATTCAATTGGCTGTGTACGTACACCAAAAAAATAAAATAAAATATATATATATATATATATATATGTAAGTAAAAAGGGGGTAAAGAACATTAAAGAGGAGAGGGGGAAATAATTTATTCAGTAGTTAGTTACTTGTGCATCAACTGTTTTATTTATTTTATTCACCACATTTCATTTGCCTAGACAAGAAACTTTTTGTCCTTGTCAAAATAATAAATAAATAGATCCAGGAAGGTGATACGGTAAATAAATAACAAGAACTAGTAGTATTGGAAAAAAATAAGCCAACCTGTGTTTGCTGCATCTGAGAGGCTTGAGAAATTCAGGAATAATGGCTGGTCCAAGTCGACGCGGCTTAGGGCAAACAGGGAGGTTATGACCTCCAAACCCAAGCTTAGTCGTCTCCGAACCCGTATTGCTTTGTACTCCCAAATGGTGCATGATCATCTGCCTCTCCTTTTCTTCTATTCCTTCTCCAAAAGAAGCAAGTAAATCAAGGCCACAAGTAAACAACTTGTGACTGATATCTCAACTCTTCCAATTTATTTATACCTCAAAAAGGTAATTCAAAACAGTATCAGTTAATCTAAACATTAGCCACACATTTATCACAATTATATGGAGAGAGAGAGAGAGAGATGGAAACTGAGAAATGCTGATGAGTGGAGCCACATTGAAACATACATATTTCAATGATTTGGATGGGGATTAGTAATCTAGGGCTTACGTATTTCATCGTATAAAGGGTTTAAGATATGATATGAAATTCAGGTGAATTTGAGAAAGTAATTGCAAGTAGTAAGTAGTGTTTAAGAGGAAGAATCGTCGGAATGATAAAGGAGAGAGATTTTGTATGTTCTTTGCAAAAAGAAAAGAAAAATACCTAGCTAATTATGGAGTATTGATTAATTTATTTTACAGTGCTGTTACTCACTTTTTATTTTATTATGAATATCATAAATAGCTAATTGGACTTGTAATTGTTGCTAATTGTAAGGCCCTACCAAATAAATTATTTTTTCTATTATTTGATGTGAATTTCTTTAACTTTTAATGTATAACACACAGAATATTCTAATTTAATTTTTGGGTCTCTATACTTAAAATTACAAATTTTATTTTTCTTGTAAAAGTGTTTTCTTACTTACTATACAATATACTTCGTCAAGTGATGATAACTAAATGAGTTTAATGAAATTTATTTTAATTCCATATGTATTGCATGCCCCATAAAATAACCACCAACTAAAATTAGTTTCCTATTACTATATATTTCCCAAGTTCAAAATCCTTTGAATTCCTAATCCAAATATTATGTCTCGAATTTCTGAAATGATGAATTTCAAATTTCAAAATTCAAAATTCAAAATTAATTAATGAAATAATTAAATGACACCATTTAATTTCATTAATGACGGTGACCATATCATATATAAAACCCCAAAAACCCCCCAAACCAAAAATAAAATAAAAATAGAAATAGAGAAGATAATTCGATTTTGGTGAGTCCATGCATCCAACTCATATTGAGCAATAATTAATGAAATTTGACATTTTTGGCTTGAAGAAAGAATTACTACTACTAGTATGGATCAGGATTAGGATTAAAACTTAAAGAAACCTTACACTAAGATTTCAAACAAGTTTTGTTATTGCAAATACGTTAACTCAAGTTTAATGAAAGTAGTAGTAGTAGTAGTAGTAGTATATTATTGGGTAAGTAATTTTGCACATTTTATTTCTTATAAAATCCAAAACAAACATAATTTCTTACTACTACTACTTTACTTTTCACCCACCTCACAAATTTATTTAATATTTCAACTAAATATAAAGAAAAATGTTTCAATTAAACATGTTTGCTTTGTAATTGTTGAAGAAAAAATACGAATATAAATAGGGAATTAAATGATAATAATTACACAAGGTGCATCTCACTCCCAACAATAAATGGACCCCGGGTGGTGGGATGAGGGTTTATGAAAATGTCAAATTTTACTTTGTTAAAATATCAAAGTCTCCTACTACTATTTTTTTTATATTATAGAAAATTAAATTTTCAACATAAAAAATTAATATGTGGAGCCCGTTTTATTTATTATTATTATTATTATTATTATTAATGTTAAGGTGAGGCTACGGCTACGGCTAGATCATAGTCATGGGTTTCCTCAAATTTTACTCCTCCTTTCTAGTACTCACTCTATAACGTTATTTGTCACATCATAATTTATTGTTTGTTACCACCGCCTGAAATCTCTCTCTCTCTATTCTCTGCTAAAACCAGAAACACTACGAATAAAGATTCTTTAGGATTTTGCAGAGCAAAAACAAACCCCACACCCTTGTCCTCATTCTGACAACTCCAATTCATCTTTTTGCACTCACTTCAACCCCAACTTTACTTTTTCATCTTCTGACTATTAAATTATTAGGCGACCATTTGTCGTACTACTAGTGTATAATTTAGCAGAAATGGGTTGTGCTGTATCCAAGGCCAGTGAAGAAGACGAGGGGGTGTTGAATCTGTGTAGAGAGAGAAAAAGAGTGATGAAATCAGCCGTGGAGAGTCGGTATCTGCTTGCTGGAGCTCACTGCAACTACTATCAATCCCTCTACGCAGTAGCATTGGCCATAAGGTTGTTTGTGGCCAGACATTCCTCTGTTTCCTCACCATTTCTCCTCACTTTTCCCCGATCCTCCGACCCTGATAACCTTGTCCCAAATTCAATGTACCTTCAGCAAATGCCACCTGTGCCAGAAATTACCCATGACTCCAATTCATGTAAAACTCAAGATTCCCCTGTTTCTTGTCCCTCCTCCAAACCAGAGAGCCAAGTTGAAGACGATGATGATGATGACGATGAAGAAAGAGGGATTTGTGAGCATTTTTATGACCCACCAATGGATATGCAGAATGATCAGTTTCGGTGGGATTATTTTAATCCATTTGATGGAGTGATGAAACAAGATTTGGTGAATGGGTTTGGTCAAACCACTGATAATGATCCTCTTCTGAGGGTTGTGAGAGAGGCAGAGGGAATACCAGAGCTAGAGGAGGAAGGGGAGGGAGAGGTTGAGGATGTTAAAGCAGTGGGTGACGCTAAAGTGAGGCAGGAGGGGTTGAAAGCGGTTGATACACCCACAGCCACAGATGAACGGGAATTGTTGGACGCATTGAAGGATGTGGAAGACCATTTCATTAAGGCTTATGATTCTGGTGTTGAGGTTTCTAAAATGCTAGAGACTAATTTGCTTCATCTGCAGCCTGCTATGGAGGAAATTAAAGGTGGGTTTTTTTTCCCATTTTCCTTCTTTGAAATTTGTGTTTGTTCATTTTTTTTTTTGTTGGGACAAAATTGATAAATTAATATTCTTGCACAAATTGGTTTTGTTTGCTTCCACCTGATTTTGGGGGAATGGCTACGTATTAATTTTTGGTTGTGTTTCACAATTGTGCTTCATTTCCTTTGTATGGTGAATTTGAATTCAATTACCCATCTTTTTACAATAAAGCAATCTTTTGTTGCAAAATTTCATTTTGCTTAAATAATTTCTCCTAAATAAATTTTCTGTAGTGTTTGTGTTAAAGTCAAGTGTCATATTCCTTTTAGTAGTTCTGCTATGCATTGCATGGAATACCCGCATTAACCCACACCAAATTGTCCATACAATTGATGCGGGCTAGCCCCCAATACGCCTAGTAGTAATGAAATCTTAAACAGTTTCTCATTTCATACTCATTCTCCCATTTTGGTGCATGCAGAGAGTTCAAAAAAGCTCATCAAATCAGTCTCATGGAGCAAATCAACTTTATCCCGATCTCTGTCCAGCAGGAGCTTTCTTTCATCTACCTCAAGAAGTTCCTTCACATGGACAGAATCCAGCATTGATCTTTTCGATGAATATGGGGCCGGGGGAATGGAATCAGGAAGTCATTCTTTGACATTGGGAAGGTTATTCGCTTGGGAGAAGAAGCTCTATGACGAAGTGAAGGTACGTTAATTCCAACACCTTATCTTCATCTTTATTTTTACTTGTCTTGATGACTTGCTCCAACAACCTACCCATGTTTTTAGGTTTTGTGCTATGTTTTACAAACAGATTATTCGTCATAGTTAAATACACTGAATATCTACTCTTAACTTCTGATGCTGATCACTCTAAATAACTGTGGCATTCTTACAATTTTTTTAAATAAAACACCCAACACCAACAGGGGTTTAGACTATTTTAGATACCATCCATCCAAGTTAGAGAAAGCAAATTATCAATATTTGGATGCCAAAAGGTGCCCTACAAGCTGGAATTTTGTTACAGGTATGTTTGAGAGATACAAATATAAATTATACATGCCTGGCATAATGAGCCTTTTTCTCTTCTTTTTTTCTTCTTTTTCTGATATTCTTGATAGATTTGAAGATTACAACGTTCACAGGCACCCGTTTTTATTTCATTTATGCTGTATTAGTTTCTGGAAATATTAGTCAATTTCAATATGCTGGGCATCACGGTAATTGTAACTAGTTTCATAATCTTATAGGCTTTTTATATGACAAAAAATGTTCTTTCTGACTTTTTAATACTCTAGCATCTATACTTTCAGGCAGGAGATGAACTGAGGAAAATATATGATCGCAAGTTTTCACAGTTGAGCAACAAGGAATATAGGGGAGATGGCCTTGGTTCAGAAGACAAAACCACAACTGAATTAAGGGATCTTTATTCTAGAATCTCTGTTACATTAACAACTGCTGATTCGATATCCAAAAGAATTAAGAAACTGAGAGATGAAGAACTACAGCCACAGCTTGTTGAGTTGTTGCATGGGTAAGAAAGCTGATAAAAAGTTGTTTGGACGTTATATTTTAGCAGTCCTATAATTTCAGTCTCAGTTGTGTAATTAGGCTCTTACTCCCTCTTGTGCAGTCTAACGAGAACTTGGAAGATAATGTTGGAAGTCCATCAAACCCAGAACAAAACCATGTCTGAA
The DNA here is from genome assembly GCA_020205615.1 of Panax quinquefolius. Lineage (NCBI taxonomy): Eukaryota > Viridiplantae > Streptophyta > Magnoliopsida > Apiales > Araliaceae > Panax > Panax quinquefolius. The sequence goes on along the minus strand of CM035163.1, from coordinate 1,067,803 downwards.
GTCAAATCTTTCACCTGTCCTACTTTGGGGAAGTTCAGTAATGATTCTCATCGTCTTGCCACTCTTCAACTTGAAGCAGCACTTCAAAACTGGCGAGCTTGTTTTGTTGGATATGTTACTGCTCAAAAAGCATATATTGAAGCTCTCAATGGATGGCTATCCATGTTCAGAGCTCCAGAAAATGAATCTTACTTTGGCGATATGTCAGTCCCACATTGCAAAATCAATGCGCCACAACTGCTCTCGATCTGTCATGATTGGTTAACTTCCATGGAGAAGTTGCCTTATGAAGCTGTAGCATATGCTATGAAAAGCTTTGGGAATGAAATCAGAGCTTTGTGGTTTCTACAAGGAGTGGAACAGCAACAAAAGAGGAAGCTTGATGGCCTTGCTAGGGAACTTGACAAACGGGTTGTAGTATTTAAGAAGGCAGAGAAAAAAATCCTAGAGATGAAGCTTTTTGAACAAAAGGAAGAGTTAGATGTGCGACATCGGGCTCAGTGCTTAGCAGAGAAGAAAGGTGTATTGGATATGTTCAGGAATAGGCTTGACGCAGAGAAGGCAAAGCACCATGATAGCATACAAGAGACGAAGAAAGTCATTTTGAATGGATTTCAGACAGGCTTCTCTTCTGTTTTAGATTCCATGTCAGAATTCTCGAAGGCTTCCTTAAAGATGTACACTGAACTAGCGACACGTGGAAAACTGCTAAGTTGAGGTTTGAAAAGGGTGTTATACTGTTATCCATTCTTAAAACAAGGGTCAAGGTTATGGATGAAGCAGAATATTCTGAAGAAAGGGCTCTTATAAGCTGCACCTTGTATGGATAAAGCATAATATTTTGAAGAATTTAGATATATTTTCAGGTATCTTTAGAAATCCCGGGGATTGATCATATTTGTAAAATTTAGTTTTCTTGAAGCTGTTGCTCTTAGTTTGTCCACCATTTCTATTTGGGAAACTGAAATCTGAAATTTTCTTGCCTATAGTAAGCAAGCATATTTTTATTGCAAGTATTGGTTTTCAAAGAGAAACTGCATACCAGTTATTCATTGGGATGAAATAATGAATTATATTCTTCCAGTTATTGCTTTGTTCATAATTTTACTTTTTTTGGTACTTGTGCATAGGTCTGACCGTGCTATCTGTAAGAAGCTTGAGCTTGGCTCATTTCTATAAATAAAAAAAACACAATTCAGATCAGGTCATCTCTGCATACTTCATATATTCGTACTTGATATTTCATTGCTCATTCAAGTGCTTGAGTTGAATAGAGCTCAGCAGTCTTGATTCCTATGCAGCTTTATTGTGCGGTCTTCATTTTACTTGAGGCAACAATTGTACTGCTTGGTAATTCTTTGTTCAAGTACTTGTTATTCATCTCAGAAACCATTTTCACTTGTTTGTTCCTTTTGCTTATATATATGGATAAAAGAAAAGGTATTTATAATCAGCATGCAACAGATCTGAAGAAATAACATCATGAAATAGACAAGCGGAACAGCTAGTATTCAGTTCTCTGTAATCAACTAATCATCATCTAATGGAGTACTGACTTCAAGTTGCAAAAAAAGAAGACAACTCAAAAGTAATTATCATTTAAATATTTCACTTCATAACACAATTAGTCTCGAGGAATGCTTAATTCCTCATCCATACTTATGCTCATTTGCTGTCTAATTCCTCTCGAGCAGTTCTTATCGATGTCTATACTGGTAGCATTAGTATCTAAACATCTCATACTTGCGCTGTGAATGGTTTCCATCTCTATACGAAATCTTTGAAGTTCAACCCCACTATGGGAATAATCATGATCCGTTGATTCATGGGAAACGCCTACAGATCTCTGCTTTACTGGTTGTTTTGGGATGAAAGTGTCTGCCATATAAAGGGCTGACTCTAATTCCTGCCAAACTTGAGTCATTGTAGGTCTCAGTTTGGGCACTTTTACCACACATCTTAGACCTAGTTGTCCCATTTTCAACATCATTTCCATGTTGCATGGCTCTAGTAGAAGATTAGCGTCCAAAACTTCTTCCACACTACCTTTCTCCAAACTAGGCCTTGCCTGCAGTTCCACAACATCAAAATTAAATGATTACATTTTCAAAATTTTATGATTGTTGAGTAGCATATGTAAATGATCGTGTTCATATTTTGCTATCAATAACAATTAACCATACTTTGAATTGCATTGTAGAACACAATGTAGACATTCATTAAGGAATCATTAGATGCACCAAAACTTACGTACCCATTCGGTAATATGATAATTAGAACCACTTCTTGTTGTATCAACTGCAGGCCGGGCAGCAACAAGTTGGAGAAGTATGACTCCAAAGCTGTAGACATCACTAAATGGACTCAGATGAAAGCTTGAACAATAGGCAGGGTCAAGGTACCCTGGTGTCCCTTTGATCTGACTGCTAACATGTGATTGATCGCCAGTGGGACCGGATTTCACAAGACCAAAATCTGAAACCTTGGCCTCAAACCCCTCCCCTACCAAAATATTGCTCGGTTTTATATCACGATGAATTATGCCTGGCTTGATTCCTTCATGCAAATGCGCTAGGCCTGGAAACAAGGTTTTAGTATATTTATTCAAAAACTTCTGTCACAGTTTGATGAGTTCATGGGAATGATTTTTATCCGAGAGCTGAAAAACTTACCCTTAGCAGCTCCAATAGCTATGTTTACTCTTTGCCTCCATGTCAAAATCCTTCCTCCTCTTCCTAACAGAGTTATCACTGTCAGAATTAAGAGTGAAATCTTAATGTAGCAGTAAAGGTTGACAAGCTGAAACTTACCCACAATGTATTCAAGTAGTGAACCATTTTGAACATATTCATAAACCAATACTTTTGCTCCTTTTGGCCCTGTTTGTTGTAAGCAAAATTTTATTTTTTTAAAAAAAATGACCAAAGGGTAGTTTCCACCATTCTTAATCAGAAATTTGAGTGAGCTGTTGGCAGATATAATCTACATATATTATTTATATATATAGCATTGGTATGTACCATCTTCTTCACAGTAGCCCACCAAACCTACAAGGTTCCTATGCTTCACTCTTGAAAGCAACTTGACCTCTGTTCCAAAAATTAGGCAGGCAGGCAGGCACATTAGTCTCTCTCAATAATAATTATAAGACCGCATTTTTCTCTTCATACTCGTACAGAAGTTGAAGAAATTTATTTAAGCCCAATGATTTTATGTAAGAAAATTCAAGTTTTACCATTTCTAAATTCTTGGTTGCTTGTGTATGAATCAGCACGGGCCTTCTTGATAGCTAGTGTTCCCTCTACAACAAATGTTCCTATATATACATTTCCAAATGCACCGGACCCTATCAAGCAACCTCGGCTGAAGTTATTGGTGGCTTTCTCTAGCTCTTCCATCTGGAACCGCCTCAACATCAGTTTCTCCGCATCCAGATCATCTACACATTTGTCCCAATAGCAACATCAAAAGAAGAGAAGAATGAATGTTTCAAACCTTGAGTTTTTTTTAAAAAATATTTATAAAACATTTTTATGATGATGGAGCTCGATGTATTTCATTTCCTTTTACTATTCTCTCGTCAAATGACAAACAAACTATACAGATTTTTTGAGTGTTAGGGACTAACCTTTTTGCTTTGGAGCGAAGATCCTCTTCTTTTTGCATAAATATATCAAGGCACCAAAGAAGAATGCTAAACTCCCAGCTATAAGCCCTCCCCAAAGAAATTTATTTTCAATAATTGAACTTCCCATTTGCATGGATGAAGGTGCTAGTTTTGGTGTAGCAGCAGCCTCTCTACTTGACATAATTACTCAAAAATCTCCTCAACTCATGTACTGCAACAAATTAATGACATGTTTTTGATGTTTGAAATAACTTGTGTTTTTGGATCTCTCCCCCTTATTGTATAAAGCTGAAGCTGGTTGAATGAGGAGAATATAAGTTGGGATATAATGCTCAAGCACAACAGACCAAGAGATGAGTCATATATGGTCTTATTAGTGATTTGGTGACTTGGTCTTCTTTTAGGCCGGCCGGCAGGCAGATATTCATCTGCTCGAGTCGTCATTGACGAAAATATTAAGAAAAATACGCGCGCTAGCTAGCTAGCTAGTTCACAAGTACGTAAAGGCTGGCTAGGGGAGATAATTGAGATATTGAGGGAATTAATGTCTGCATGTAACCAGTGGGGTTCAAGTCTTCAAGCTCAAGTGACAATTGCCCACATTCTCGACAGTGATGATCAAACACAAACTCTGGATCCTGAGTCACTGTAAGTATGCATTTTGTTTGTACGCCATTATATTTCTTGGATATAAAATATTGGTATATATAAAAGATTATAATGCTGCCAAAAATTTATTTAAAATATTTGTCTCTCATGGATCATCTGTTGAAAGTCACCTCTAGTAGTAAAATGTTGTTTATGTTATGATAATCATTATAGTTACTCACCAAATCATGATAATCTATACCGATTACCGTGGGACTCAACAAGTCAGGTTTAGCATCTGGACAGGTTTTTTTTTTTAGTAAAAAAAAGAAGGGGAATTGTATGTAGACTTGGTCATGCCATTTAATACTACTCTCTTTCTTTTTTTTTTTTTTTTTTTCCTATTTGAATTTGTAGTTTTCGATGGGACAGTTTGATGGATAATTTAGAAAGAATAAGAACATGTCATGGATTGCTTGTGGAGCCGAGGAATCTCATAACAGAGCAAGAAGTGCATATACAGAACAGAAGCAAGTCTTTATAAATTAACATAAACAAGGATATGCAACAATTCACATGATTTAAAAAAAGTTAAATTCGACCTGAATGAGGAGGACTATATATGTTATAACGTGAACAAGAACATGCAAACAATGCACATTGTATAGGTAGTAGGTACGTCTATAGAACTAACTAATCCCCAGGGAGGTACGGGGCATGACTATACGCATTCAATGCGACATTTTATTATTCAGTAATGCTTCATTCGAAAGTCTAGTAACACTAGTTAGAGCATCTCCAAGAGTAATAGCAAAAAAAACACTTCAAATTAAAGTTTGTTAACCTACGATTTTGAAGAAACATTATTTATTTTTCATATTTTGTCATTCCATCACTACTTCAATTCAATGAGTTGTACATCAAACCCATCAAGCGTAATAAATATTTTTAGCCTTTAATTGTAGGTTTGAAGAGTGAGAAAGAGGTTGCAGATTTGATGACTAAAGTTGAAGAGGCTCTTGGAGAATATTTTTCTGATGTGACTCACTTATATGTATATGTATATTAGGGGTGTGAAATATGGGAGTATCTGATTTCCGTAATGTTGTTGTATAGTATTTAATAGGGTAGGTACGTCGAAGAAGTTAATTGCACGAGTATTGAAAATCCATAATAATTTATCAATTTTTTTACTATGTAATTTATAGCATAACCCGTACCAGTATCGATTCCACAAATGAAGCAAAATTGTCACAAACATGAATGGCTTAAATTGCAGATAATTCATACGTGAAATACTTGTCATGAATGATGAAACTGTAGACCAAAATCAAGGGTTTATAGATCACTAAGCTGAGCTGAGCTGACTCAATTCCTCATCCTGTGATACTAACCGTGGCGGAACCAAAACGATTTTGTAGGGGGTTAAAATTTTTAAACCAAGCGACCAACAATCAAGGGTTTACAGCCCCCGCTCCTGTTCCAACCCATCTTCTCGACCTCCCTACTGGAGTCAATGCGACGACCGGAACACCGCCGGCTGTCCCCCCACCGCCCCAGCCCCCTTGTTCCGCCTAGACCGCCGGCCTCCCTACCGGGGTCAACCGCCTCACGCCCGCATAATGTTCCGCCCTTGGATACTAAATAGTACTACTAATGTTGTATTTACACTTTCCATAAAATGCAATCAACCAGCCCTCTCTAAATATTCATAATGTGGCGTGGCGTGGCGTGGCTCTGAGGAGTTGATAAATTTCATGTCTAGTGATGGCTCGCTCGCAACTGTTGTCTGTTTGTAAAAATGGTTTGGATTTTTTTACCCAAAAAAATTAATGAAGAAAGAGAGGGAGATTGGATTGGATTGGACAACCAAATGAATATTAACCGCCAAGTAGCCAGAATTGTCCTCCTTCCTGACAAATACTACTAATTTTTTTTACTACGATATACATAATTACAATATGGTTTGGTTAGTTGTCCTCCTTAGACTTTCATAAATGCAAAACTACCAGCCAGCCTCCTCTGAATATTCATAATTGATCTGCCCCCCACCCCCAAACCCCAAGGACTGGACTAGATAATTTTCATGTCTAGTGGACGCTCGGCACCACAGTTTTGTTATAAAAAAAAAAATTAAAGGAAAAAAAAATATAGTGGTCAGGCAAAGAATTAGAATCGTTAAGGCAGTATTTGCACAAACCAAACAATATTGCAAAACTAGCAACTTTATACGTTTAAACCAATACCAATACCAATACAAAAAATAAGAATATATGCTTATACGTTTACGTTGTGCCCATATAGGCTGGCTACCAAGTAACAAGAAAGAAAGCCAAACAGACGGCTTGGCACAAAAGTAGTTCGTAGAGGAGTGCTTAAATAAGATTTCATAATCATCTTTCCACTTGTTATATATATATATATATATATATATATATATATATATATATATATATATATATATAAAGCCATCAATTAAGGCAGCAAAATGGTTAATAGACGTGGAAACATTCCTAAAATGGAGATGGGCGCAGCTGAACAACTTTGCATACCTTCGTTCACCAGTAATTTCAAGGTTAATGTTGATAGGAATCCATACAAGTATGCTTTGCAATTAATTGCAAGCCATTAAAGACGTAAAAATGAATGCACTCCAATTAGATACAAAAAAAAACAGTACAGTACAATTTTAGCAGATGATATTCCTCATCACTCAACAACTAGAGGTTAGTAGGAACAACTACAATTAAATTTGGTCCATATGTTCTCACCAGAAACTTGAAAAAGCAATTTTCCAAAAACAACACCATCTCCTTCAGAAATACTTACTATTTACGTCAAAGAGAAACAGTGAAATTAAATGCAAATTCATATGATGCAACCATTTTAAGTTACGTTTGTTTCATTTTTATCTCAAAAGTATAATTCAATTGGGACAAGCTTTACAGAGGGCAGGCAGGTACTAAAAAGTATGGCCGACACCCGACAACGAGAAAGTTGAAGGAGAAGAGATGAACGGTATATTTTTTTTATACAGAATGCTGGTCAAGTATAATGACCAAGCTTGTGTACATATTTGAACTAACTACATAATGATTAATGACTGTCTGGAAAATTGGTATAACTGAGGGATTATATGAACAAATGGAAGAAGCCCTAATACTGTAAACTATAAAAAAATAACAAAAGAACTCTTCTTATATAGTAATTTACAGCAAGCAAACCCATCAATTACAGATCCCGTCTGCATAATGGGCATGAACCGTGTCTCACCAGCCACTTATCAATGCAAGGTAGGTGAAACATGTGATGACATTGAGGCAAACTTCTAACGGTTTCTCCTAGCTGAAAATCCTGAATAATTAACAGTCGAACAAAGAAAGTGAGTTTTTCTTTACCATCAATCAATTATACTCCTATATCCTCTGTAAACCAGATGAACAATAATGGCAATACCTGAAGGCAAACTGAACAACAGACTTTTTCACCAGATGCATCCACATTGTTATCCCTAGTGATTCTGATCTTGGGGATTTTCTCAACCGAATCTCCAGCCAAACCTTTAGCCCCGCCAACATCGAAAATGTTTTGGACCTCCTCGAAGCTTGTTTCAACAGCACCCATCTGATCAATTAGCAAGTAAAGATGTAAGGAAATGAAACTAACTACACTGCTATGAGAGGTTTAAACACTAAGAAATTATGTAACAAATGACAAAATTACCTGACTCTGCACTGCACTTAGCATAGCTGGACCAATCCGCTCACGAACAAGTCTACCACTTAACAGGCTTGCAATGACATCAATCTGTAATTTTTTTTGAAGTTTTCATAAGCTATATATTTAAGCTAAAAGTTTTCCAAAATTGTATACAAGTTATGAAACGGCAGATTTGCCAAACTATCAACTATAGAATCCATCAATAATCAGTTAGCTACAGAAATGTTGCTCACCAGGTACAGAAAACAGCCAAGCCCAGACTCATCTGAATGCCATAGAACAAGAGATGATTCGAAGACCTCAATTGAGAAAACAGCACCAGATATGGCTCCAACTGCAGCCCCTCTAACAAACCCACTCTCAGTTTCTTGGCCTATCAGAGCTCCAGTCATGGCTCCTAATAAAGTACCGACTGCAGCAAGAAAACCATTTCATTCATTATTTTCAACTACTAGAAGACCAATGCAGCCGCTCCATTTATCTGCTTTAAAATTTAACAAGATACAAGATTTTTCAAAGAAATGAAGTAAAACAAGATAAATGTTCAAATCCAACACCTTTGAAACCTAAACAAACACAAATATCTCTTTCGAAAAAAATTGAAAACAAGGCCGTAAGATGAAGAAATTCAGCAATTGCGAACCCTAATACAAATATCATATCTTTTCTATTACGAGGAAAAGGGTAAATGATTGAGCAAAACCACAATGGCCCAATTTCGATTTATACCAAACCCACCCCATAAAACAAATTAAGATAATATTAATTCTTACAAAATAAATTTATAACGATGGGAAATTAAGGCGAAGCAACACAATATAAACATGAAAGAAAAAAACACACCTAATGCAAAGAAAAAGGAGAAGATCGCCGAGAATACATTCCCCAAGATCACAGAAACTGCAGAGCTGAAATATTCTTTTACCCTGAACGCCAAATTCGCAATTGAAAATGAAGAAATTGATGAAGATGAAGGCATAGGAGGAGATGGGTAAGCGTAAAACTCCATGGATTGCTGGCGATGAGATTTTGTTTAAAGAGGGAAGGAAGATTAAGGAGAATTGCTTAGATGTTAAGAAAATACGAAACGAAACGAAACCACATAAACCCTTGTATCTTTCTCTTGCTACACACCAAATTCTTTTTCTCAAACTTGTGGTTGATAGAAAATTTTCTAAGTAGTTAAAAGGGCACACGAGACATAGAGAGAGGGGTTTCTTTTGACAAATTTGAGCGTGTTGATTCTGGGGTTTAAATCAACCACCAATTACCTTTCTTTAATATATATATTCGATTTTCGGCAAAAATGACAAATATGCCACTATATTTGACGACTTTTCGGCTTTTGATAACTAAATTTTAAAAATATATAATTAATTGATTGAATTAATTAAAATTTTATAATTACACAATTATATCAAATTAATTAGATATTCGTTTATTTTTTAAAACAATCTCTAAAATAACATAATTTTAATAAAATATACAATTTTGTTAAGATCGAGATGTATGTATTAGAAATGTATTATGTACTATATATATATATATATAATTTTCATTTTGACAAGATTAGAGGAGTAGCTGATAAAAAAAATATTAAAATATTATAGGCTTATATTATACAAAATGTAAAACGTAATTACACATAAATATGATTAATGAGATTGAGAAGCTAAAAAGAGAGAGTTATGTATAAAGTATTTTGGTCTATATATGAAACTTTCATGTCATAGCCATTTTGACATTATTATTATTCTCTTTGATACTACTTCTTCTTTATAATACATACATACATACATACATTAATGTTTAATTAAAATCAAAATTATTATCTTTGCAAATTAAATATATACTCACTCTAAAAAAGAATTATTAAAAGTTAACCAAACAAAAAGAATTAATAATGAGTCTTTAATAATTAACCGCTATTGAGTACTGCTATACATATTTACAAATAAATACTTAACAGTATATCTTATCAAACCATATACTCCTATACGAAATATATGGTACATCATTTGAAACTTGTAACATTAATTCTTTATTTTTAGAAGTGCATGTGAATTTTTAGATAATTTATGATTAATGGAGTAGAAGTACTTAAGGGGGTCGGGGATAGATTTTTATCCCACCCCCACCCCCCACCCCCACCCCCCCACTCCCCTGCCCCCTGAATTATGAATATGATTCATTCGGTACTGTGAAGAAGATGGGATGGGACAGGACAAATAAATTAGGTTTGGTTTGGTTTGGTTTGGGTGACTTGAATACTACTACTAGTACTACAATGAATTAATGTAGTTAGTCCTCCTATTAATTAATTAGAGTACTTAGCGTGGAATTAATTTAATAATAAGTACGTACTCCACTGTAGTATGCATGCATGCATGTATCAACCAACAAAACACTCTTTCTTTCTTTCTTTCTACTCCATGCCATGCCATGCCCTCTCGTAACCATGCAAAATCTTTCCCAAATGGATAAAAAAGATTATATATATATGTTTGTTTCGTGTTTCTGCAAATTATTCTTATATATTACTACTTCTACTACTTATATCGATATATATATATATATATATATATATATATACCTAATAATATATATTATTAGGTATGAATTTTATCATTCAAATAATAAAATATTTTACTAAAATGGAATGAATTTTAACAAAAGGCCAGGGATTTGCTGCTTTGTCTTAACAATTAAACAAGTAAATTAATTAAATTGATGGAGACTGGAGAGCCATCATCATGTATATATGTATGTAATAAATACACAATTAAGGTTTTGAAAATAATAATAAATCTATAATTAATTAGTTCATAAATAAACATCAACTTCAATTCATATTAAGTTTGGAAAGGATGTAATATACATTTATTTTAAGTTTTGAGCAATATGTTGTTGTTGTTGTTGTTTTCTCCTCTTAATTAAGCTAGGTTCAACTAACTTAATTATTTACTGTATTATTATTGGCCAAGCTAGCTTTCGTGTACCATGCATAATAGTAGTAATAATAATAATAATAATAGCATATTTAAGGTACGCAACGCCAAGCCAAGCCATTGGTGACAGTACTTCCACCAGCTAGCTTACTAGGAGTTTTTGGGCTCCAAATAACTATCATTCATTCATTCATAGCACCATCTGGTGCTACCTACCTACCTTAATATATATATATATATATATTCTTTCTAACTACAGAGGCATTTGTTACGTACAAATAAGTGTACAACCGTAGCCGCAACTCGTTTTGAAAGAGAAAATGATCAGGCAATGTTTGGTTACCATTCCTTTGCATGTATGGAATTGTAATGACTTAAGGAATGTGAATGGAATAGAATATCATTCTCATTTTTATTTTTGATTTATCCATTCATTCCTTCAATAATAAAGTATTGTTTATATAAATTACATTATGAATAGAATGTGAAATGATTTTTTTTATTTTTTATATACTACAAACTTAATATGCATTTAAAATTCAAAGAAACACCTTCATGAAAAAAAATAAGCCTTAAAGCTAATACAAATAAACAAAAAGTAACATAACACGCACTAACAAACAATTATTCAAGCCAAGCCAAGCCAAGGTATATATATATAATTTTGAATCAAACACCACCTACACTTTTGAGACGATTGTTTTTAAAGTAGCCGAATAATAATAAATTAAATATAAAACCATGACATGATATGTCCTACGAGAGAGAAGAAATTATTACAACTTATATAATAGGCCTAAAAGTTTAAATTCACTACATTTTCAAATGTCTCCACGAAGTAAAGCTTGTACAAAATCATCTTTTTCATCATTGGACGCAGCAAAGAACAATATCATGATATTCTCATTATCGGCCATCTTTTTCGCAGCTTGATACTTTTGCACTTTGGAAATTCCATAAATACTGGAAAGCTCCTCATTGAGTTTCATTGCTCCATTAGATTGTCCTATCTTTTCCAAAGATCATTAAACCATAGAAAACAATTGTATCTCCACTTGGCAGCTTTTTCATGAACCTGCATACCAAAGTTTTACATAAGATTAAATTGCATATACTTTTAAGCTAAATTGTAACAGTCAATAAAAAACTCAATCTCATGCAAGAGAGAAGCTTTAGCAATAACCATACACGCAATACAGATTCATGCCCCAGCCGTATAAATTCAACAAGCCAATTACACACTGTTGTTATTTCAAAAAAAAATCTTCTCCAGAAGTCAACACAATGAAACTGAAGATGAAGAAGAGTCTTGAATACTTGAATTACCATAGAAGTGATCAAAACATGATCTGAAATTCTAGATAACAAGTTTGGCTAAAAATTTGATCCAAGTAGTAGTTATAAATGACCAAAGGTTATGATGATGTCTTCATATTATGATGCAACCTTATTATTCAACATGTCCTGTTTACAGGTCAACAAACATCTTATGTATGTACTTTTGAAAGCTCTAAGCCTCTAATGTAGCCCAATCACATGTACTTCTACGTAAAAACCAAACCAAAATGAATCTTATTAGATCTAGAATAGTAATATAAGATGGAGAATAAACTTCCAAAAGAAAGAAAAAAGTGATTGAACATCACAGAAACATGAGGATTCATATACGATTACACCCCATAAAGGTCATGGTCATGAATCCAATTCATATATGCACAATAGGTAGAATAATGCAAATTTTTAACGTTAAGAAGAGTGACCTCAGCATTGTCTAAATTAGTAACACTCTTTAGTGACCGTAATTATTCTCTCACATCACAATCAATTAGTACTAAACTAAAAGCAACTAACCTTATTGCAAAAGCAAATCTTAAAAGCAACTAACCTTATTGCAAAAGCAAATCTTATAATTATTTAGGATGTTTATGGAATCACAAGATTACTGATTTGGTTTCATGTAATTTCCAGAGAATAATAAACATTCACAAGATCACTTATTTTGGTTCATGAAATTTCCAGAATATATGCTATTGTGCAAAATAGTCTTATGAGTCCATGGTAAAACAGAATATATATTTTTTTAAGTGGGTTAAAGAGGGAATTGTTTGTATTACAAATAAATAAATAAATATGAGTACCAAACTAATACACCCTCCACCCTAAAATGACTGCCCACATTTTATTTTCTTGGTTAAATTTATCATTTCTAAAGTCAATTTGAATTGAATTACATTACACCCAAACAATTACTACCAAACCATTTGAATTGAATTACATTACACATCCCCCGTTTTGTCAACTAAATCCCTTTAGAACTCAAGATTTACATATGATGAAACAACAGTTGTTTAGGAATCAAATTACCTCCCCCTAATCTAATTTGATCTTTGGATTTATCAAATTTGTGTGTATATATCAAATAGGGAGAGTTCAACTACAAGTACAATATCAACTTATAGAAAATGGAAAGGAAAAGCCAAAGCAGAAAATAAAAGGAGTACAGTACAATTATCTACTTGTTAGTTATCTTTGAGTCAAATTATCAAACATTTAGAAGACAAAATGGAGGATACTCTAGCAAAACAAACAAAAACCCAAACAATTAATGAAATTAAACACGGAATTGAAAGAGTAGAGCATATATACAAATACATATAGACCGAGAATGATAAATCTAGATTCAAACAAAATCGAAAGCTAGATTCAAGTGCTAATTATGGTATGTAGATCAATTGGATATGAGAAAGAGATCGGTGAAAATATTGAACGAGAATGATGAAGAGAACCAAATTGATAATACCTTTATTATCCTCTAGCGATTTGCTCGATCAATTCGATGTGAGAACGACATTGGTGCTAATTTGCTTCTTCGATCGGTGGGAGAAAGGTAGGGAGAAAAGGTATTGTGAAGAGAAGGTAGGGCTGATGATGAGAAGTTCGATCAACGGAAGAGGATAAAGTCGAACGAAGCCCAAAGGAATGAAATAAACCCATCTATTTAGAAAGGAATGAAAAATAACTTTCAGATTTGGAAGGGAATAACTAAAGGAATGGAATGCTCATTCCAATTAAGCAATCAAACACTTTTTAAGCCATTCCATAAGGAATGGTCATTCCATTCCTAGCTCATTCCATTCCATTCCCACCAACCAAACACAACCATACATGCTGCATACAGGACATGAGTATTTGTAGAGAGTTTCAACAGGAAAATCAATGGGTGAACAAGAACACATTCATACAAATTATAGGTCAGGTAATAATAGATGATGTTCTACACAAATTGAGCATAACATCATTAGATTTAGCCCCTAACAAACTGAGAGGAAACTGGTGCCCAGGACGTGATAAAATTACATCCTACATCACCAAATAAAAAAGTGTGGTGATTATGGATGGATGTGTAACACTGCCACAAGTTTACAACTATGTCAAAAAAAAAAATATACACAAATCGACGTCTACATGCTGCAATATCCACAACACCCCTCCCTTTATCCGCAGCATGACTTTTTAGTAATTATGAATCAATGTGTTGCCGAATGTGAATCTATCTTGATTAAGTTAAATCACATAACTGAATGATTTGTGCATTAGTCAAGTTGTCTGATTCACCATTGCTTGGCAAGGTATACTTTTCTTAACGATGTGGATCTCGATCAGCATACAGGAATTACTATTATGACCTAGCTCATATTCAGTACCATTTTTAATCATCAAACTACCTTCTCTTTTGAAGCTAAGTTTGAACTTTATAATAGATCATGAAAGTTCATAGGTGTAGCTCAAGTCTTGAAATTTCAATACTTTTCTACAAGTAAAGAAAATTACCTTTTGCAAGCTGAATTAAGCCGCACACGTATCCATTTTGTAGCGGACCATTTGTTCCCTTCCATAACACACCACATCCACCTAACAAAGACACAAAATTCACAACTCAAATTAGAGCAAAAGGAACACTCGAGAAAAACTATATTCAAGCCAATGCAGAGATCTTAATGACAAAAATGAAACTCAGCACAGAGAAACGTGCCCTCTTTCCAAATCAGCAAGATCAAGAATTCTGTGCAACATACATTTCAAATCAGTGTAAAAAGAACTTAAACTAACCATGCAAACTTGAAGGATCTATAATTGCATCAGGCTTCATGCTCCAGAATAAAAATGCATCACCCATCTTTGGTTTAACAGATAATCCTCCTTTCCCACAGTCAGATAGCTCATTCCACCAAGGAACAGCACTAAAATTACCTTTAGCAGCAGGAAAAACAGTCTCTCCCCCTTCTTCAACCTCTGATCTGTAAAACAAAAGCAATAATGTGTGTCAGAGAGAGAGAGAGAGAGGGGGGGTGTCAAGTCAAATCACTATACGCCAAGTGAGGTCCATAAGGAGATGGTACTTACAGGTACATAAGAGCTACCCGTAGCTAAACGTTGTCCTCCGTTCCTAGTGTTGAACTCATCAAGAAAGTAATCATAGTTAGGCTCATACTTTTGGCCCACTTCATAGTGGAGAATTTGAAGTCCTTCCCCATCCCCTATATGTTACAGAATGAAGACACATTAAATGTAACAACAAACAAGAATTCATTGTAAGCCAATAAGTTGATCACAGAAAATAAGACAACTTTTGCATCAAAAATAGTTAGCAGGCCTGTTCATTAGTAATTAACCTGCCCATACCGGACCGGACCGAACCTGAATCGAAACGGTTACAGAATCTAACCAAAATTGGGTATCGATACCGGTTGGACCGGTTAGCCGGTCCTGTACCGGCACGATACCGATTTTTACCCCTATTATACCGGTTGTTTTTTTAAATGAGAACTCAAGCCTTGCTGCGGATTCATGCCAAGGATAAGCCCAAATTATTTTTTTAGAGGAAAAGTTAGAAGACATAGTAGCAGAACTTATTTATGAGAAACCCCAAATTTGGTAAATCAGAATCAAATAAAACTCCAATCTTCTTTGCAAATTTCGCAAAAGGATAAACCTTCCAATCAAAACCCCAATCTTCTTTGCAGAATTCGCAAAAGGATAAACCTTCCGATCAAAACCCCAACATTACTTCACAAAAAGTCAAAAAAGATAACCGAGAAATATTTGATGGGCTGCTAATGCTCGTACCTTTTAGCAAGAGTAACAAAACCCCAACATTACTTCACAAGAAGTAAAGGATTACTTCATTCTTCGCAGGCGCAACAGTAGACAGTGGCGTCGCAACGGGACTTTACATCCTTCACAAGGATTACAAGGCCGCCCATCAATCCACCTCTCAAAAGGTGAATCCTCTTTCCTATCCCCATTCTCTCTCTAAGTTGATAAGGGTTTTATGCTCTGTGTTTAATTTATCTCGGTACAACCACCCCGGTTCAGTATATACTGAACATGCCAAACCCCTCCCATTCCCGGTACCCAGTATATACCGGTTCTATGTACCGAACCAGAATCGATTATTATTTGTCTCGAACCGGCCGGTTCAAACTTGTTCAGTTTCCCTAAAAACCGAAAATAACGAAAGTTTTGCCCACCCCTACTTGGCATTTTCCAAGTTTTACTTGAATTGAAAGAAATTGAATCGAACTAATTGAAGTTCAGTATATAAACACCATAAAAAAGGAAATTTTCAATAGAGAACTCAAAAAAATAATAATTAACTGGATCCTACAGCTCTAAATGAGGTAGTGGCAATAGTGTGACAGAGTTGATACAGAGGCTAGATAAAAGGGGAGCAGTGGTACGACTTCTAATAGGGTTGCAGGTGAGTCAAGCTGTTCATGAACAGCTCGTAGCACAGTTTGGTTAGCCCAGCTTGAACTTGATCCGTTGCGACAAACACAATAAATCAACGCAGAAAGATAAAAAAAATAATACAAAATTTTACGTGAAAAACTAAATCGGGAAAAATTACGAAGAAGGTAGAAGAAATCTATTAAATAAATATCTGAAGAGTACACGATAAAGAGAAAATTCTGAGAATTCTTAGAATGTTTCTGAATGTCTCTCCTCCAAAATCCTAGCACCTATATTTATAGGTCATAGGAAAATTCATAACTAAATTGGATTAAAAATATTAAATTGAGTATAGGTAGAAAAGATAACTTTCCTAAGACTAAAAAGAATTCTAGGTAATCCCTAAATCAAAATCTAATAAGGATTCATGTTATACCCAACATGATCATTATGTAAACAAATCGAGTTTGAACTCAATTTTTTGGGCTAGTAAACAATCCAAACTTAAACATTGTAAAGCTCAGCTTACTAAAGCCAAGAAATCAGCTGGACATCTCAACTCGGTTGAGCTCGTGAACGTTAAGTATAGTTAATAGTTATTTTAGGAGTTGGTATTTGCAAGTAAGTGAAATCTGTTGGTACTTACGGTTTATGTATATTATATGGATTTCAGTAATGAAAAATACAAGAAGAAATCTTTTTCAAAATAGGGCTTTGCTCAAGTGGAGGTTTGAATCTCCCTACAGTGAATCACACAGTCATCTGCACCCCCCCCCCCCCCCCCCCCCCCTCTACCCTCTACCTCTAAGTGGGTAGCCTCTATTTCTCATTTTTGTTTTATTCAAAATGGGTCGTGTCGTGACAGAGGACTGTCAAGTACGCAAAACCTGCTGTACTGTACCCCTCACAAAAAATTCAACCTCTTTATTACCTATACCATAAAAATGAGGAAAGTTGCGTCTTGAAAATTTTCTATTTAACAAACTTCATCACAAAACACCACCCAATGATGATACATACCAATCTCAATTCAGTAAATAGTAGGTTCACGATACTTGTTAAAGACTATCAAAATAAATAAATAAATACCTATCAAAGACCTAAAAATACGGAGAAAATCATCACAAAGCTATTATGGCCCACAAGTTTGGACAGTGAATACATTCCAAAACAATAATATCATCCATCCCACAGATAAATGAGAGTTCGTTCTATTTCCACTTCTACACTTTGTTCTTAAAAAAGTAGTTAACTACCACTTTGTTACTTGAGTTTAATCAGCATAACTCATAAAGAGAATTTTCCTAGACATAAACTAGCAAATAGTGTCGACCAAGCTCAAAACAAAGCCCTCTCGTGATCCTTGAAGCTGGAACTTGCTGGGTTTTGTTTCACTATACAACCTATCAAGAAAACTAATGGCTAAATGTAATGACAGATCACCAATGCATGAAGAAAGAACCTATGAGGAGGAAATGGTTGACAAGTAGTTCGAAACTGCATACCTACGCGTAAGAAGGTGAAATCTGCAATTCGTTTCTCAATGTTTTGTACTGTTTTATCACGTCCTCTAGCCAGACATGTTACAGAACCCGTCCGCACCTTGCATGTACAATTACCTCAGAAGTATAATAAGCATAAATTAAAAACAAAGATAATAAGGTGATAAAAATGTAAAGGTTTAAATATTTCATGTCCAACTGTATTAAAGAAGAGAAATAGGAAGTTTAACACCTGCTATCTTTGCTTTTCCCAGTTGCACTGTCAACAACCCTTGACTTTCCCATATGAGGCTTAGCAAGATTGATTAGATACTCACAGTCATCCTTCGACTTCACAAAGTAAGTGTATACAAAATTCAGTTTGCTGAGGTCAAAATCAATTATACATCCATTGAACAAAAACATAAAGTTTATTAGTGGAACATACATGCAAGCTGCCTTTTATATAATTTAAAATGTGGAACTGAGGTGTATTTAACATGTCAAACAGGGTGATTAGCATCTTAATCATGATTACAGCACATCAGATCTTTAAGGATATTAGTGAGAAACGAACGAAAAACCTTGATGAATCTATGTGCAATACGAAAGTCGAAAACCATAAATTCATCGATATCTAATTTTCAAACTTACGTGAACTTACTAAAGTTGGCTACACGTTTAAGGCTTTCATTCTACACAGACAATGCAATTCAATCCCTGATTTCAAGTGTCCATCAATCCCAATTTTAACTGTCAGTCGGTGGTAACCTCTCACGAGCTATACTGTAGTAACAAATCAAGGTTTATAAGTGCATTAATAAAATCAAACAAAACACACATTTGAGAAAATTTAATTCCCAATACATACAAGATTATTACTCAAACACATCCATAAAAAAAAATAAACCTTTATATGAAAGCAAAAAAATAGAACATATTTACAAGTAAAAACAGGATTAAAATCTTTAAAAGCAGAAACTAACCAGAAAATTATGATCGATCGGCTCTAGGCTCCCAAGAGATGACTTAATTCAACCCCCTCCCATCATCTCCGTGACTTGAACAACATTCGAATATAGCTACAGCAGATCAGATCAGTACAATTCATAGAATAAAAAAGAAGAATTAATAAATTAATCTGAAAGTAAGTTACCTGGCCACAGAATTGTGAACGATGGAGCTGAGTTTCGATCGAGAAATGGGAGAAGAAGTGGTCGGAATGGAGGGAATTCCGAACGCGAGGAGAATGAGAAGGAAGGAGGAAAAACTGACGAGTGTAGCTAAGGAAGTTTTCCGAGACGGAGCTCGAAGGTGCCTCCCTTTCATCACCATTGCCGTAAAAAGCTTGGAAAATCGATGAAAAGAAATCTAGCCAATCGAGAGTGTTAACGCCAAGATCTTTTGTCACGTCCCAATC
The DNA here is from genome assembly GCA_020205615.1 of Panax quinquefolius. NCBI lineage: Eukaryota > Viridiplantae > Streptophyta > Magnoliopsida > Apiales > Araliaceae > Panax > Panax quinquefolius. Next base: position 1,048,285 of record CM035163.1, on the reverse strand, counting down.
ACGTAAAACGTCCTGATCCTGCAACGTAAACACAATGAACACCACAAGCTTGACGGCGGTTCCGTCGGGGGATAGCTCAGGCGTGAGAGTCAGTATACGAATTCACAAGGTTTATCGAAAACGGAGGCTATATCGCCTGATGTATTGATATAAAGAAATAATAATAATAATTCTCTATGTGTGTGTGATTCTGAATGATGAAGGGTATGAGAACGTACCTCTTAGTGAAGACTTCCTTGCTAAGTTATACCCTCTTTGCCTGAATTACTGTGCCATCTACTAGTACCTGACACATCCCCTTTACGATGGGTCTGCTTGAATCATGTAGTTTATCCACTTGTCTTTTGGTCATTTATTACTTACCGCGCCAAATAGATTATGATCCCATCCACATTAATGCATGGCAGGTTATTTAGTCAACCGACATGCTTTTTCATCATTACAAGTCAAAGATGTAGATATTAAAATATCTAAAGGATTGATCCACTGACCTGACCCGGTCTTATAGGTTGAAATGAAAATAATATGATGACTGGGCTTAATGACTTTCATAGTTCAATAATAAAGGCCCGATAGAATAATTAAAAGAATAAGCCCAATACACTGAAGCCCGAAAGAGATAAAATATCATGACCCACATTGCCCCTAGTTTTTTGTTGAGCAGAATGTTTAATAAAAACTATAAACAATCCATGATATTTCTTGAGAATCAATAAATAACAAGATATAATTAAAAAACGTACCCATTTATCGCTTCACGAAATGAAATGAAAGGATTTAAGGCCCAAATCGAAAAGGCTCTATCCATTAAATACCCGGACCAAAGCCGGACGCTTCCCATTCAAATTCCAAATTATTACTAGCATTTAATGCACTGTCTTGAACAAGTGTAACAAATCGATATAAAGGATAACTTTACCAAATTTGACAGTTTTACTGTTCATTTGAAATTGAAACGCCTTAAACTTTCGATCTCTCTCTCTCAAAATCGTCACAAATGGCTTCCCACAACCCCGACGAGTTCCCCATACTTGTAACACCCATCACAATGGGTTCCACCAAACCCTAAATCCTCACGAGGGACTTGATCTGAATCCCAAACAGAAAACCCAAAAAACCCCCTCCGAATACTACTACGAGTATGGAGGCGATTCTCGCGTGCCACACTCCTTACATCATGGCGAAATTTGAACTAAAGAGAGTTCGAACTTCGGTTCCACATTCCGGATACCCGTGCGGTCGGGTACCCGATGCGGTGAAAGATGTATCAAGGGCACGAAGGATGGACCGGTAGTCCGGTGACTTTACTTGGAGAAGGGGTTCGTTTCCCCTTCACGTCTTTATAGTGACCCTCTTTGGGGTTCTTGGGTGTGGGATTTTCACTGGCGGTGCCAAACTCTTACATCCACATTCGGCCTTCGTGGCGCCTTCGCGTGAATTGGGCGTCGAGCCCTCCTGGACTTCTTCTTCACTTGTCTGAGAAGATAGTACAATCCGGGGAGAAGGGGTTCAAGGCCCTCGGCAAACATTCTCCGAAGTGCGGGAAAAATTTGATGGGCGTTCACTTGGTGAACACCCTTGACGAATAGGGGATGGCACGAGAAATGGTTTTTCGTCGAAAGGCCACGAGATTTCTTCTTTCTGAATGGGCAAGCGGCGAAAAAATATCTGCTTGACTTTGGAGCGTTTACGAAGAACGGGAAGTGGAAATGATGGAGCTATTTGACAACTTCCGAAAGAAAGAGTGGAAATATGGACTCCTCTCGAAGCGAGCATGGTTATATGACCGTAAATGTAAGTACCGACTTATTTCATATATATGTATATCTTTTGAAAATATTCTATGATATATAATTTTAACATAGAATTGTTTGATTTATGCGATATCTTTGATCGAATAGAGCTCCTTAGAAATAAAGGAGTTCGAAGATTTCTTAATCAGGAAGTCTTGAGGAAGCAATTGAGGCTACACCAACCGAAGCTATCCGAAGTAGATCGACACCGAAATTCATACGGATGAATTTCAAACGAAGAAAAGCAGAGGAAGAGGTTCTCGTACCGAAGAGACCCTTCATCCTCGACAAAAGAGGAGAGCTACCGAAAACCGAGTCGACCTCTCTCGTAACTCCTCCCGAACCCATACCAGAAATAGAACCAACCTCCAAAACCATTCCTCGACCAGGCGATTTACTTGATCGTCTGATCGAAGAAATATCTTAGGATCAAAAAATTAAAACAAAAATAACCCCTTTAATCGCCAAGAGCTCGGGGTTCCTCGGTCTTGGTCGTTTCCACCCTTCGTGCCCCCTGGCAGAAATACAGATCGAAGAGGGCGGTGACCGGGGCGAAGGGATTCCGACGCTATCTAGGAAGAGAAAGCGTCGCTCTCGATAACCACCCTAGTTACGCCTCTACCTTCATCAAAAAAGACCCACTCCCGATAAATCTCCCGTGAATCGAAACTATTCACGCAGACCTACACCTCCCAAACGGCCCACTCTCTCTCTCTGAAAAGACCGAGACCTCTCCCGAACGGCCCGGTCGTTCGAGTCAGAGTTATCATCTTGGAGGTCATGGGATCTCCGAAACCACATGGCCCGAGTTCAACGCCTTGACTTTCCTTTGACCTCTTGAACTTTCGTTCGGCACCTGGCGACCACCGGTTCGATGATCATCATGCAGACGAAATCTTCTCGACGAGGGATGAGTTATTTGGCCAAGGTAAATAACAATCACTTCTTCCTCTACATCTCTATTTTCCTTTGAGCATTTTAGACGTTTGACTTGAATATTTTGAAAATATGCGGGCTAATCTTTGTCTTGAGACGGCTGCGTCAAGAGACACATAAATGGAGAGGCCGAGGAAGATTTCATGCGACAAGAGATAAATATCTTTGAAATCGACCTTGGGCCGAGAAAGAAAGCCGGTCGTGAAGATGCTTTTCATACCATCAATGGTCTTGAGATAGAATTGGATCGGGCTAAGATGGATTTGAAGACATCGATGATGAATTAAGAGACCCACGAGGATGGGTTGGGCTGCGTCAAAACCGACCAACAAACTCGACCAACTGAATCTTTGGTTTGGTTGAAGAGAACTTACTCTGAAGGCGAAAAATGAGGAGTTTTCTTGACCAATCGAAGCTTAGTCCTACACTTGGTGAAATTTGAGCGAGGATTGAAGATGAAGCTTAGAAGGCGTAAGGCCCAAGCGTCAAGCTCCGCCGTAAAATAAAGGACCTTGAGGGGCGAGGCCTGATACGGATGAAGAGCTCCGGAAGCGCATTCGAGGCGGATCTGAGGACTTCGGATGAACTTAATGTTGAGATCGTGAAGGTTTATTCGGAGGGTATGAGGATTGTCGGAACGAGGAAAAGAAAAGCTATCAATTTGCTTTCAATTTGGACTCGGCATTACTTTCGATTCAGATGATGAAGGCGGTGCTCAAGATCTATCATGTTTTTGGTTACATGTAAATATTTAACTACTTTAAACTTTTCATGTTCATGTAATTAATTTATAATTGACTTAAATGAAATGAGCATTTTATGTTTATTGATAAATCTTTAACTGTCTTGATTATGACTTCTGTTCCGATCAGTTTCTTGTCAATAATTTAGTATCAATAAGCTGAACTGATGAATTAGATATGGCATATAACGATTAACTTATGCGATGAAGTGAATTGAATTTTCTGAGACGTTGAACTTAAGCGAACTAAATAAACTGAACTCAACACTTAAACAAAATAAATAACTTATACTCATCGGTACCGAAGAGTGAGATCAGTCATATGTGACGTAAATTTGGACGACAAATAGATAAGAACCAAGATATAAGGATTAATAGTGACCATTGACTTACCACCCTGATAAGATCAATATAGGACCAAAAGGACCTGGGGCTACCATCGAATGGCCAGCGAGTCCTACCATACCTCCTTACACCATAGTGACCATCGGACAAATAGGACCAGTGACCATTGACTTACCACCCTGATAAGATCAATATAAGACCAAAAAGGACACAGGGGCTACCATCGAATGGCCAATGAGTCCTACCATACCTCCTTACACCATAGTGACCATCGGACAATAGACCCGGGACCGATGACCATTGACTTACCACCTGATAAGATCGATATAGGACCAAAAGGACCTGGGCTACCATCGAAAGGCCAACGAGTCCTACCATACCTCCTTACACCATAGTGACCATCGGACAAATAGGACCAAGTGATAAATTGTGGAAAAGTGATCTTTTATTAATATCAAACAATTGTGTATGCAGACTTAGATGAACGGCTTAATCTTTATTGAAAATACTTAGAAGCTGCCAAACGTACGCCAAGTATTCTTGATCTCGGAACCATCGAGTGCCTTTAATCGATAAGTACACGGCTTTGGTACTTGATCACTTCATATAGCCCTTCCCATTCGGCGTTAGCTTTCCCATGTTTTTGAGGCGTAGAAGCTTGGCTTCTCTAAAAACGAAGTCTCCCACTTGAATCTACGAAGTTTGACCTTGTTATAATGTTTGGCCACCCTTCGTTGATAAGCGACCCGATTTGATTAAAGCTTCCTCTCGACTTCGTCTAGCGAGTCCAAGTTAGCTTTCAGGTCCTTCATCGTTGTAGATTTCTTTGAATTGACTTACCCGAAGACTTGGAGATCCGATTTATTTGGGACTAAGGCATCGATTACCGTAGGCTAATCGGAAGGCGAATCCCGTAGTAGTCCTTGGTGTAGTTCGGTATGCCCACAAGACGCTCAATGATTCTTACGGCCATCTCCCTTAGCTTCATCCAATCTACGCTTTCCGCTTAAGATTCGGCGTCATGTTGGTTACCTCGACTTGCCCATTCGATTGTGGATGAGCCACGAAGTCTTCTTGTCTTTGAATCCCCAAATCGTTCAAAAATTCTTCAAATTTTGAACCTACGAACTGGCGTCCATTGTCCGATATCAATACCTTAGGGATCCCGAAGCGAAACACCACAGACTCCTTTATAAACTTTAAGCACTCCTGTTCTGTTATCGACCGAAGTGGTTTTGCCTCTACCCACTTAGTCATATAATCAATAGCAACTATGACGAAGCTAACCTGACCTTTAGCTTTAGGTAACGGTCCCAATATATCCACCCCCCAGACAGCGAAGGGTATAGGAGATAGAATCGAGTATAACTCTTCCGGTGGCTGATGTGGGACCGGACTATTGAGCTGGCATTTTTCGCATTTCTTGACGTACTCTGTAGCTTTCTTTGAAAATTGGCCAATAGTAACCTTGTCAAAGTACTTTATGTGCGAAAGACTTGGCGACCATATGATCACCGCAAAATCCTTCATGAACTTCCCAAGAAGCATACTCGGCTTGGACGGAACCAAACATTTCAATAATGGTGAGGAAAATGCCAATCGATAGAGATCCCCATCAATAAGACTAAAATTAGTACTCTTGTATTGATCTTCTTTTCACAACATTTGATCAGGAAGGAAGGACGCCATCCGCCAAATACTCGATGTAGGGGTCATCCAACAATTTGTTCGGCCGATACACATCAACGCTTCGTCTTTGAACACTCATTTCTTTGTAAAATTTCCAAATACACCGATCCATGAAAAACACATCTCGCATCTGTAGTGGCGGTTTAAACAATGCATCGGCGATGAGAATTGTCGTTCACGCTCTATACTCTGAAACTCGTACGAAGCGAAAAATTGAAGTTGATCTCTTAATTCCGCCAGATATTTGATCATTCGGGTTCCACGAGCTTCATAATCTCCCGACAGCTGTTTAACGACCAACTGAGAATCACTATAGATAATCAACTGTTGGACTTCGAGACTCTTCGCTAATCGGACACCTGCTAACACCGCTTCGTACTCAGCCTCATTGTTCGTTGCTTTAAACCCGAATCTGATGGCCTGCTGGACTTTGAATCCTTCTGGACTTATTAAAATAATTCCTGCTCCACTTACTACGATCGTCGTAGAGGATCCATCTGCATCTGGTCCACGCCCGACCTCTTTGAAGAAGAACGGCCTTCTTTCGATCAGAAGATTCAGCTTCCGGTAACTCCGCATCTGCTTCGGTGAACGAGCATTCTACCATAAAGTCAGCCAGGGCTTGGCCTTTGATGGCAGTTCGGGGATGATACTCGATAAAAAATTGGGATAACTCCATAGTCCATGCTGCTAGTCTACCCGAGACTTCTGGCTTGCCCATCACCTTCTTCAATGGTTGATCCGTGTAGACGACCAGGAGTCGACCTTGAAAATACTGCCGAAGCTTTCTACTGGCAATTATTAAAGCAAAGGCAAATTTCTCAATGTTTGGATACCGTTTGACATCTCGTGGGGCGTGGTGGACATAATAGGCCGGATCTTTGCTTCTAATCGATCTCTCGAACCAAAAGCGCTCCAATCATGCAAGGAACTTGCCGCGAAGTCTACAAATATAAAGTCTCTGCTGGGACAGGCTTTACCAATAAAGGAGCCGAAGACAGATACGTCTTTATACCTTGGAAAGCGTCTTCACACTCGGAAGTCCACTGGAACGTCTTCGCATTCTTCGGTCCCTTTAATGTGTCAAAGAAAGGAAGACATCTCTCTGCAGATTTGGCGACGAACCTCCTTAAAGCCGCAATCCTACCAAATCGAACGACGAACGTCTTTGAATGACCGAGAGAGTCTTCATGTCGAGGATGGCTGGATCTTCTCTCGGATTGGCCTCGATGCCCTTTGGTGACGGATAACCCAGAAACTTTCCAGCACCAAGGCCGAAAGTACATTTGGCCGGGTTAAGCCTTAGTTGACGATAACGAATAGTTTGAAAGCACTCCTCCAGATCGTCCAAATGCTTCCGAATTTGCATACTCTTCACGATCATGTCATCTACATAAACCTCCATGTTCCTCCCCAGCTGCCTATCGAATATGAAGTTCATCATCCTTTGGTAGGTAGCTCCAGCATTAATGAGGCCAAAAGTCATTTTTGTATATGATACACGAGCGGTGTGTAATGAACGTTTGTCTTTGGAATGTCTTCTTTGCATGTGGATATTTGATGATAACACAAAAAAGCATCCATAAAACTTAGTAATGCATACCCGAAGTGGCATCGATTAGGCGATCGATATGGGCGGAGGATAAAATCCTTCTGACGAAAGCTTTGTTGAGGTCGGTGTAGTCGATCTGAACCCGCCACTTTCCATTATGCTTTTGCACCAATACTGACATTTGCTATCCACTCGGGTAATCAATCTAAGTAGATGAAGTCGTGACCCGAGCAATTTCATGACCTCTTCATCGATGATCTTTTGACGCTCTGGACCAAATATCCGCCTCTTCGTGACGGCGGCTTCTTGAAGGATCTATCTCCGGTTTATGCTCGTGAACCTTCCGGCTAACTCGAGGCATGTCTTGTGGTTCCCATGCAAAAATATCAACATAACATCGTAAGAGTTCCATAAGATTAGTCCGAAGAGGTTACGGTAGGCTGAACCAATCTTCACCGTCTTGTCCGGCTTCCGATGATCAACTCGATCTCCTCTGTCTCCTCCGTGAGAGGATTACCGAGGGTTCGAGCTTTCTTTCTCGGTGAAAGGTTCGATCTCAATTGTCATCGTCTTTTTTACGTTTACTAACCCCATTCCGGATGAAATAACAGCGTTTTCGATAACATCGTCGGGCGGTTTAAATCACCCATCACTTCACTACTCCATGCGTTGTGGGGAATTTGATTTTGAAATGTGGGATAGAAGTCACGACTTGAAGGAGTCATCGATGTAGTCTTCCCAAAATGGCGTTGTAGGTAGAATCCACATGCACAACATAAAATTTACTGAGTTATCTCCACTGGCGAGGGGCCGTCTTAGAAGATAACAGGGGAGTTCAATAGTGCTGCCACTTTGACCGGTCGTTCTTAAAACCATATATAGAGGAGCCTCTGTCCACCTCCATTTTGTGTCCATCGAGATCGTCCTCTCCGGCGTATGGGCATAAAGAATGTCCACCAAGATCCATTATCTATCATCATGCGTTTCGTCCATCGAGCCTACTTTGCTTGTTTGTGATCACCAATGCCCCTTCATGCGGTTCGATGGGCTCCGAGGGATAATCCGCATCCGTAAACGATATAACGGTTCCTGGAAAAGGCCTGTCGATCTTGAGTAGTATATTCATTATTGACATGGCCGAATCAAGATAAAACCTCCTCTTCTTCCTACTAACTTCCCAGCAGACCCACGGTTATTACATCAACGACTTGCCTTGGCGGTGGTATGGGAGCATTTTGAGTGGGTGGTACTTGAACCGTTTGAGCAGTGATTGATAACTCAATTTGACCTTGGCGGTCTTTCGACCACATATTGAATCAATGGCCGCTTTTAATCTTGCTCTCTACAAAATCCTTTAAATTACAACACTCATTAGTGTCATGACCAGCAGCTTGATGATAACCACAATATTTGCGAGGGTTGCCGTGTCCCGTTTTGTAATTATCACGAGGTGGTTCAAAGAAAGGCTGGTTTCGGATCCGATCCAAAATTATCGACCTTTCTGTATTCAATTGAGTGTAGACTTTATTAACCTTCGGGGTTGAAACAGGTGTACGACTGCTGCCTTGTCGCCACGAGTTACTGTACTTCTTCGAACTACCTTCCACCCCTTGGTTGTACCCTCCCACTCTTTTCTGATCAACATCGGTCTTGGGAACCTCTACCTCCTTTAATTGGCTCAAAGAAGGATTCTTCAGACTATTCATAGCCTCTTCTACAACAATATAGCCCTCTGCTTTGTCGAAGGCTTCTTCCTTTGCTTTGAGGCTTTTCGGATGGTGAAACATCAACTTCTTTACCAACTTCTCCGATTTAACCAGATCTAACCCATTCGAACAACCCAACACTTGGAGATCATTAAGATCGGATACTTGTCAAACCGCTTCCTAAACCTCTTTACATATTGGCTAAAGATTCATTGGTGAACTACTTGGGACTGTCTTAAAGAGCACTGTAGAGCTTTCCCCTTCTTCTATTTGCTTCAAAAGCGTCGTGGAACTTATCACAAAGTTCGGTCCACGAGGAGATAGAATCCATGGTAAAGTCCCCATCCACCGTCTGGCGTCTTTTCTCAAAGTAGTGACAAAAGTGTGACACTTGGCGAAAGATCGGTGAAGTCGTAGTAATCCATTAGCCGGTTGAACGCTTTGTTATATGTCATAAGGATCTCCCGACCCATCATAGCTTTCCATACGAGGCAACTTTTTGGTAACATCCGCCTTCTCCTTGAGAATATCGGAGGAAAAAGGGGCGCCTTCTTTCCGGAAGTATCCTTCACCTGTTGGACCTCAGCCAATTGTTTTGAGTTCTTTCAACTCCTTTACCAGAAAATCAACACCTTCGGGTTGTGATGAGATCTCCTTCTCCTGGGCGACGTTAGGCCTTGGAATGGATCGACTTTTCCTGCCGATCTCAACGCCGCTTGCATGGGGACTTCTTGATTTATTAGGTCGTATAATCTCATCCTCACGATGAGAACGGTTGTGACGGTATTCTCCCCTTGGGTTTACGCACAATTTCTCTCGACACGCTTCTTCGCCTTTCATCGTCGCGATGAATTGATCCCACGACCGTCGATTGCCTTCTTGAGGCCAAAGGCGTTCGCTTCTCGATCTCCTCCTACTGCGAGAATGATCCCTGAACACACGTATAGAATGTTCCGGCTCCTTACCCTTCCGACGGGTACCTCCTTATGCTACTCAGTCCTTCGAATGAATATGGCTAGATGCTTCGTCCCTCAACTCATTCACCAAGCATCTGTTCGGCTATATCTTCCTTTGTTTTAACAGAACCTCCAAAGCCTTATCTCGCTTCGTCGCCATCCTCGCCAACTTGGTAGCTCTGGTCTTCTTGACCACTTGGCGATGAGTCCCGGTGTCGTGAACCGCTCACCCGTTCTGATTGGGATCACGCCCTTATCGGCGTTGAAAACCAACTTCCGTCTGGCTCCCCGTGGATCTTGAGACGAAGTTCTTACGAATTAATGCTTAGAAGCGTGTGCTCTCACGAGCACTTTTAGAAGGACCCAGGCGATCCTTTACTGAAATACGAGGCAGTGATGAACTAACAGCCATCGCCTGCCCTTCCGGTGTACCATCTCTACTCCTCATCATCTTTCGAAGCAAATTTAAACAATTGTGATTGAAAAAAAGGCCCTCCTTCTAGCGCCAATGTTAACGCCAAGATCTTTTGTCACGTCCCAATCACGTAAAACGTCCTGATCCTGCAACGTAAACACAATGAACACCACAAGCTTGACGGCGGTTCCGTCGGGGGATAGCTCAGGCGTGAGAGTCAGTATATGAATTCACAAGGTTTATCGAAAACGGAGGCTATATCGCCTGATGTATTGATATAAAGAAATAATAATAATAATCTCTATGTGTGTGTGATTCTGAATGATGAAGGGTATGAGAACGTACCTCTTAGTGAAGACTTCCTTGCTAAGTTATACCCTCTTTGCACAATTATCGTGCCATCTACTAGTACCGACACATCCCCCCCACTTTCTCGATGGGTCCCCTTTAATGCATGTAGTTTATCCACCGTCTTTGGTCATCACATTACTACCGGCCAAATAGATTATGATCCCATCCACATTAATGCATGGCAGGTTATTTAGTCAACCGACATGCTTTTTCATCATTACAAGTCAAAGATGTAGATATTAAAATATCTAAAGGATTGATCCACTGACCTGACCCGGTCTTATAGGTTGAAATGAAAATAATATGATGACTGGGCTTAATGACTTTCATAGTTCAATAATAAAGGCCCAATAGAATAATTAAAAGAATAAGCCCAATACACCCGGCCCAAAGAGATAAAATATCATGACCCAACAGAGAGATACATACATACGGTGGTGAAGAAGAGATAAGTGAAATGGTGTTTCGTTTTCAAGTCTTTTTCTTTCCATCTTTCTTTCTTTCTGTGTGCAATAGGATAAGTGAATTTGGACTCCTAATTCTAATTTAATGGATAAGTTAGAATTGTGTTTTTTATAAATTAAACTTGTTTCTATTGCTATAACCAATTAATTATAACCCTGCTTCTTCTAAGTTAGGGAGATCTTACTAGTAAAATTCTTGAAAAAAGAAATGTAAAAGAAAGAGGGAAAAAAGAAGAAGAGGAAATTATTACTCCGGTAGTATGTTTCCAATTAGAATCACGAGATGGTAGTAGTAAATTACTCCATCAGCTTGTCGGTTAACCACCCCGAAAATCGTGACTTGGGCCCAAAACACTGCTATGAATCATCAGCTCAGTAAAAGAAACAGTAATGTTTGTTGTCTTGTCATATGCTCGAATTTGTTGTCGTTTCAACTATACTTTTGAGCTTATGGGTTTATAAAATACCTATTCATAATATACCTTATAATTTGTTTTCTGGCTTTTGGCTTTTAGGAATGTTGACATTCTTTTCCCCTTATGTTATTCTATCCTATGCATGTAAAAGTGACTTATGTACTCTCTAGTGTCTGAAAAGCAAGGGCCACAGGGAACTGGAACTAGTATTGCCAATGCATTGGAAGAAACAAAAAATTATTTTACATAATATTAAGGTTTGTCGCATGACGGCATCCCCTTTTGATGCTTATTTATGATAGTTGATTATACATACATACATATATATATATATATACACACACACTACAAATTTGCTGTTTTCGACTTCTAGGGTAGCTACATAAGTCACTCTTGAGGTTTAGCCCTGTGCAAGCCTCTTTATTGTTGAGAGTTGCTAACGCTGCTATATGATTGAGAATTTAGTTTTTATATTTCTTATTTAGATGTATAACTCTGTAGAAATGTGTGAGATTCAGGACAAGAAGGACAGTATAAGTTAGATTCGTGATTTATATGAGTTAGATTTATGTCATTATTCAATATGATAAGCAATGGCATTACCTTCATGTTACAAAACAAAATAATATATCACTGATGACGTATGGTAGCTAAACATTTTATTCATGTTTATTTTTTTGACTTTCTATTCAGGTATAGATACCTAAGATCGTCTGAATGTATGTTAACATAAAACATTGATCCTGCTTCGGATATTATATCAATTACGGCATATCATCATTAAAAGAGCCAAAGAAAAATGCAGGTCATCTACATAAGAGAGCAACTGAATATTCATAGCCTCAAGTACAGAAGGATGCAGTAATAACACAATTTTAGAGAAAATATAAATCTAAATTGCATTTTAGGAGCTCAAAAAGAAAATATATATATATTGCAAATTTTGCATCTACTATGAGCTTTCATAAATTGTTGTTTCTGGTTAATTTAAGGTAACATATATATTGACTTCTGTTTTTCACAGTAGAGCTCCGTATCCACCGTATATAATGAAATGAAATGTCAGGATGGACAGCGCTTATTAAAACTTGAAATACGAATAATTTGTGGAATCAACTTTTAAATTCTTTATCTGAAACAGTACTACTTTTCTTCTTTAATCTGTCATCTTTAGGATCAAGTTCATATGCAGACATGAAAGTAGATATGAAGAAAAAATAAATTTATTCCCTTAATATGCATTTGCCATCAAACTGACAACCCATTAAGGCGTCAAACGGATCATCTTTTACATCCAATGTTAAGTTAGCCTCTAAACAAGGAGAGCCTGAAAGCTGTTTAGGATTTAACTTTATATAGGTTGTACTTCTTAGAACATGTACAATTTTCTGTTTAATGTTTACTTGCTTATCAGCTTATATGAGTTTTGCATGTAAATTTCATGATTACACCGTTTGCTTAGATGAATTATGTGCACACTTGAAAATTTTCATATCAATCGTGTAGTTGCCAAATACTGACGGAAAAGGAAATATAGAAGAAAAATTAGAATATTATACGTGTACTTATTTTTTTTATGTTCTGGTTCTTATTTCAGTGGATTAGTAACTATGTGTTTATCATATCATTTTAATAATGTTCTGTAGGAAGATTCCAAGTTCAAGGAGGCACTGAGAATTAGGAATCCTAAAAATAGGCTTAAGAAGGTTTTTGGATGCCTGCAAAAATAAAACCAAATGTGAAGGAGGTGATGAGCTTGAGGTCAAAGGCCAAGGGTCTGACCAACAAGTGATAAAGAATAGGGGTGGTTGTGGTGCTCAGCAGCCAAAACTTAGAATTGAAGGTATGCAAATGATTTCTGAATACAAGGAACAAAAAAGGAAGAATGATACCCAGGAGCAGCTTCCTGAACCTGTTGAGAGAAAACAACAACTTTCTGCAGAAAAGGTAAGTCATTATGATTTGGTTATTTCTGTCTTTATTTCCTCTCTGGGTGTTTCCTCTTATGGAGTTGTTTTTTGATTATATATCTTATATTGGTTTACATGCTTACCAGGTCCTTAGTGTTTTAAAAAGGATAAGTGATGAAGACTGCCAATTATTAGGCTTGGACCCAAAATTTGCTCGTCCAGATTGGATGATTCTTCAAGTTCTGCCAATACCTCCACCTCCTATGAGATCTTCTGTGACGATAGATACCTCCAGAAGGAGTGAGGCAAGCTACTTCCTGTTGCGCTCTGCATTTTTCTGGGGATCACGTATTAGTGTTCTTTTTTCCTCGAGTATATATAAAATCACTAGAAGAAATTACTTATCACGAAAAATAAAAGCACTCGAGTAGACTTCGTAGCTTTTATATAATTTTTAGGGTATGCGGTTCATAGGTGAATGCTGATTTCCTGTCAATTTTGACTACAGGATGACTTGACTCATCAGCTGGCAATGATAATTAGGTACAATGAGAATTTAAAGAGGCAGGAGAGAAATGGGGCACCTGCACACATAATCTCAGAGTTTTCACAGTTATTGCAGTTTTATATAGCTACATACTTTGATAATGAGTTGCCTGGTCAGCCAAGGGTATGGTCCTTGTGTTTATGCTTCTATACTTTGAATTTTCAACATTGACTCCGTAGATCATAGAAGTAACATTCAGACTTTATAGGCAACACAGCATCTAAGCAAATATGTAGTAGGCTGAAGGCAAAGGATGGACGGGTACGAGGTAACTTGATGGGCAAGCGAGTGGATTTTTCTGCTAGGACTGTTATTACACCTGATCCAAATATTAATATAGATGAATTGGGGGTTCCATGGAGTATTGCCATGAATCTCACATATTCAGAACCAGTAACTCCATTCAACATTGAAAGGTTTCTTATATTTCATGGAGTTTTCTGTCTTATACCTTTTCTTCCGGTTATTTTTGTTAATTGTCATAACGAGACCATGTACAGGTTGAGGGAGCTTGTTGAGTATGGTCCCCATCCTCCACCCGGAAAAACTGGAGCCAAGTATATAATTAGGGCCGATGGACTACGGCTTGATCTTCGTTATTTGAAGCAAAGCAGTGATCAACATCTGGAACTTGGATACAAGGTGATATCATATTACCTTCCTAGTGGTTAGTAATGAGGTATTGAGTCTTCCAAAGCTGGTATGTAACCTATATTATCATGATGCAGGTGGAGCGACAATTGTTTGATGGAGACTATGTCCTTTTTAATAGGCAGCCTAGTCTCCATAAAGTGTCCATTATGGGACATAAGATAAAGATCATGCCATATTCAACTTTCCGCTTGAACTTGTCCGTTACTTCACCTTACAATGCTGATTTTGATGGTGATGAGATGAACATGCATGTTCCTCAATCATTTGAAACTAGAGCAGAAGTAATGGAACTAATGATGGTGCCTAAATGCATTGTGTCACCTCAGGCAAATCGTCCTGTAATGGGAATTGTCCAGGATACACTTTTAGGATGCCGTAAAATCACAAAAAGGGATACATTTATTGAGAAGGTCATTATTACCTCTTTATTAGAACATTCTCTTTTGCTTTTTTTGGCTTGAAAATAATTGAGCTTACTAAGTCGTGATATATGATAGGATGTCATTATGAACATGTTGATGTGGTGGGAGGATTTTGATGGGAGAATACCTGCACCAGCAATTTCAAAGCCAAGGCCTCTTTGGACTGGAAAGCAAATTTTTAACCTTATCATACCCAAACAGGTAAATCTGTTAAGATATTCAGCTTGGCATGACTCGGATGAGAAGGGATGTATAACTCCAGGGGATACTCAAGTTCGAATAGAGAAAGGGGAGCTGCTTTCTGGAACCCTATGCAAGAAGACTCTTGGGAGTTCTGCCGGAAGCCTTATACATATCATCTGGTACGCACATCCTTGAACTTTTCTGTTTATATTTGGTGATCTGGTTTGTCTTATAACTTTATTTATTTCTCTGGATTTACTTTTTTGAATTCCTAAAGTAGCAGCCCATGTATTTAACAATCCAAGTTGTGAGAACATTTTATTACTTTTTTTTTTTCCATATATCTCACCTTTCAGCGTAGAATATAATTCTATTAATATTACTAGTGTTTTCTGATTGAAAAAATTCTGTGTCCAAAATTTTGTTTGAAACTAACTTAACTTGTTCATGTAAGGTATATTTGAAATTATGGTGAAAGGTGCCTGAAGTACTCTAGTCCTGTCTGAATAACTTCTTTAGCATTTTCTCTGATTAACTGGTTTATTGCATATAGGGAAGATGTTGGTCCAGATGCCGCGGGCAAATTTTTGGGACATACTCAGTGGCTTGTTAACTATTGGATTCTACAACATGGATTCAGTATTGGGATTGGAGATGCGATCGCTGATGCCTCAACCATGGAAAAAATCAATGAAACTATCTCAAATGCAAAGAATGAAGTTAAAAAACTTATCAAGGACGCCCATGAAAAGAATTTGGACCCTGAACCTGGACGAACCATGACGGAATCATTTGAAAATAAAGTTAACGCGGTCCGTAGTTAGAATCATTTAATTTTTTCTGTTTTTTTTGTTTGGTTTCACAACTCCTTGTTGAATTCCAACGGTCCTTGTGTTGCTTAGGTGTTAAACAAGGCTCGTGATGATGCTGGAAGTAGTGCCCAGAAAAGCTTATCAGAGAGTAACAATCTTAAGGCAATGGTTACTGCGGGATCTAAAGGAAGTTTCATTAACATATCACAGATGACCGCTTGTGTGGGGCAGCAGAACGTAGAAGGCAAACGTATCCCTTATGGGTTCGTCGACCGGACACTGCCCCATTTCACCAAAGATGATTATGGTCCAGAAAGTCGTGGTTTTGTGGAGAACTCGTATCTCCGTGGCTTGACCCCACAAGAGTTCTTCTTCCATGCTATGGGTGGTAGGGAAGGTCTTATTGACACTGCAGTGAAGACTTCTGAGACTGGGTACATCCAGAGACAACTGGTGAAGGCCATGGAGGATATTATGGTGAAATATGATGGAACTGTGAGAAACTCCCTGGGGCATTTGATTCAGTTTCTCTATGGGGAGGATGGTATGGATGCTGTTTCTATAGAATCGCAAGTGATGGACCTCATTAAATTGAGTAAATCAGATTTTTATGAGAAATACAGATATGAGATCCACGACCCTGAATGGAGACTGAGTTACATGTTGCCAGAATCTATTGAAGATCTGAAAACCATCCGGGAATTCTGCAATGTGTTTGATGCTGAAGTTCAAAAACTTGAAGCGGATAGGCACCAACTTGGAACAGAGATTGCAACTACAGGTGATAACTCATGGCCTCTGCCTGTTAACATCATGAGGCTTATATCAAATTCACAGAAGACTTTTAAAGTTGACTTTAGAAGGCCTTCTAATATGCACCCGATGGAGATTGTGGAAGCTGTTGACAAGCTTCAGGAAAGGCTTAAGATTGTTACAGGTGATGATTTGATAAGTTTGGAAGCTCAAAAGAATGCTACCCTCTTCTTCAACATAATGCTTCGAAGCACATTGGCTAGTAAAAGGGTTTTGAAAGAATACAGGCTTCCTCGCGAAGCGTTTGAGTGGGTTATTGGTGAAATAGAATCTCGCTTCTTGCAGTCACTTGTAGCTCCTGGGGAAATGATTGGTTGTGTTGCTGCTCAATCCATTGGCGAGCCAGCCACTCAAATGACTCTTAATACGTTTCATTATGGTGGTGTGAGTGCAAAAAATGTCACTTTAGGTGTTCCACGGTTGAGGGAGATCATCAATGTGGCCAAGAAAATCAAAACCCCATCTCTTTCTGTATATTTTAAGCCTGAAGTGAATGAGACATAGAAAAGTGCTAAGGAAAGGGCCAAGGATGTTCAATGTGCACTAGAATACACTACTCTGCGTAGTGTTACACAAGCTACCGAAGTATGGTACGATCCAGATCCTATGAGCACAATAATTGGAGAAGACCTTGACTTCGTCAAGTCTTATTATGAGATGCCAGATGAAGATATTGACCCTGCAAAAATATCTCCTTGGTTGCTTCGAATACAGTTGAATTGGGAAATGATGGTTGATAAGAAGCTAAGCTTGGCACACACTGCCGAGAAGATAAGTTTTGAATTTGATGATGATTTATCCTGCATATTTAACGATGACAATGCTGAAAAGCTGATCCTTCGTATACGAATCATGAATTATGAAGGTCCAAAAGAAGGATTGCTTGATGAATCTGCTGAGGATGATGTTTTCCTCAAGAAGATTGAGAGTAACATGCTGACAGAAATGTCTCTTCGAGGCATCCCAGGTATCATGAAGGTCTTCATAAAAAATCTTAAGATGAGCAAGTTTAATGATGATGAAGGATTTAAGCCAAAAGAAGAGTGGATGCTGGACACAGAAAGCGTCAATCTTTTAGCTGTTTTGTGTTGTGAAGATGTTGATGCAACTAGAACAACGAGCAATCACTTGATTGAAGTCATTGAAGTTCTAGGAATTGAGGCAGTCCGTCGGTCCTTGTTGGATGAGTTGCGCACTGTCATATCTTTTGATGGATCTTATGTGAATTACTGGAATTTAGCTATCTTGTGTGATACCATGACCTATCGTGGTCATTTAATGGCCATTACTCGTCACGGGATTAATCGAAATGACACTGGCCCCATGATGAGATGCTCTTTTGAAGAAACAGTGGACATTCTTCTTGATGCTGCTGTGTTTGCAGAAACGGATCACTTGAGGGGGGTTACGGAAAATATAATGTTAGGTCAGCTTGCACCAATTGGCACCGGAAATTTTGCCTTGTATCTCAATGATGAGATGCTAAAGGAAACTATGGAAATTCCACTACCTAGTTACATGGAAGGTGGCCTCGACTTTGGCTTGTCACCTGCTCATTCACCATTCGTGGGGTCTTCATATCACAAGGGCTCGATTTCTCCTAGTTATATACCAAGTCCAAATCAATGTCAATCACCTGTGACAGATGCTCAGTTTTCTCCTTATATAGGCAGGTTGAGCTATTCTCCTACATTTCCGCCAGGGTGCAATCCATCATCACTTGAATATAGTCCTTTCTCCCCCTCTCCGGTGCACAGCCTTACTTCCCCGGTTTACAGCCCCACTTACCCGGTTTACAGCCCCACCTCCCCGGTCTACAGCCCCACCTCCCCGGTTTACAGCCCCACCTCCCCAGTTTACAGCACCATCTCCCCGGTTTACAGCTCCACCTCCCCTAATTACAACCCCTCTTCCCCAACCTACAGTTCCTCTTCCCCAACCTACAGCCCCTCTTCCCCAACCTACAATCCAAGCTCTCCTGGATATAGCCCAACCAGTCATTCATATTCTCCTACTAGTCCATCCTACTTTCCCACCTCTCCCAGTTACAGCCCCTCTTCTCCCAGTTACATTATTACATCTCCCGGCTACAGCCCCACTTCCCCTAGCTATATCCTCAATTCCCCTAGCTATAAGCCCAGTTCCTCCGCATATAACCCCTCTTCCCCTACATACAGCCCCACTTCTCCGGATTACAGCCCAACCTCCCCATCTTACAGCCCGACCTCTCCTTCTTGCAGCCCTACCTCGCCATTTTATAATCCTACTGCTACTGTCTACAGCCTCAGTTCACCAAGCTACAGTCCGACCTCTCCCAGCTACAGTCCTACATCCCCTAGTTATAGTCCCTCATCAAGATACATCTCCTCACCAATGTATTCACCTAGCTACCAGTCCAAGGGGTCCATGTAGTCTATCTTCTCCAAATTACAGGTAAGTCTTGAGAGGTTTCTGGCTATATTATGTTTCTTAATTACTTTCTATCTTTGTCCTCTTTTGGCGGTCTCTTTTAGTTGATTTACTTATGTGCCGATTTCAAATGCTATATAAAACCAGCAAGATGGCTTCGTACGTTTGTTGTTTAACATGCTTTTAAGGCAAAGCATATGACTGATCTTTTATAGCCTGTTTGTGAGTTCTGATTTCTTTCCCTTTCCATCCTTTCCCTTCCCTCCAAATTAAAACTCACAAACACGCCCTTAGTGTCTGGTAAATAAATACGTGAAGAAGAAAAGTTTGATCCTGAACTAGTTGTAACTCATAGGCAGATTTCGGGCTGCTTCAACTTTGCTTTTTTTGTTCCCTAGTTTTTTTTTAAAGTTTCCTCCAATATGTTTGACATACTTCAATGCTTATTCTCTGTTGCAGCCCAACATCACCTTCACCTACATCTCTTTCATATACCCCTTCAAGCCCAACCTATAGTCCCAACAATCTTTGCAATATTTTGTTTTGGGGTGTTGTTGTAGGCAGTATTACTTGTTTTCATTTACTGTCCATCTCATTCAACACGTACTGTCATCTCTCTCTCCCTCTCTCTCTCTCTCTCTCTCTCTGATAGTTTTCATGCTTAATTATATGAAATTTCTACTTTCTCTTGTTAAATGAATTTCTCTGCTTAATTTCTCCAATTGTGAACATAAGGTAAATTGTGCAAACTTCTAGAGTACTTCCCACCCAAACAGACTTTTCCTACAAGTTTATTCTATCTTTGTGATTTGGTGGTCATCCCTTATTGAATCATTTAAATTCCGATTGTACCATGTCTTTAGACAATCAACACGAGAGCACAGGCATTAGTTGGGTATTTCCTGTTAATGCATCTTCAAAATAAAGATAAAAGGACCTTTGATCACGAAAGAATATGATAACATATTTCAACAGTGTCCTTGTGGATTTTTATTTTTTTTCTTGGCTTCATTTGATGTTTCCTATAATATTTGTAGTAACATGTAGAATTCTTTTTCGGTTGCACAACTTTTTCCTAGCATTAAAACCTTTTTATACTTGAATGTTACAAGCTGGAGTTAAATCTTAGGTTTTTCTTAGTCGACTCTTAATCCTGGTTTTTCAGAATGCTTAGTACTGTCCCAAAAAAATGCTTATTACATGGAGAGGTACAGAAGTGGATGATAAAAGAAAGACGAAAATTTTGGAGTGTAGAAATCAATATACTTTGTTAGAGTTGAACAATAACTTTTATAGGAGGATTTTATATTGTTCTGTATCAATTATTGTGTTTTGAGTGTCATAATTGTTTTAAGACTTCAAAAATAAATGTATAATATTAACTTTTGAGTTACCCACGCGCAGAAATAGTAATTTAAAAAAAGTACTTGTGCATATGCATCTGCCAAAAGTAAATTTGGAATTTAATAATTTCTCTTTAAATTTCCTGTCTTAGTATGAACATTTAATATCTTGTACTGACTAATCAATTATAGAATAACAACCAAACAGGCATTAAATTCACTTTTGACACTGTAAGCATTTTTTAATGGGGGTTCACTTTTTATATATCTTGACTTGGATCTTGATTTTCATCATGTATGCTGATATGCATAAATGGAGTGCTTTACTGACTTATTGTCGAAGAAGATAGTAACGCGATCCTGGCATTCAATTTAGAAAGAGAAGAGTCCAGAATCATTCAATATCCAGATTGTCAGAATAACAAATATCTGGATACTTAAAAACTTAATTAATCGTGGTGAATGCGTTCTTGATACATTATTAATAATCCATCTTTAACTCATCAAACTGTCAGCCTCTAGCTTATTCTTGGGCATATGAATTCATTTTTAGGGGTGTAGATAAAAGGCGTTGAGAGTAGAACAAAATTTTTGGGACACTTTGACATTTGGAAATATGTAGTGCAATTTGCAATACTTCATTTCATTTACCTCACATTGTTTTTGTTATACATTTCCTTGTGTCATTTGTAATAGAGCTTCTTAATAGATGAGTACAGTCCAAGTTCTCCTCACCTCAACTCTCAATACAGCACAGGTGAATTGAGCTTTTTGATTTCATTGAACTGGATAAGATTGTTTGATACTGAATTTCTTTCTATTTGCAGTCCAAGTGCATGATACTCACCTAGTGGCTAGTGCGCCTTGATGCTTACCGTCATCTACTAGTCAATAAGATGGTACAAGCAGGCAGGCTCGTTACCTTATGTTAGTGTGCAGAGAGAGTGAGTGGATAGGGAGGAATAGAGAGACAAGAGCATCCCTGCAATGTTTCATGTCTTAATTTGTAGTGTGTCAAAACAGATAACAATTTGTAGTCATTTCTTTCTGCACTCGCTTCTTATGAATGATAAATTCATAGTTTCTCTAAGTAGGTAGTTAGATATATAAGAACATTTCTTGTTGAAATATATATATATATATATATATATATATATATATGTAAGTATCATGATTTGGCTTAAATTAATTCAAATTAAAGTTTGACTAATGCAATCATCATGTCACCAATAACTAGATATAATTGTCAGCATCGGCTGGAGGCTGGAGCTTTAACATAATTTATAGTACTCTACTAATTAGGAGGAAGTATTGAGATTAGTATTTTATTTGGAAGATGATATATATTTATATACCCACATATATGTCAATGGATTCTAAGTACGTATAGATAGTTAATTTGTCAATCTTGATTATTTTTTCAAGTTTGTAATTTTTACTATCTTTTTTAATTTAGTTATTGTTGATGATCATGATTATATATCCGCCTCTAGATATATGCGTATTCATATTCGCTTTAACATCCGATGGTAAATATATTCTATGAGATATGGATATCCCAATTCGGATCCATATCCGTAATTAGTATCCAAATAACTTATATATATATATATATATATATATATATATATATATATTAATTATTATATAATAAGTAAAATAATTTTTAAAAGTGACATTCTTTATATAATAATTAGTTTTCACTATCATACTGAAAAATATTTTAAAATATATCATTTCACTTCTAAAAATAGGAAATAACACTTTTATTCTAATATTAATAAATTGAAATAAATTTATTTAAGTATAGTTAATATACTTTTTGTGGCGCCTTGAAAATTAGGTATACATCACCCATCTTTGGTCGCCACTTACATAAGATGTAATTTAAATACAACTTATTAACATAACTGCTGCATATAATACTGACATAAACCTGAGTTTAAATACAAATATTGTCTACTAGATATTATACAAACTCAAAAAGGAGTCCTCATTACAATTATTATCACACTATTTCACGTAATAGTGAGGACTACTAATGCTATCTTCGTGACCATCACTCGCTTTTCCCGACTCGTCCCAAATATATTCTCATTTCAAGAGAAACGGTGAAAGAAAGGGTGAGCTCAACTAGCCCAAAGAAGAAATATTATGACTAAGATAATGCGAATAAATTATCAATAGTCTTCAACAATGTTAAACCGATAAAATACAATAGATAAACCATTAATCTGCAGCTGAATAATCAATCCATTAAAAGAGTCAAGTAGAAAATAAAGTCTACTATCTTTTAGGTTTTAAAAGGTTTTTCATCATTTATTATAAATGAGACTCACTTTTAATAAATATTCCACGCCATCGAATCACCCCCACTACTACTGCCAGGATATTCTTTAAGATCACGACCACAATTATTCATGCACTACGGGCCAAGAATATTTGTGTATTCATTAATGGTCGTGATCATGCCAACAATCGTCCATCAACGCACTACTACCAATCGAGGATTTTTACCACATCATTTGTAACATTACGGTCATGATTACACCGAATAGTCTCTCGGTCATAATCATACCAAGTCCATCTACGCACTATGACGCCCCAGATGACTTTAAAAAAAAATAAACATGAGGATGATGACAATGATATAAGAATTCAATAAAACAAGTTCAAGAATTATTTTATCCAAGAATTATTAAGATCCAAATTATCAACACGACAATCGCTTTTGTAGAGTAAAATTCAAGAATGATCGGAAGAATATTTTCATGAAAAGATATCTTTGGATGAAACGCAAATATCAAGGATATTCCACTAATTTCACGAATTATAGAAGTCAAAGTTTTAACCAACCGGGTATAATAAAGAATAGAATAACAAAAGAAATCACCATGCACGCGATAGACTTCACAGCGTGTTATTCCAATGAATAATAAATAACGGAATTCAGTCCGGCGTAAAACGCATGCATGGATGTGTTCCAATGTATAATAATAAAGATTTTAACCAGTCCTGTAAAACACACACGCATGTGATGTTCCAAGTATAATAATAAAGATTTTAACCAGTCCTGTAAAACACACACATGTGATGTTCCAATGTAATAATAAAAAAGACGAACCAGTCCTGTAAAACACACAAACAGGATGTTCCAATAGAATAATAAAAGAATGTCACCAAGTATAGGGTAAACCACGTATACAAAGTTATTCCAATGTAATAATAAGTAATGGAATAAC
Source organism: Panax quinquefolius (assembly GCA_020205615.1). NCBI lineage: Eukaryota > Viridiplantae > Streptophyta > Magnoliopsida > Apiales > Araliaceae > Panax > Panax quinquefolius. Next base: position 1,024,585 of record CM035163.1, on the reverse strand, counting down.
AACAGCTTCTCTTCATGAATAAGAAAGAATAACACCCCTTACTTTTGGTAGGAGATTGAATATCGCAAAGAAAGTGTAGTAATAAAATACTCTTCTTCTTTCTCTCTTATTCTCTCTATACTTTCTCTCTCTATAGCTTGAATGAATTCGTGAAAATAATGAAGCCCTAGGCCTCTATTTATAGAAGATTTCTAGCTTAGCAGAGACCGCCAAAGTGAAAAGGCAAGTGGCTCAACGACTAATGATGTGAAAAGAAAAGTGGTTTGACGCTCAGAATGTGAAACGACAAGTGGTTCGACGCCTATAATGTGAAAACGACAAGTGGTTCGACGTCCGGTAAAGGTAATTACTATTAACGAAGGTAATTACTATTCACAAGGGTAATTACTATCGACGAAGGTAATTACTATCGATTGAAAGGTAAATACTATTCATAAGGGTAATTACTATCGACGAAGGTAATTACTATCGACGTAAGGTAAATACTATTCACAAGGGTAATTACTATCGACGAAGAGACTCTTAGATGATGACATATGAGCCCCCATAAAATAATCAAACTTACCACAAATCATTTTATTTTTCATCAACACATAATTAATCTTTCAACAATTATTAATCATTTATAACTTGTCGTCTCAATTATTGATTTAATACTATAACATATTATACGATATGATAATCGTGACAATAATTAAATCAATAATATAAGAGATATGATGCAAAGAATTATCAGTAGTAATAATTGAGCATAAATTTGAGTGACTTCTCACGTAAGCATCAATAATCAATACCGTGGTACTACTTGTCAACTACGCCAGACATCGCATTTTTTTTACCACCGGGTAGTTCAGCGCTTTTAATCTGTGAATAACACCTCCGTAGTTATTTTTATAAAATATTTTTGTCATTTTCTCAATCCGACAATAATTTCATTTGTGGGGTCCACCAATGATTGAGTAGTTGTATGCGAATATTCCCTAACAAAAGAATATTCCCCACCAAACGAATATTTTATAACAACTTGCATACTTTGCAAAATTTATAAATATTACCCACAACTATTATTATATCAAATTTATTCCATAATATTCAAAATAATATTTATAGAAAAATTCATCTTTTATTTATAAAAGTCGGGGTCTTACAACCTCCCTTCTTATGAAATTTCGCCCTCGAAATTAGGTACGACTCGGGTATGTCGAAGAGGTAAGGATACCTTGATTTCATTTCGATTCTAACTCCCAAGTCATTTCCTCAACATCGTGGTTCCTCCACAAAACTTTGACTTGAGGTATAACCTTGAGCGTAGAATATGTTCCTTCTTATCCAAAATTTGAACAGAACCTCTTCATACGCCAAATCTTCCGCTATTTCGTCCTGGTTCTAACTCAATAATATGGTTCGGGTCTTTCACATATTTACGTAACATAGATATGTGAAAAACGTTATGAACACGAGACATATTTGGCGGTAAAAGCGAGTCTATAGGCCACGCTTCCTACTCGATCGAGGATTAAAATGGACCGATGAATCGAGGATTAAGTTTTCCTCTCTTTCCAAATCTTGTAACTCCTTTCCATGGAGCAACTCTTAACAACACACGATCTCCTATATCGAATTCCACGCCCTTCGATGAAGATCGGCATAACTCTTTTGTCGATTTTGTGAGGTTTTTATACGTTGTCGGATCGTTTGAATCTTTTCTCGTAGTCATATCGCATCAACTCCGGTCCCAAACAACGTTGCTTCACCCACCTCATCCCAAAGATACCGAGAACGACACTTTCTTCCATACAATGCTTGAATGGAGCCATGCCAATACTTGCTTGATAACCATTGTTGTAGGAAAACTCCACCAATGGTAAGAACTTGTCCCAACTCCCTTGAAATCAAGGACACGAGTCTTAATAGATCTTCAAGAGTTTGAATAGTCCTCTCCGATCGTCCGTCCGTCTCCGATCGAGGATGATATGCCGAGCTAAATCGTAAGTCTGTGCCCATAGCTTTTTGCAAACTAACCCAAAATCGTGAAGTGAATCTTGGGTCTCGATCGAAAACTATGGATACCGCATACCATGCAGATCTTACAATCTCGTTTATGTACATACTGAGCAAGACGTTCAAGTGTATAAGTTTCTCGTGTCGGTAAGAAATGAGCGGACTTGGTCAATCTATCAACAATGACCCAAATAAAGATCAATGCCTTGAGAAACCTTAGGAAGACCGTGAATGAAATCCATGGTAATGTGCTCCCACTTCCATTCTCGAATTTCAAGTGGTTGCAATGGACCTTTTGGTACTTGATGCTCCGCTTTAACTCGTTGAAAAGTTAGACACCTTGAGATAAACAAATATTATCTCTCTCTTCATATTGCTCCACCAAAATGTATGACCGAATATCATGATACATTTTGGTACTCCCGAGATGGATTGCAAATGGTGTGTTGTATACCTCCATCATGATATTATACTTTAAATCAAGGTCGTTAGGAACACAAAGTCCGGAGTTGACTCAAGTATTCCTTCTTCATCGATTCTTACTTCCTAAGATAGCACCTTCTTGCACTTTCTTCCTCATACGCATCGACGCTCCAGTGTCCGTAGCTTGAGCGACTTTAACTTTATCGATTAAAGTCGGTTCTACTTCGTATACTCGTTATCATCACATGCGTCCCAGAGTCTTTAAATCTATCTCCATCCTTTGCAAGTCACACAAAATGGGCCTTTACGACAATATCGCACTTCGTGATTTGCATATGATTTTCTACTCAATCGCGCCGGCCTACCACGTTCGCTTTTCCGTGATGGTATTGGATGGTATGATCATAATCTTTCAATGATTCAAGCCAACGTCGTTGTCGCATGTTGAGTTCCTTTTGAGTGAAGAAATATTTGAGGCTTTTTATGATCCGTAGAAGATCTCCACTTTCTCCCCATACAAGTAATGCCTCCAAATTTTAAGTGCAAAGACAACAAATGCCAACTCTAGATCATGAGTAGGATAATTCCTCTCATATTCTTTGAGTTGTCATGCGAGGCATAAACTATAAATTTTCCATGTTGCATAAGAACACATCCCAACCCTTTGCTCAAGCATCATCAGTAGATGACAAATCCTCCGAGCCGATGGTATTGTCGTAAAGTCTTTGAATAAGTCTCCTCTTGAGTTCTTGAAAACTCTTCTCACATTCTTCGCTCCAACCGAACTTTGTATCTTTCCGAGTCACCGAGTCATGGAGTAGCGATTCGAGAAAATCCTTCCACGAATCTCCGATAATAACCAAATAAACCGAGAAAGCTACGATTTTTGAATCGATTTAGGTTGTTCCCACTTTGAATAGCTTCAATACTTGGCGGGTCAACAGATATTCCATGACTTGATACCACGTGCCCAAGGAATGCTACTTCTTCAAGCCAGAACTCACATTTCTTCAACTTGGTATAAAGCTTATATTCACGAAGCTTTTGGAGTGTCAGCCTCAAGTGTTGCTCATGATCTTCACGGCTTTTGGAATAAATAAGGATGTCATCAATAAAGACGACCACAAAGTGATCTAAATATTCCTTGAATACTCGGTTCATCATATCCATGAAGGCAAAGAGGGGAGCATTAGTCAATCCAAAGGACATGACTAGAATTCATAATGCCCGCTCCGAAGTTCCGAAAGCCATCTTTGGAATGTCACGGTTCTAATCTTCAATTGGTGATATCCTAACGAAAGATCAATCTTTGAAAAGAATTTGGCTCCTTGCAAATCGGTCAAACAGTCATCAATACGCGGCAATGGATACCTATTTTTGATGGTGACATGATTCAACTCCCGATAATCAATACAAAGTCGCATACTCCCATCTTTCTTCTTCACGAATAGAACAGAGCACCCCAAGGAGAAGTACTAGGACCTAATAAAGCCAATGTCTAACAATTCCTGCAGTTGGGTCTTTAACTCCTCAAGTTCAATAGAGCCATTCGATATGGGGCTTTGAAAATAGGTTTTGTACCGGGTTCAAGGTCTATACAAAATTCAATTTCACGCCTGGGGTAGGCCAGAAGTTCTTCTGGAATACGTCGGAAATTTATTAACAATAGAAATATCGCTCAAAACCGACGTATTTTTGTTTAAATCAGATATGAGCTAAGAAAGCTTGACATCCGCTTTTCAATAAACGAATAGCTTTATGGCTTGAGATGACCGTGATTGATTTTAATGGTTTGGTCGTTTGAATTCGCATAATAGGTTGATTAGGAATATGAAAGCTAAAAACCTTACGAAAACAATCAATTTTTGCATGATAAGTAGTTAACCAATCAATCCTTAATCACGCCAAATGCAAGTATTTTTAATGAAATAAGATCGACAGTAATGTGAGGGTACCGATTTGAACCAAACAAGACTTATAAACGGTGGATGTAATGAAGGTTTCTCCCAACGGAGTTTCCACAGATAAGTCAAAGTCTAATTTCTCCTGAGTCAAATTTAATCGATGAGTGCAAGTAGGAGAAATAAAAGAATGGGTAGAACCCCAGATCAAATAAAGTATAGGCTTCATTAGAGTTTATGATAAGTTTACCCGTGATGACCTTATTCGGATTCCTTGCTCTTTGGGAGTCACACAACAAACGCCTCCCTCACTACTTACTACTGGTTTTGAATTTTCCGGGATGGCCTTTGGTGCCTCCATCCTAGTCAAATTTGTCTTCTGATGAACGACAAAATCAAGCTAAGTGACCTTCTTCCACAATTATAACATGCTTTGACTGGCATGACGTAGTTTGGATCGATGTGTCCTCTCCTCCGCATTTGAAGCATATGATAGGTGGTCTTTCTCTTCCTTAACAATGGGTGCTTTGGTTGACGTTTTTCCATCATTGTTGAATCTCCGCTTCTTGAAATGTCCATTCTTATTGTTTTGGCCCCGATTACCACCGGTGGTTACCATATCCGCCTGTTGATTCCCTCCACGCTTGTTGTCACCGCTTGATGACTACTCACCGGTATTATAATTTTGCTTACCGCTTCTTTTTTAGTCATGTTGACTCATTATCGCGTTCCACTAATCGAGCCCTATTTACAACATCCGAATACAAACACGCTTTATGAAAATAAAATGTTGACGATTCCCGCTTCAAACCTCTTAAAACATTCGCCATTCTCTTTTCATTATCCACCAAGTGGGACGAAATGTGATAACTCCGCAAATTTTGCCTCGTATCATTGCGACACGGCCATATTGTTTTGTTCCAACTTGATAAACTCCACCTCCTTCATGTGGCGAATACTTTCGAAAGTATTTGTCGTTGAATGCCTCTGGAACTTCTCCCAAGATATCTTGATCAAGACAATGAGGTTGAGTACTGCTTTACCGATTTCCACCAAGAATCGCCTCTCTCCGCAACATAAAAGGCTAAGAAGGGAACCTTTTGCTCTCTCGAGCATTCCAAGATATCAAATATCTTGTAATCTGCTTTATCCATGCTTCCCCGTAAGTGGTTTTGCTCTCCTTAAACTCCGGCCAGTGGCGCCCCCAAAATAGGTATACACAACACCCATTCTCGAGTCGCCAAATACATGGTACAAGAAGCAAACTACAACTTCAATAATACAAATGTCGTGTGAAATACTTACAATATATAATGTGAGTTTAAATATAATATTGTCTTCTAGACAATATCCACACGCAAATAAATCCCCATCATAATTATTGATTCATTATTTTACAAAAATGGTGAGGACTACTAAACAACTCTCTCTAGAACCTTCATTCCATACCCCGACTAAGACTTCGCTACATTCTCGCCTCCCGAGAAGAAAAATGGAACAACAAGGAAAAGGGTGAGCTCAACTAGCCCAAGAAAAGAATATTATGACTAAGATAATATACAACAAATTATCGTTAGTCTTCAACAGGAAAAATCTGATAGAATACAATAGATAACAAGTTTCGCATCAATATTCGCAGCGAAATAATAATTCATAAAGAGTTACGTAGAGAATGAAATCTACTATAATCTATGAATTTAATAAATCCATCATCAATATTTTATCCCCAGTAACATCAATCAATATACATCCGAATCAAATATTCATCTTTGCACTACATGTGCCAAAGATATTCATCACCGGGTCATGTTCATTTAAACACTGCTCATCTTTGCACTACAGCCAAAGATATTAATCAATCCATCATGTTCATCTCAACACTGCTCATCTTTGCACTACACAGCCAAAGATATTCTTCAGAAATCATTCATCTTTGCACTACAGCCAAAGATATTCAATAATATCATCATTTAAGACCGAGGATGATGAAAATATTTTTAAAGAAACGAATCCAAAGGAAACAAAATGACAAGGATTAAGGATTAAGGATTCGTACTTGGTTTTATCCACGCCCAAAAATACCTCAAAAATAATCATAGTGGTGTAAAATTCAAGAATGATCAAAACATGGATACAATCGAGTTAGTATCCGCAATAGATGTTTTAGACGAAAAAGAAGAAATTTTATTTTTCTATGAATAAGACCAGATATCACGAATAGTGTCAGATATCGTGAATAGTCCGATACGTGAATAGTAACTCCAGACACCAAAAGATAGAAATTCCACAAAAAACATCTTCACGCTTCATGAATAGTACTTAAGAATCGTGAATAAGAATCAATGAATAAGAACTCGTGAATAAGAAACTCGTGAATAAGAACTCATGAATAGTAACCCCGATATGAAAAAGTTCCAAATTTGATAAAACTTCAGATCAACATTTCAAAGATAATGATATTGAAGAAATAATATCATTACAAAAAAATAATATCCCTTACCTCGAAAATCAAGATTTCTAAATTTAAACACCTGATATAAAGCTATGACTTGGACTTGCAGACCGTATAACAATACTCAAAGTATACTCAAAATACTCACAAGAATACGCCGATAATATAGAGAGAAAAACTTCAGCTTCGTGTGATTTTCAATTCTAACCCAAGACCCTATTTATAGAAATCGCTTAGAACACCAAAAGTAGTAAAATTTAATAAATTAATATATATATATATCAAATTCATACGCCAACCTTAGAATTCAGATCCTAGCATTTCCCACATGCCACCTTCTAGAAAGAAATGATAAAAAACGTTTTTCTAATTTTAAATATTTTAAACTTCCAAAAATCAATTATTTCGGAGCTTCGGAACTTCAATAATTCATAATAAATAGCCCTTTTCATCAGAAAATTCGAATCTCGCGAGTTTTTATAGGAAATTCAATTCTCTACAACTTTACAGAAGAAAGTTTTTCCAAATTCCAATCAGAAATTGACCGAAATCCACAAACGGGCAATTTTACAGGCTATAATCAAATTTCAGTCAATAAATGGGGTCCACCGACATGTTTAACATGTTTTAAACATTTATTGCAATAAAAATACTCTTCCTCCTCGTATACTCATATATCCCACATTCGTTGTAAAAATATCACCGTTAATATATTATTAAAATAATATATTTAAATGAATTATTTTATCGTAAAAAAGATAAAATATTAATTTTCAACAATTGTCATTTTAAAAATTTTCTCCATCTATATCCACATAAAATCAATATTTTCTCTCATCATATAAATCAATAATTAATTATTCACAAATAATATTACGTAATCACAATATCGACAACCAGCAGCCTCCTGTGAAGAGGGGGGCTTTCCAATAAGAATTTCTTCTTCTCTGGCGCAATTAGGTGACCAAACCTCTCCTTAGATGTAACTTTCTAGACATTGCCAATAATGTTATCTAATAATATTATTCAGATAATATGAATTATTGCTTCGATAATGAAAGATACTTTAATGACAATTATCAAAACAACAAAGAATATAAAATATCAACGCAAAGAATTATTAACTCAATAAAATATCGAATAAGAATTATCAGTAACCATTATTGAGTAGTGCCTTCACGTAAGAATCAATAATTGGTGCAATACCGCAAAGCTACTGCTCAACAACGCCAGACAAGTGTGTTTTAACCAACCGGTATTCCAACAAGATAATCTGTGAATAACTACGCTGCTATTTAAAAACAACTTATATTTGTCGCTTTCTTCATCCAATCGCTTTCATGGGGCCCACACATGGTCGCTACTGTCAGCATTTAATATTCCCCACAAATGCATTTAATATTCCACGACCAAACGAATATTCCCGACAACAATGAATATTTTATAACCACTTGCTTATTTTGAAATATTTTGCATATTTAACCCTTAACTATCCACATTAATCAAATCAACCCTTACTATTTCAAAATAATAAATAAAGGAAATTCCTTTTTATTTAAAAATTTCGGTCTTACAACCTCCCTCCTTATGAAATTTCGTCCTCGAAATTGACGTGACGCGCACTGTGTTTTTTGAAAGGTGAGGATACCTCGCTTTCATTTCCGCTTTCCAACTCCCGTGTCATTTCCTCTATAAAGATGATTCCTCCACAAAACTTTAACTTGTGGTATAACCTTTCATGCGTAGGACATGCTCCTTCCTATCCAAAATCTTGACAGTACCTCCTCATACGTTAAGTCTTCTATTATCTCGTCCTGGGTTCTAACTCTATAACGTGGTTCGGGTCTTTCACATATTTACGGGCACGATATGTGAAACACATTATGAACACGAGACATACTCTTGAGGTAACGCAAGTCTATAGGCTACATTTCCTACTTTCGGTCAAGAATTTGAAATGGACCGATAAATCGTGGATCGAGCTTTCCTCTCTTCCCAAATCTTGTAACTCCCTTCCACGGAGCAACTCGCAACAATACATGATCCCCTACACTAAATTCTACGCCCTTTCGATGAAGATCCGCATAACTCTTTTGTCGATCTTGTGCCGCTTTATATCGCTTGTCGAATCATTAGTCATACGTATTAACTCGGGTCCCAACAATGTTGCTTCACCCACCTCATCCCAACATATCGGGAACGACATTTTCGTCCATATAATGCTTCAATGGAACCATGCCTATATTTGTTTAATAACTATTGTTGTATGAGAATTCCACCAATGGCAAGTACTTATCCCAACTTCCTTTGAAATCTAGGACACGAGTTTTAATATATCTTCAAGAGTTTGAGTAGTCCTTTCGATTGCCCATCCGCTTTGAGGATGGTATGCCAAATCAATCGTAAATTGCGCCTATAGCTTTTCTGAAAACTAACCCAAAATCATGAAGTGAATCTTGGGTCACGATCTAAAACTATGGATACCGCATGCCATGCAATCTCACAATCTCATTTACGTACATACGAGAAAGACGCTCAAGGAATAAGTCTCTCGATTTCGGTAAGAAATGAGCGGACTTGGTTAATCTATCAACAATAACCCAAATAGCATTGATGCCTTGAGAAACCGTAGGAAGACCCGTGAACGAAATCCATAGTAATGTGTTCCCACTTCCATTCCGGAATCTCAAGTGGTTGCAACGGACCTTAGGGTACAAGATGCTCCGCCTTTACACGCTAAGCAAGTTAAACACATCGAGATAAACTTTGCAATCTCTCTCTTCATATTGTTCCACCAAAATGTATGTCAAGATCACGATACATTTTAGTACTTCCAGTGATGGATTGCAAATGGCGATTGTGTGCCTCCATCATAATCTTGTACTTCAAATCGAGTCGTTAGGAACACAAAGTCTAGAGTGGACTCAAGTATTCCTTATTCATCAATTCTCGCTCCTAAATAGCTCCTTCAGACTTCTTTCTTCTTCATACGCATCAACTCCGAGTGGTGGCTCGAGCAATCTTAACTTTTTCTATTAAAGTTGGCTCTACGCGATACTTGACATCATCGCACTCGCTCCTCGCATATGATCTTCTACTCATCGCGTCCACCACCACGCTCGCTTTTCAGATGGCATGATCGTAACATGTGTCTTTGAAATGAGTCTCCTCTTGAGTTCTTCAAGCTCTTCCCACATTCCTTGCTCCATTCGAATTTTGTATCTCTACGAAGTCACCAAGTTAATGGAATAGCGATTCGAGAATATCCTTCAACGAATCTCCGATAATAACCAACTAAGCCTGAAAAGCTACGTATTTCGATTCTCGACTTAGGTTGCTCTCAATCGCGACTCATATCCCAATCTTGGATAAGACGTCACAATGGCACCTATCGCTTTACTATCGCATCGAATATGACGTCCCTACACAGAGAGTTCGCTTAGGTGAATTCCACAAAGGAAGTCACAAGATAAAGGCTCAAGTACCAAATTTATAGTTGAATTTTTAACTCCTCGAAGTTCAATAGAGCCATTCGATATGAGATTTTAGAAATGAGTTTTGTACTCGGTTCAAAGTCGATACAAAATTTAATATCGCTTTGGGAGTAAGCCAAGAAATTCTTCAGAAATACGTCAGAAAAAAATCAATAACAACAGAATATTATTCAAATCGACGTGTCTTTATTCAAATCCATAACACGGACTAAGAAAACTTGACATCCGTAATAAACGAATGACTTCATGGCTTGATATGAAAATGTTTGACTACAATGGTATGATTTCTTGAATTCAATAACAAAGTTGCTTAGGAATATAAAACTAACAACCTTACAAAAGCAATCAATTTGGCATGATGAGTAGTTAACCTTAAAATCACATCAAAAGCAAATATCTCTATAGAAATAAGGTTAACAGTAATGTGATAGTGCCAACTCAATCAAGCAAGATTTTTAAACAACGGATGTAATGAAAGTTTCTCCTAATGGAGTCTCCACAGATAGGTCAAAGTTTAATTTCTCCGTAGTCAAGTTCAAACGTTGAGCGCAAAGTAAGAGAGATAAAAGAATGGGTAGAACCAATATCTAGTAAGGTATAAACTTCGCAAGAATTTATAATTAACTAACCTGCTAACTTCGTCGGGTTCCTTGCATTTTGACCCCATTACGACAAATGCTCTTCCAAGAACCGCTGACTTTGACTTTTCGGGACATCCTTTTGAGTCACCATTCACACCGGATCGGTTTCGATATCGCATAATCTCGAGCGATATGTCCTTCTTTTCCACAATTATAGCATACCTTAAACTGTTGTGGGCGCTTTGATGATATGTCCTCTTTTCCGCATTAATTAGCAACATACGACCGGTGGTCGCTTCTCCTCCCTTAAAACTAGTTGCATCAAGCGCCGACGCCTTCACACGGTCGTTGTTGAATCTCCTCTTTTGAAAATCTCCTCCCGACTCGCTTCTTCTATTTTCATGGCCACGATTACCACCCGTAGTGGTTACCGCCTTTGTCTCTTTTTCTTCTTTCTCCGCCGGGTTATCGTTATTCGATGATCGCTATCTTCTAGATGATCCTCGGTTATGGTCCCTCGGTTGAACGTACTCGTTATCTCGCCTAACAACCGAGTCCCGCTGACAACATCTGAATAGAGAGAAAATTTATGAGAAATGAGATACCGACGTATGTCGGGTTTCAAACCTCTCGTAAACATCCGCGTCATACGCTCCTCATTCTCCACCAAATGAGGTGCAAACTCGATAACTCCGCAAACTTCGCCTCGATCGGACACACCGCCATGTTATTCTCGCTTAGTCTAATAAACTCCACTTCCTTCATACGACGAATACTTTCGTGGAAAGTACTTGTCATTGAACTGCTTCAAACGCTCCTACATACGCCGAAAGAAAGTGGATGGATGGGTACGCTTATAGATTCCCACCAAGAATCTGCCTCGCCACTTTAACATAAAGGCGGCGAATGGAACTTTCTTCTCCGCATCCCAAGACATCGAATATCTTGGTAATTTGTTTGACCCACGCCTCCGCCTTTAATCGGATCCGCTTCCCCAGCACTCGTGGTCCCAACTTCTTTGAACTGCTTGCTTGTGACCACCCGTGAATTGCTATCATTTCCCCCAGATTTTTGAACACGAGTCTCCTCGTCTCGATTTTGCATGAACCGCAAAAAGCTTCTAAACATCTCCTCGCTCATCATCTCGCTTTCAAGGTGTTGTTGCTCACAGAGGAACATTACCACCTGCTGACGTTTCTCCTCGTTGGTAAAGACAGCATCTCCACGGTCTCATTTACTCCATCATTAATATTCTCAATGACATTCTCAAATACTCATCATAAAAACAAGGGTTAATTAAGGAAATCAATATATCACATAATATCCCTATATACCGACTTAACTAACAAATAAGCTTAGGTAGGACACACTAGCGAAGGATTTACTCGCCTCTCCCTCCTAGTTCTATTCTCCGATCTCCGCCAGAGATCATATCCCTAAGCTCTGATACCAACTGTGACGCCCCCAAAATAGGTATACACAACACCCATTCTGAGTCGCCAAATACATGGTACAAGAAGCAAACTACAACTTCAATAATACAAATGTCGTGTGAAATACGACAATATATATCTGTGAGTTTAAATATAATATTGTCTTCTAGACAATATCCACACGCAAATAAATCCCCATCATAATTATTGATTCATTATTTTACAAAAATGGTGAGGACTACTAAACAACTCTCTCTAGAACCTTCATTCCATACCCCGACTAATACTCGCTACATTCTCGCCTCCTGAGAAGAAAAATGGAACAACAAGGAAAAGGGTGAGCTCAACTAGCCCAAGAAAGAATATTATGACTAAGATAATATACAACAAATTATCGTTAGTCTTCAACATGGAAAAATTTGATAGAATCACAATAGACAACAAGTTTCGGATCAATATTCGCAATGAAAAATAATAATTCATATGAAGAGTTACGTAGAGAATGAAATCTACTATAATCTATGAATTTAATAAATCCATCATCAATATTTTATCCTCGTAACATCAATCAATATACATCTGAATCAAATATTCATCTTTGCACTACTGTGCCAAAGATATTCATCACCGTCATGTTCATTTAAACACTGCTCATCTTTGCACTACAAAGCAAAGATATTAATCAATCCATCATGTTCATCTCAACACTGCTCATCTTTGCACTACAGCCAAAGATATTCTTCGAAATCATTCATCTTTTGCACTACAGTGCCAAAGATATTCAATAATATCATCATTTAAGATTGAGGATGATGAAAATATTTTTAAAGAAACGAATCCAAAGGAAACAAAATGACAAGGATTAAGGATTAAGGATTCGTACTTGGTTTTATCCACGCCCAAAAATACCTCAAAATAATCATAGTGGTGTAAAATTCAAGAATGATCAAAACATGGATACAATCGAAGTTAGTATCCGTAATAGATGTTTTGACGAAAAGAAGAAATTTTATTTTTCTATGAATAAGACCAGATATCGTGAATAGTGTTCAGATATCGTGAATAGTCAGATATATCGTGAATAAGAACTCTCGACACCAAAAGATAGAAATTCCACAAAAACATCTTCACGCTTCATGAATAATAGTACTCGTGAATAAGAACTCGTGAATAAGAACTCATTAATAAGAACTCGTGAATAAGAACTCATGAATAAGAACCCATGAATAGTAACCCCGACATGAAAAAGTTCCAAATTTGATAAAAACTTCAGATCAACATTTCAAAGATAATGATATTGAAGAAATAATATCATTACAAAAAAAATAATATCCCTTACCTCGAAAGATCAAGATTTCTAAATTTAAACACCTGATATAAAGCTATGACTTGGACTTGCACCGTATAGCAATACTCAAAGTATACTCAAAATACTCACAAGAATACGCCGATAATATAGAGAGAGAAAACTTCAGCTTACGGTGTGATTTTCAATTCTAACCCAAGACCCTATTTATAGAAATCGCTTGAACACCAAAAGCAGTAAAATTTAATAAATTAATATATATATATATATATATCAAATTCATACGCCAACCTTAGAATTCAGATCCTAGCATTTCCCACATGCCACCTTCTAGAAAGAAATGATAAAAAACGTTTTTCTAATTTTAAATATTTTAAACTTCCAAAAATCAATTATTTCGGAGCTTCGGAACTTCAATAATTCATAATAAATAGCCCTTTCATCAGAAAATTCGAATCTCGCGAGTTTTTATAGGAAATTCAATTCTCTACAATTTTGCAGAAGAAAGTTTTTCCAAATTTCAATCAGAAATTGACCGAAATCCACAAACAGGCAATTTTACAGGCTATAATCAAATTTCAGTCAATAAATGGGGTCCACCGACATGTTTAACATGTTTTAAACATTTATTGCAACAAAAATACTCTTCCTCCTCGTATACTCATATATCCCACATTCGTTGTAAAATATCACCATTAATATATTATTAAAATAATATATTTAAATGAATTATTTTATCGTAAAAGATAAAATATTAATTTTCAACAATTGTCATTTTAAAATTTTCTCCATCTATATCCACATAAAATCAATATTTTCCTCATCATATAAATCAATAATTAATTATTCACAAATAATATTACGTAATCACAATATCGACAACCGTGCAGCTTCTCAGAAAGAGGGGGGCTTTCCAATAAGAATTTCTTCATCTTGCGCCGCAATTAGGTGACCAAACCTCTCCTGTATGTAACTTTCTAGACATTGCCAATAATGTTATCTAATAATATTATTCAGATAATATGAATTATTGCTTCGATAATGAAAGATACCGTGTAATGACAATTATCAAACAACAAAGAATATAAAATATCAACGCAAAGAATTATTAACTCAATAAAATATCAATAAGAATTATCAGAAAACCATTATCGAGTAGTGCCTTCTCACGTAAGAATCAATAATTGGTGCAATACCGCAATCTACTCGCTCAACAACGCCAGATTAGTGTGTTTTAACCACCGGGTATTCCAACAAAGATTAATTGCAGAATAACTACGCCAAGTTATTTAAAAACAACTTATATTTGTCGCTTTCTTCATCCAATCGCTTTCACGTTATGGGGCCCACACATGGTCAACTACCGTCAATATTTATATTCCCGACCGCATTTAATATTCCACGACCAAACGAATATTCCCGACAACAATGAATATTTTATAACCACTTTCTTATTTTGAAATATTTGCATATTTAACCCTTAACTATCCACATTAATCAAATCAACCCTTACTATTTCAAAATAATAAATAAAGGAAATTCCTTTTATTTAAAAAAATTTTGGGTCTTACACCGTCCCAGTCCCATTCATGAATTGTTTAATAGCGGTGGCCGCCTTGAGAGTTTTCCGTGTTTCCACCTACGTTTTGGGCGAGTCGCTTCTCTTTCATTGTTGCAGATAAATCGCATAAAGCCTCCCGAACATTTGATCATTCATCATTTGTCGGTGTTGTTGTTTGCATGAGGAATGTCGCCTTCTCCGATGCACATTATCCTAATTATTGATATGTGGTGAATCAACGATCGTCTCAAGCGCTCCATTCTTATTCTCAACATTCTCGGATGTCATTTTCGACATCGCCACAAAACAAAAGGTTAATTGACATGTAACAAATTATCCCTATCTTCCGACCAACCAATAAAATAAAGACATAAACTTAGGTAGGTCATACTAACGAAAGGTATTCCCGCCTCCTCTCCTAATACTATTCTCACATCTTAGCCAGGATCATATCCCAAAGCTCGATATCAACCGTGACGCCCCAAAATTAGGTATACAACACCCATCTTGGGTCGCCACTTACATGGTACGTAATTTAAATACAACTTATTAACATAACTGCAAATGTAATAATACGACATAAACTGTGAGTTTAAATACAAATATTGTCTACTAGATATTATACAAACTCAAAAAGGAGTCCTCATTACAATTATTATCACACTATTTCACGTAATAGTGAGGACTACTAATGCTATCTTCGTGACCATCACTGCTTCCCGACTCGTCCCAAATATATTCTCATTTCCTCAAGAGAAACGAAGGAAAGAAAGGGTGAGCTCAACTAGCCCAAGAAGAAATATTATGACTAAGATAATGCGTAATAAATTATCAATAGTCTTCAACAATGTTAAACCGATAAAATACAATAGACAACCGCTTTAATCAGCGGCGAATAATCAATCCATTAAAAGAGTCAAGTAGAAAATAAAGTCTACTATCTTTTAGGTTTTAAAAGGTTTTTCATCATCATTATAAATTTGACTCGACTTTAATAAATATTCCACATCATCGAATCACCCCTCGCACTACTACCTTAAGGATATTCTTTAGTATCACGACCACAATTATTCATGCATTACACGGCCAAGAATATTTGTGTATTCATTAATGGTCATGATCATGCCAACAATCGCCCATCAATGCACTACTACCACCGAGGATTTTACCACATCATTTGTAACATTACGGCCATGATTACAATCAATAGTCTCGGTCATAATCATACCAAGTCCATCTATGCACTACAGTGCCACATATGACTTTAAAAAAAATAAACATGAGGATGATGACAATGATATAAGAATTCAATAAAACAAGTTCAAGAATTATTTTATCCAAGAATTATTAACGTCCCAAATTATCAACATGACAATTGCTTTTGCGAGTAAAATTCAAGAATGATCGGAAGAATATTTCCATGAAAAGATATCGGATGAAACGCAAATATCAAGGATATTCCACTAATTTCACTTTGAGTATAGAAGTCAAAGTTTTAACCAACCGGGTATAATAAAGAATAGAATAACAAAAGAAATCACCATGCATGCGATAGATCGCATGCAGCGGGTTATTCCATCGTAATAATAAATAACGGAACCGGTCCAAGAAAAAGCATGCATGACGTGATGTTCCAATGTAATAATAATAAAGATTTTAACTAGGTCCCGTAAAACACACGATACATGATGTTCCAATGAATAATAATAAAGATTTTAACCAGTCCGGTGTAAAACACACAGACAGGATGTTCCAATAGAATAATAGAAGAATGTGACGCCCCCAAAATAGGTATACATCACCCATTCTGAGTTGTCAATACATGGTACAGAAACAACTACAACTTTATTATTACAATAGTAAAATCTGTGAGTTTGAATACAAATATTATCTTCTGATAAATATCTATACTCAAATAAATCCTCATCACATTTATTGATACATTATTTTACAAAAATGGTGAGGACTACTAAACAATTCTTTCTAAAACCTTCATTCCATACCCCAACTCGTACTCGCTATATTCTCGCCTCCTGAGAAGAAAAATGGAACAAAAAGAAAAAGGGTGAGCTCAACTAGCCCAGTAAAGAATATTATGACTAAGATAATATACAACAAATTATCGTTAGTCTTCAACAGGAAAAAATCTAATAGAATACAATAGACAACAAATTTTAAATCAATATTCGCAGCGGAAATAATAATTCATTAGAAGAGTTAAGTAGAGAATGCAAACTACTATCTTCTATGTATGAATTTAAAAGTTCATCGTCTATCTTTTATCCCTGTAACATCAATCAATATACATCCGAATCAAATATTCATCTTTGCACTACTACAGTGCCAAAGATATTCATCATTAGTCATGTTCATCTAAACACTGCTCATCTTTGCACATCACCAAAGATATTAATCGATCCTCATGTTCATCTCAACACTGCTCATCTTTGCACTACAGCCAAAGATATTCTTCAGAAATCATTCATCTTTGCACTACTGTGCCAAAGATATTCAATAATATCATCATTTAAGATCGAGGATGATGAAAAATATTTTTAAAGAAACGAATCCAGTGAAACAAAATGACAAGGATTAAGGATTAAGGATTCGTACTTTGTTTTATCCATGTTCAAAAAATACCTCAAAAATAATCATAGTGGTGTAAAATTCAAGAATGATCAAAACATGGATACAATCAAAGCTAGTATCCGTATAGATATTTTGACTTAAAAGAAAAATTTTATTTTTCTATGAATAGTCAGATATATCGTGAATAGTGCCGTATACGTAAATAGTAACTCTCACCACCAAAAGATAGAAATTCCACAAAAAACATCTTCACGCTTAATGAATAGTACTCGTGAATAATAGAATCGTGAATAAGAACTCGCATGAATAAGAACTCGTGAAGAGTAACTCATGAATAAGTAACCCCTTACATGAAAAAGTTCCAAATTTGATAAAAAGTTCCAACCAATATTTCAGCATAATGATATTGAAGAAATAATATCATTTGAGAAGAAAATAACATCCCTTACCTCGAAAGATTAGTACTTCTAGCTGAAACACCGGATATAGGCTATGACTTGGACTTGCACCGTATAGCAATACTCAAATTATACTCAAAATACTCACAAGAATACGCTCGATAATATAGAGAGAGAAAAAACTTCGGTTTTACGTGTGATTTTCAATTCTAACCTAAGCACCTTATTTATAGAAATTGCTAGAACACCAAAGCGTAAAATTTAATATAATAATATTATATATATTACAAATTCTCTACGCTCCTAGAACCATCTGATTTCAGCAACTTGCATGTGTTTAATGAGGCTAACCAAACACAAAAAACGTTTTTGTAATTAAAAATATTTTAAACTTCCAAAAATCAATTATTTCGGAGCTTCGGAACTTCAATAATTCATAATAAATAGCCCTTTCATCAGAAAATTTGAATCTCGCGAGTTTTTATAGGAAATTCAATTCTCTACAACTTTACAGAAGAAAGTTTTTCCAAATTCCAAATAGAAATTGACCGAAATCCACAAACGGTCGATTTTACAGGCTATAATCAAATTTCAGTCAATAAATGGGTCCAATTTACATGTTTAACATGTTTTAAACATTTATTACAACAAAAATACTCTTCCTCCTCAGATACTCATATATCCCACATTCGTTGTAAAATATCACCATTATTATATTATTAAAATATAATAATATATTTAAATGAATTATTTTATCGTAAAAAGATAAAATTTCAATTTTCAAAAATTGTCACAATAAAAATTTTCTCCATCTATATCCACATAAAATCAATATTTTTCTCATCATATGAATCAATAATTAATTATTCACAAATAATATTACGTAATCACAATATCGACAACTGCATAGCCTCCAGGAAGAGGGGCTTTCCAATAAGAATTTCTTCTTCATCTGGCGCCAAGAATTAGGTGACCAAACCTCTCCTGATGTAACTTTCTAGACATTGCCAATAATGTTATCTAATAATATTATTCAGATAATATGAATTATTGCTAGATAATGAAAAAAATCTTGTGTAATGACAATTATCAAACAACAAAGAATATAAAATATCAACGCAAAGAATTATTAACTCAATAAAATAAAATAATTGAATAAGAATTATCGTAACCATTATTGAGTAGTGCCTTCAATAATTGGTGCAATCTGCAGCATCTTCTTGTGCAACAACGCCAGACATCGTGTTTTAACCACCGGTATTCAATAGTGTTAATCAGTAATAACTACGCCGCTATTTTTAAACAACTTATATTTGTCGTTTTCTTCATCCAATCGCTTTTTCGTTATGGGGCCCACACATGGTCATCGCTGGTCGCATTTAATATTCCCCGACAAGATTTAATATTCCACGACCAAACGAATATTCCCCGACAACAATGAATATTTTATAACCACTTGCTTATTTTGAAATATTTGCGTATTTAACCCCTAACTATCCACATTAATCAAATCAACCCTTACTATTTCAAAATAATAAATAGAAAAAATTAAATTTTATTAATAATAAGTTGGGGTCTTACAACCTCCCTCCTTATGAAATTTCATCCTCGAAATTGACGTCGTACACGTGTTTCAAAAGGTGAGGATACCTCGCTTTCATTTCCGCTTTCAATTCCCGTGTCATTTCTCTATAAAGATGATTCCTCCATAAAACTTTAACTTGTGGTATGACCTTTACGCGTAGGACATGCTCCTTCCTATCCAAAATCTTGACAGTACCTCCTCATACGTTAAAGTCTTGGCTATCTCGTCCGGCTTCTAACTCTATAACGTGGTTCGGTCTTTCACATATTTACTAAGCACGACGATATGTGAAACACATTATGAACACGAGACATACTTTGAGGTAACGCGAGTCTATAGGCTACATTTCCTACTTTCAATCAAGAATTTGAAATGGACCAATAAATCGTGGATCGAGCTTTCCTCTCTTCCCAAATCTTGTAACTCCCTTCCATGGAGCAACTCGCAACAATACATGATCCCCACACTAAATTCCACGCCCTTTCGATGAAGATCCGCATAACTCTTTTGTCGATCTTGTGCCGCTTTGTATACGTTGTTGTCGAATCATTTGAATCTTTTCGGTAGTCATATACGTATTTAACTCTCGGGTCCCAATAATGTTGCTTCACCCACCTCATCCCAACATATTGAGAACGACATTTTCGCCCATATAATGCTTCAATGGAGCCACACCTATACTTGCTCGATAATCATTGTTGTAGGAGAATTCCACCAATGGTAAATACTTATCCTAACCGCCTCTTGAAGTCTAGGACACGTAGTCTTAATAGATCTTCAAGAGTTTGAATAGTCCTCTCGATTGTCCTTCCGCTTCGAGGATGGTATGCGTCGACTAAATCGTGAAATCTGCGCCCATAGCTTTTTGCAAGCTAACCCAAAATCTTGAAGTGAATCTTGGGTCACGATCCGAAACTATGGATACAGCATGCCATGCAACCTCACAATCTCATTCACGTCATATACTAAAGAAGACGCTCAAGTGAATAAGTCTCCGTGACGGCAAGAAATGAGCAGACTTAGTTAATCTATCAACAATAACCCAAATAGCATTGATGCCCCGAGAAACCGTAGGAAGACCCGTGAATCGAAATCCATGGTAATGTGTTCCCACTTCCATTTCGAAATCTCAAGTGGTTGCAACGGACCCTTAGGTACTAGATGCTCCGCCTTTACACGCTGACAAGTTAAACACATCGAGATAAACTTTGCAATCTCTCTCTTCATATTGTTCCACCAAAATGTATGTCAAGATCACGATACATTTTAGTACTTCCAGATGGATTGCAAATGGTGTATTGTGTGCCTCCATCATAATCTTGTACTTCAAATCAAAGTCGTTAGAACACACAAAGTCTAGAGTGGACTCAAGTATCCTTCTTCATCAATTCTCGCCCTAATAGCTCATTCTTGTACTTTCTTCTTCATACGCGATCACCCGGCCTGGTGGCTTGAAAGCAACCTTAACTTTTTCTATTAAAGTTGGCTCTCTACGCGTATACTTGACATCATCGCACTCGCTCCTCGCATATGATCTTCTACTCAACGCTGTCCACTACCACGCTCGCTTTTCCGTGATGGTATCAATAGTGTGGTCGTAGTCTTTTCAATAGCTCGAGCCAACGTCACGCCGCATGTTGAGTTCTTTTTTGAGTGAAGAAATATTTAAGGCTTTTATGGTCCTAATATATCTCCACTTTCTCCCCATATAGATAGTGCCTCCATATCTTTAGCGCGAAAACAATCAACGCCGCAAACTCTAGATCATGAGTAGGATAATTCCTCTCATACTCTTTAAGTTGTCATGAGGCATAAAGCTATGACTTTCCCACGCTGCATGAGAACACATCCTAACCCTTTGCTCAAGCATCATCAGAGATAACAAATCCATCCGAACCAGATGGTATTGTTAGAATAGTGTTAAATAAGTCTCCTCTTAAGCTCTTGGAAACCCTTCTCGCATTCTTCGCTTCTAAACGAATTTTGTATCCTTCCGAAGTTAGCCGAGTTAATGGAGTAGCGATTCGAGAAAACCCTTCCACGAATCTCCGATAATAACCAAATAAGCCCAAAAAGCTACGTGACTTGGTCCACACCGACTTCTATTGCTCCCAACTTTGTATTGCTTCAATCTTTGTCGGATCAACAGATACTCCATGTTTCGACACCACGTGCCCAAGGAATGCTACTTCCTCGCCGTAACTCGCATTTCTTCAATTTGGCATATAGTTTGTTTTCACGGGCCTTTGGAGTACCAAATTTCAAATGGTGCTCATGATCTTCACGACTTTTGGAATATATAAGGATGTCATCAATAAAGACAACAACAAAATCGATCCAAATATTCCTTGAATACTCGGCTCATCATATCCATGAAAGCCAGCAGGAGCATTAGTTAATCCGAAAGACATGACTAAGAATTCATAATGCCCATACCGAAGTTCTCAGGCGCCTTTTGAATATCCTCGCCTCTAATCTTCAATGATGATATCCGAATCGAAGATCGATTTTTGAAAAGAATTGTGCCCTCAGAATCGGTCAAACTAGTCATCAATACGAGGTAGAGGATACCTATTCTTGATGGTGACATGGTTCAATTCCCCGATAGTCAATACAAAGTCGCATACTCCCGCCTTTTCTTCTTTATACAAATAAAACAGAGCACCCCAAAGAGATGTACTAAGACGAATGAAACCGATGTCCAACAATTCTCGTAGTTGGACCTTTAACTCTCAAGTTCAATAGAGCCATTTGATATGGGGTTTTAGAAATGGGCTTTGTACCAGTTCAAGATCAATAAAGAATTCAACTTCACGCTCGGGGTAGACCGGGAAGTTCTTCGAAATACGCCAGAAAGTCAATAACAACAGAATATTATTCAAATTTGATGTGTCTTTATTCAAATCCATAACATGGGCTAAGAAAGCTTGACATCCGCTTTTTCAATAAACGAATAGCTTTATGATTAGATATGATGTTGATTGATTTTAATGGTTTAGTTGCTTGAATTGCATAAACAAAGTTGGTTAGGAATATGAAAACTAACAACCTTACGAAAAACAATCAATTTTGGCATGATGAGTAGTTAACCAATCAATCCCTAAAATCACATCAAAAGCAAGTATCTTTAAAGAGATAAGGTCAACAGTAAGGTGATGGTGCCAACTTGAATCAAACAAGATTTATAAACAATGGATGTGATGAAAGTTTCTCCTAACTGAGTTTCCACAGATAGGTCAAAGTCTAATTTCTTCTGAGTCAAGTTTAAACGCTGAGCACAAGTAGAGAGATAAATGAATGGGTAAAGACCCCAGATCAAGTAAGGTATAAACTTCGCAAGAATTTATAAATAGCTTACCCGTGATCACCTCGTTTGGGTTCCTCGATTATGACCAAAATACCACAAACGCTTCTTCCGGAATCGTTGACTTTGACTTTTCCGGGACAGGTCTTTTGAGTCACCGCCTGAACTAACTAGGTTTCTGCCATCTGATAATCTCGAGCGATATGTCCTTCCTTTCCACAATTATAGCATACCTTGAACTGCTGTGACAGCTTTGACCGATATGTCCCTCTTTCCCCGCATTTATAGCATATATGACCGGTGGTCGTTCTCCTCCTTAGAACCGCTTCTTTGCCGACTGCTTGCTCTTCACATACGGTCGTTGTTAAATCTCCTTTTTTTAAATCTCCTCCCGACTTTCGCTTTTCTTCTATTTTCATGGCCATGATTACCACCAGTAGTGGTTACCATTTTTGTCCATCTATTTCTTTCTCCGTTGGTTATCATTATTCATTGATCGCTATCTCCGGTACGATCCTCGGTTGTGGTCCTCAGTTGACCGTACTTCGTTATCTCGCCTAACAATTGAGCCTCATTTTACAACATCTCGAATAAAGAGAAAATTTATGAGAAATGAGATATCGACGTATCGCCGGGTTTCAAACCTCTAAGAAACATCCGCTATATACGCGCCTCATTCTCCACCAAATGAGGTGCAAACTGATAACTCTGCAAACTTTGCCTCGTCTTCGAGACACCGCCCATGTTGTTCTGCTCCAATCTAATAAACTCCACTTCCTTCATATGCATTTAACACTTTTAGGAAAGTATTTGTCATTAAATAGCTTCAAACGCTCCCAAGACATGCCGAAGCTAATTTGGATGCCTACGCTTCACGAGACTCCCACCAAGAGTGATCCGCCTCGCCACTTAACATAAAGGTGGCGAATGGAACCTTTGTTCCTCCGCATCCCAAGACATCGAATATCTTGGTAATTTGCTTGACCCATGTTTCGCCATGCATGATCGGATCCGCTTTCCTTAAATTCGTGGTCCCAACTCTTTGAATCGCTTGTTGTGATAACCCGTGAATTGCTATCATTTCCTCCTCAGATTTTGAACACGAAGTCTCCTCGTCGTCGATTTTGCATGAATCGCAAAAAACTTCTAAACATCCCTCGCTCATCATCTCGCTTTCAATGGTGTTATTCACAGGAGGAACATTGCCACTTTCAAGTTACGCTTCTCCTCGTTGGTGAGTACAAAGCGCTCTCCACGGTCTCATTTCCATTGTTAATATTCTCAATGACATTCTCAAATACTTGTTATAAAACAAGGGTTAATTAAGGAAATCAATATATCACATAATATCCCTATATAATCTTGACCAACTAACAAATAAGCTTAGTAGGACACACTAGCGAAGGATTTACTCGCTCTCCTCCTCCTAGTTCTATTCCCCGATCTCCGCCAGAGATCATATCCCTAAGCTCGATACCAACCGCGACGCCCCAAAATAGGTATACATCACCCATTCCGAAGTTGTCAATACATGGTACGTAAATAACTACAACTTTATTATTACAACAAGAAAAACATGAGTTTGAATACAAATATTATCTTCTGTATAATATCTATACTCAAATAAATCCTCATCACATTTATTGATACATTATTTTACAAAATGGTGAGGACTACTAAACAATTCTTTCTAAAACCTTCATTCCATACCCCGACTGCATCGCTTATATTCTCGCCTCCCGAGAAGAAAAATGGAACAAAAGGAAAAGGGGTGAGCTCAACTAGCCCAAGAAGAAAGAATATTATGACTAAGATAATATACAACAAATTATCGTTAGTCTTCAACAGGAAAAATCTAATAGAATACAATAGACAACAAATTTTAAATCAATATTCGCAATGAAATAATAATTCATTAGAAGAGTTAAGTAGAGAATGCAAACTACTATCTTCTATGTATGAATTTAAAAGTTCATCGCTCATCTTTTATCCTCGTAACATCAATCAATATACATCCGAATCAAATATTCATCTTTGCACTACAGCCAAAAGATATTCATCATTAATCATGTTCATCTAAACACTGCTCATCTTTGCACTACAGCCAAAGATATTAATCGATCATCGTATTCATCTCAACACTGCTCATCTTTGCACTACTGTGCCAAAGATATTCTTCAGAAATCATTCATCTTTGCTACTACTGGTGCCAAAGATATTCAATAATATCATCATTTAAGACCGAGGATGATGAAAAATATTTTAAAAAAACGAATCCAAAGAAACAAAATGACAAGGATTAAGGATTAAGGATTCGTACTTTGTTTTATCCATGTTCAAAAAAATACCTCAAAAATAATCATAGTAATGTAAAATTCAAGAATGATCAAAACATGGATACAATCAAAGCTAGTATCCGAATAGATATTTTGACGAAAAAGAAGAAATTTTATTTTTCTATTGAATAGTCAGATATCGTGAATAGTGCCGATACGTAAATAAGAACTCCGACACCAAAAGATAGAAATTCCACAAAAACATCTTCACGCTTCGTGAATAGTACTCGTGAATAAGAATCGTGAATAAGAACTCATGAATAAGAACTCGTGAATAAGAACTCATGAATAAGTAACCCCGATATGAAAAAGTTCCAAATTTGATAAAAGTTCCAACCAATATTTCAAAGATAATGATATTGAAGAAATAATATCATTTGAGAAGAAAATAACATCCCTTACCTCGAAAGATTAAGATTTCAATTTAAACACCTGATATAGGCTATGACTTGGACTTGCATCAGATATAGCAATACTCAAAGTATACTCAAAATACTCACAAGAATACGCCGATAATATAGAGAGAAAAAACTCGGATTTACGGTGTGATTTTCAATTCTAACCTAAGCACCATATTTATAGGAAATTGTTTAGAACACCAAAGCAGAAAATTTAATATAATAATATTATATATATTACAAATTCTCTACGCACCTAGAACCATCTGATTTCAGCAACTTGCATGTGTTTAATGAGGCTAACCAAACACAAAAAACGTTTTTGTAATTAAAAATATTTTAAACTTCCAAAAATCAATTATTTCGGAGCTTCGGAACTTCAATAATTCATAATAAATAGCCCTTTCATCAGAAAATTTGAATCTCGCGAGTTTTTATAGGAAATTCAATTCTCTACAACTTTACAGAAGAAAGTTTTTCCAAATTCCAAATAGAAATTGACCGAAATCCACAAACGGTCGATTTTACAGGCTATAATCAAATTTCATTCAATAAATGGGTCCACCGACATGTTTAACATGTTTTAAACATTTATTACAACAAAAATACTCTTCCTCCTCGTATACTCATATATCCCACATTCGTTGTAAAAATATCACCATTATTATATTATTAAAATATAATAATATATTTAAATGAATTATTTTATCAGAAAAAGATAAAATTTCAATTTTCAAAAATTGTCACAATAAAAATTTTCTCCATCTATATCCACATAAAATCAATATTTTTCTCATCATATGAATCAATAATTAATTATTCACAAATAATATTACGAAATCACAATATCGATAACCGTGCGCGCCTTCAGAGAGGGGCTTTCCAATAAGAATTTCTTCTTCTTACTCTGCGCGATTAGGTGACCAAACCTCTCCTTAGATGTAACTTTCTAGACATTGCCAATAATGTTATCTAATAATATTATTCAGATAATATGAATTATTGCTCTGATAATGAAAAATACCGTGTAATGACAATTATCAAAACAACAAAGAATATAAAATATCAACGCAGCAAATTATTAACTCAATAAAATAAAATATTTGAATAAGAATTATCGTAACCATTATTGAGTAAAGCCTTCAATAATTGGTGCAATACAGGTAATGCTTCTTGTGCAACAACGCGTATTCATCGTGTTTTTAACCACGGGTATTCCAATAGTGTTAATTCAGAATAACTACGCCAGTTATTTTTAAATAACTTATATTTGTCGCTTTTTCATCCAATCGCTTTCTCTTATGGGGCCCAACATGGTCATTACCGTTGTATTTAATATTCCCCGACAAAGATTTAATATTCCACGACCAAACGAATATTCCCTAACAACAATGAATATTTTATAACCACTTGCTTATTTTGAAATATTTATGTATTTAACCCCTAACTATCCACATTAATCAAATCAACCCTTACTATTTCAAAATAATAAATAGAAAAATTAAATTTCATTAATAATAAGTTGGGGTCTTACAAAGAATGTCACCAAGATATAGGGTAAACCCACGTATCAAAGTTATTCCAATGTATAATAATAAGCAATGGAATAACAACAGCTTCTCTTCGTGAATAAGAAAGAATAACACCCTTACTTTTGGTAGAGATTGAATCTTTAAAGAAAGATGTAAGAATAAAATACTCTTCTTCTTTTCTCTTATTCTCTCTATACTTTCTCTCTATATAAGCTTGAATGAATTAAGTGAAAATAATGAAGCCCTCAGCCTCTATTTATAGAAGATTTCTAGCTTAAAGACCTACGCCGTGAAAAGGCAAGTGGCTTGACGACTAATGATGTGAAAAAAAAAAAGTGGTTTGACGCTTTGTAATGTGAAACGACAAGTGGTTCGACGTCCGGTAAAGGTAATTACTATTAACGAAGGTAATTACTATTCACAAGGGTAATTACTATTGACGAAGGTAATTACTATCGATTTGAAGGTAAATACTATTCACAAGGTAATAATTACTTATCGACGAAGGTAATTACTATTGACGAAGGTAAATACTATTCATTAAGTGGTAATTACTATCGACGAAGAGACTCTTAGATGATGACATATGAGCCCCTATAAAATAATCAAACTTACCACAAATCATTTTATTTTTCATCAACACATATTTAATCTTTCAACAATTATTAATCATTTATAACTTGTCGTCTCAATTATTGATTTAATACTATAACATATTATACGGATGATCTTGTGACAATAATTAAATCAATAATATAAGAGATATGATCGCGTGAATTATCAGTAGCAATAATTGAGCATAAATGAGTGACTTCTCACGTAAGCATAAATAATCAATCTGGTGTGTACTTACTTATCAATTCTACGCCAGACATCGTACTTTTTACCCATAGGGTAGTTCAACAGCTTTTAACAGAATAACACCTCCAAGTTATTTTTATAAAATATTTTTGTCGTTTTCTCAATCCGAATAATAATTTCACATTATGTAAGTCCACCAATGATTGAGCCAGTTGTTATTTAATATTCCTAACAAAAAGAATATTCCCCAACCAAACGAATATTTTATAACAACTTACATACTTTGCAAAATTTATAAATATTACCCACAATTATTATATCAAATTTATTCCATAATATTCAAAAATAATATTTATAGAAAAATTTATCTTTATTTATAAAAGCTGGGGTCTTACACTTTTACTATTATAAAGTTAAAATATCTAAAATGTATCATTTATCAAGAAAATTATATACTAGAAGAACAAATTTATAGTTATAAGTTTTTTACTTTCAAAACTTACTTGCAATGTTAGGAGGCGGGAACAATGAGCAATATAATTTTATTATTAAAATGTGTTAAGTCCGAATTAATTTAGAATTAATCTAAAAGGTGGTTGAATAATTAATTCACATTTATGAATTTTCGGGTGTTGAGAGTATTTATCACTTTCATTTGCCCAATTATTTAAAAATTATATAGAAGTCCAAATATTTAAAGTATGTCCAAAGTAAATTTTGGATCAAGAACTAGATATCAGTTGTCACATATAACTCATAGTCTCCATAAATATAATGAAATAAAATAAACTTTTTATAACTATATAAATTGTAATATATGTATTGAGGATAAATTATAAATAAAAGTTCTTATAAACATATTACTAAAATTTTAATAAAGTATTTGAGAAAAGATAATTAAATATTCAATGTAAATTTTTGAATGTAATTACAAATTATAACTATGCATACACACTACATTATTACTCTACACACATAAAATGGACATCTAAACATTAATAAATAGAGCATTCATTTTGAAATTTAGGATTTCAAAATGATAAAAACTTACTTGAATTGTAATTTAGAACATTGATTATTGTATTTAAATATTTATTAAAAATAAAAAAAATTAACATTCATTCATTAATAAACTATATTTTAAAACTCATTATTTTTTTATTTTAGTTATAGGTAACCGAAAAATTCGTATCCGTCCGCATCCGTATTCGAAAAAAAGCGGATATTTTTCGTATTCGAATTTTTTTTGAATATTATCCGTTTAAAGGTATCCGCAAATAAACAGGTAAGGATACTAGCTACTGTATTTGAATCCGTATATATTCATTTACACCCCTAATTAACACCAATTTTGTCATTTGTGCATACAATTTTTACCAATTATTCTATTACTATATTATTAGTAAACAAACCTTGGACATAAATTTATGCCAATTACAATTGTAAAAATTGTTAGGAATTATAGGATGATATCACTTATTACCTATGCATCCAAAAAAAATTCTGACTTGAGATTAGGATTCGCTCTAGTATACTTATATTCCGCAAGTGAAAATAAAAAAATGAGCCTAACCATTCATAATATATACTACTATTATTTTTCTTAATAACCGAAAAATAATCTCACGATGAGGTTGGATTATGAAAATTTTAAGAAATAAATATGTGTAATTTCTACATAAATTTGTCAAGGTGAATACGACGTCGTTTTCTTGTAACCGCAACAGTAACGACATCACCCACTTCTCTCTCCTACGCTACCGATGGGTAAGTAATAATACCATATGCCTCGCCCTCGGCTTTCTGCAACAACAAATAAGAAAACAAACCTTTGCTTTGCATCCATAACTATTCATATCCCTTCTTGTGTTTCATCATCTCCTTCCTTCCTTCCTTTCTCTCTATCTATTAAACCCTATATATATAATATATATATATATATAAATATATTCTTCGTTTTTTGTATAATTTCTCAACAACCACATTAACATTTTGATTTTTTGAGTGAGAGAATACGAATTCTTCAGTTTCAATGGCGGAGAATTTATCAGCCAAAAAATTGATTTGGTTACACGGAGACCTGGAATTGAGTATAATCGAGGCTCGTAGCTTGCCAAACATGGACTTGATCACCGGCCGCTTCACCCGTTGCATCACCTTCGAAACCTGCCGTACTCCCTCCACCTCCAAAGACCTTAAACTCGGCCACCACCGCAAGATTATCACCAGTGACCCTTACGTCACCGTCTCCGTCCCCCAGGCCACCGTCGCCCGTACACGCGTCCTCTCCAACTCCCAAAATCCTAAGTGGAACGAACATTTCTACATCCCACTAGCTCACCCCGCCCTCAACTTAGAGTTCCAAGTCAAAGACAACGATATGTTCGGTGCGGATGTCATCGGAACTGTACTCATTCCGGCGGAGACTGTTGCTGCTGGTGAACTCATCAGTGGCTGGTTCCCAATCATTTCTTCATCGGGAAAACCGCCTAAGCCTGACTCTGCTCTCTGTGTTGAGTTAAAGTTCACTCCTTGTGAGAAAAATCCTCTGTATCGGCACGGCATTGCAGGGGATCCGGATCATTTAGGTGTTAGGCACACTTATTTTCCTTTGAGAAAAGGTGGTGAGCTTACATTGTACCAGGATGCGCATATTAGCCATGATGTTAAGTTTCCCGAGATCGAATTAGATGGAGGGAGGAATTTTCAGCAGGGGCATTGTTGGGAGGATATATGCTATGCTATATCTGAGGCTCATCATATGATTTATTTGGTTGGTTGGTCAATTTATTATAAAGTGAAGTTAGTTAGGGAACCGACTAGGCCATTGCCGCGAGGAGGGGACTTGACTCTCGGAGAATTGCTCAAGTATAAGTCTGAGGAAGGGGTTAGGATTTTGATGTTGGTTTGGGACGATAAAACTTCACATAGTAAGCTCTTCATTAATACGGTGAGAAAAATTGTAACAAAGACTTTATTTTCTCTCATTGTTTTAAAATGTGTTTTCATAGAGTACTGATTCAAATGCTTACTGTCTGGATTGTTTTGTCAGATTGTATGTGTGATTCATTATAGTATATATTAGTACTGTCATTTTTAGTGATAATGTTCTCCATGTTCATTCAAATTTTATATATTTTCATGCACAAGGATGGATAGTTAAAACAAATTTTACTGAAGACTTTCCCCGTCATGGATAAAGCATAAGCACAACTGCTTTTAGCATAAAATGTGATTTGTGGGGATTTTCAATCAAGGTATTGAAGATGTGAAATAATATATATATATATATATATATATATATATATATATATATATATATATATAATGGCAACCATAGTATTTTTTTATGAGCCAAATCAGTAAAATGTCGTTACATTATTTAGCACTCGCCCAATGGCAGTCGTCACCAGTTTAATCTTGAAATCCCTGTACATACTTAAAATCAGTCAGAAAAAGACTAATCTTGAAATCCCATGTAAATACTTATAATCAATCAGAAATGTCAAGTCAATT
Source organism: Panax quinquefolius (assembly GCA_020205615.1). Taxonomy (NCBI): domain Eukaryota; kingdom Viridiplantae; phylum Streptophyta; class Magnoliopsida; order Apiales; family Araliaceae; genus Panax; species Panax quinquefolius. The sequence continues at coordinate 992,974 of CM035163.1, read as the reverse complement.
TAAATTCATTTGTTAGGTAATGACGATGGACATATCAAAATATCTATGTGCAGTCTACACTTGTTGTTTTGAGTCTTATCATGGATATGTATTGCTCAGTAAGAAATTATTCAGCCTATGCATTTAAGTAATGATTTGAATTGGCGGACGCAGGAAGGAGTAATGCAGACTCATGATGAAGAGACCAGGAAGTTTTTCAAGCATTCATCTGTTATTTGTGTGCTTGCACCTCGTTATGGCAGCAGTAAGCTTGGCTTTCTCAAACAACAGGCAGGCTTAAACTCGTGTTTTTCGATATATATGTATAACACAAGATTTCATAGCATCTTTTTTTTAATGTATATATTTAATTAAAAAAGAATATATGATATTCTTCCTCCCTTAATTAATTAGTTAATTCTATTAGTCCGAATTGTAATCCTTTGATATCCTGCTTTGTGCTAACTGACTTGGTTGCAAACTAAAGTTATCATTGTTGTACCTCACCCCCACTTTAAGGAGGAATTTTCATGGTACCCTTTGTTCCTTGATAAGTGTTACCTTTTTCCAAGTGTTTTGGCACGGATCTAAGAAAATAATCTTTATAAATATGGTCTTTGATTCTCAGGTTTTCAAGAATTTTCATGATTCTAAAAATACATATCTGCATTCCCTTAAGAAAATTATATTGTTGAATAACTTCTTGTTACGGCTTATTTTTAGGTTGTCGGAACTGCATTTACACACCATCAGAAGTGTGTGCTTGTAGATACCCAGGCATATGGTAATAATCGAAAGATTACAGCATTCATAGGTGGTCTTGATCTCTGTGACGGTCGGTATGATACTCCTGAGCATCGAATATTCAGTGGTCTTGATACTGTATTTAAGGAAGATTATCATCAGCCTAATATCCCAGTGAGTGGTTGTCCCATCTCATCTTTCAGTTGTTTTTTATCCTCTTTTGGTGGCCTTCACTTCTTTTATATATAACTATTAACTGATGAAATCCATGGCTTAACTATTTGGTAACCTTTTTCTTTGTTGGGAAAGTTATTTGGGATGCACTCTTCTGATCAGAATTTTCCAGACTTTCATTCTTGGTACCTGAAACTAAATAAACTTGTACTATTATGTATTTGAATCATGTTATATAATGCTAGCTTTAAATTTTATGTCTATACATCAGACTGTGTAATCCTTTTCGCTTTCCTTCATCCTTGCGTATTAGACAACCATTCAATAAATAGCTAGGAAGAGTATTACTGTCTATTGGAAAGGGAGTGGCATACTTGCAGCGGTTCAGTGAGCAAAAGTTGTTTGCTCTAAGAATTTACTAGTAGAATAATTAACTTGATTTCTTTGGAAAATAAAGCTTCTCTATATATAGGTACCCAGTTATAACATGGAGATCTTGATTTCTAGAGATGGTGTCTATTAGCCATTTGCTCCTGTGTAAATCTAGATGCATGATTCATCTACTTGTGTTGTTTATATATTTCGGGATGAAATCTGTGTTTTAATTCGCATTTTGAGTTGTTATAAAAAAAGTTTTTACTTCCTTCCTAGAAATAATAATTTAAAGCAATCATGGTTATATAACCTTCATATTGACCACTTTAATTTAATTTGGAAGGCTGCAATTTCTTTAACTGCCGCAGTTTCTTCTCCTGCTAATAGTTTAGCACATTCTTTATTGTTACTATGCGGTCCTGAAGTACAAGGGGATTTTACTCGTTGGTGTCAATTCCGTCCATCTCCAGAGGTCTCGACGAGCCTCGCGGGTTAACCACCACTTCCCGTCCGACTTGCATGTGTTACGCATGCGTTGGGGACAAGAAGTCCGTCCTCACAGACTAATGAAAACAAGAACAAAAGAGCATTTAAAATAGTGCAGGACTCGGATTTTTGCACATATCTGTGTACTCCTAAAGGATTCCACAGCAAAAGCCCAAAAGGAAACAAGAAAAATAACCCTATCACACAACAATTTAATAGATAAGGAGCTCACTCTAAACAGTTTAGTATTGCGCTCATTCCAAATTGCCCATAAAACTGAAAAAGATGGCACACTTTCATATGATCTGTGTATGTAAAATCAGGGTGCAGAACTTTGCAGCATACCCTCATGTCTGGAGGAGTTCACCTTGTAAAGCTTTGTGAGGTGACATATGTCATGTTTGTTATCAGTGGTTTCAGGTTATATGTGGCTCGTGCTGTTTATCCCATACTACATGTAAATTATTCTGATGATGCTTGTTAAATGTCACCTTCTGCAGTAAATTCTTTAATTTGCAATTTATTGTCTATTTTAGACAGGAACCAAGGCTCCAAGGCAGCCATGGCATGACTTGCATTGCAGAATTGATGGTCCTGCAGCATATGATGTTCTTATTAACTTTGAGCAACGTTGGAAAAAATCAACAAGGTGGAGAGAATTCAGTATACTTAAGAAAAAAATAGCCCATTGGAGTGATGATTCTATGATTAAGATAGAACGTATATCATGGATACTCAGCCCTGCTATTTCTGTTCCTAAAGATGGAAAATACACAGTGGTTCCAGATGATGATCCCACATTACATGTTTCCAAGGAAGATCATCCTGAAAACTGGCATGTGCAGGTTTCAATACCAGCTTTTTCTTTTACTAATTTTCCCTTTTTTGTGCCTACCCCAACTTGTTTGGTATAAAACGCGGAGTTGAGTTTTTTTTTTTTCTTTCCCTTTCTGTGCATGTATCAGTATTGATTGAAATTCTTGTAGTTTATATTATTTTCCTCAGATTTTCCGGTCCATTGATTCATCATCTGTAAAGGGATTTCCCAAAACCGTTGATGTCGCTCAAGCTCAGGTTTGTAAATGAACAGTCTTATCCTTTTAATTCCATTTATATATTCATGCATGCCTTGTTTCTATTTTATTTATTTATCTAATTATTCTATTGTTTTGATGTGTGTCTGTGTATGGAATAAAGGTTGGTAATGGTTCCTAGACACTAGAAGTAAGAGGACTTCAAATTGACATTATTGTTAATGATACTCCGTGCTAAGCAAAGTTTTCTGTTTCTTTGACATTTATTTACTGCAGAATCTTATCTCTGCAAAAAGTCAGGTAATAGACAAAAGCATTCAAACAGCATATATCCAAGCAATTAGATCAGCTCAGCATTACATATATATTGAAAATCAATATTTTATTGGATCATCTTACGCATGGCCAGGTTACAAAGACGCAGGTAAAAATTACTTTTGTTTTTTACCCCTTTAAATTTTACTCCTCAAATGTTCTCTGTCAGTTGGGCCATGAAGAACATTTTGGTAAATGATTGAAAATCTTTTATGATAGTTATTCCAGGTCTGATTATGTCATAACTGGGAACTAGCTTTCAAACATTTTCATTTGTTCAACTTATGGTTGAACTGAAATTTTATATTGGTGTATTTGTTCCCTCTTTCTTTAACAACTGGACCAGATTCTCATTCAATTGGACATAGTTAATTAAGCCTTAGCACCTTGTGTTTGAGGTTATTGTTAATTTAGTCATCGGTTTTCTGTATCTGCATGTGACTGTGCTTAGCTATTCAGGATCGTAATTATATTACCTGTTCTACCCTTCTTTAGTTTACATAGTATGCTTTTGTTTGCTTAAAAGTTCTTTTCTGAAGATAACTATTTAAAGTCATGGTATGATCAGGAGCTGAGAATCTCATCCCTATGGAGTTGGCATTAAAAATTGCTAGTAAAATTAGAGCTAAGGAGAGATTTGCGGTTTATGTTGTCATGCCAATGTGGCCTGAGGGTGTTCCGACTTCTGCTACTATTCAAGAGATTCTCTTTTGGCAGGTAATATGGCTTTATAACTGGTAACAGTTGACATATCTCAAGGAAGAAAAGAGATGTATGATTGTATTGCATATGATAAATGGCTGCAAAATATTATTTTTTTGCTTGTTAGTCTCTCTTTGAGTTGATGATATTTGTTATACTATTTATTGAGACAAATATATGTGAAATGCTGATAAAAAATAAAACAAATAATGACATTATTAAAGGGGCTCCTGTTAGCCCAAGGTTGTGTGTGTGTGTGTGAGAGAGAGAGAGAGATGAGCAGAATATGACACCCGCACACAATGCGTTTGGGATTCCGAATGCACACCATATAGTGTCAGATGTCACACTAGGCTGCAATAAATTGACCTATAAGAAGTGATAGTATGTGATACGTTTGGGAACTCTAATCCTAGTGTGTGATTTGTACTATAATTGTTCTTCAAACACTAGCTAACACTAACAATTAGAATCGAAGGAAACACCCAAAGCATGGTTTCTGTTACAGTGTTACAAACCTCTTTCATTCTAGTTGAAGCGTCCAACGTGTACCCCTTTCTTATACCTTTAAAAAGTAGTAATAATTACTATTACTCATTACTTTTTGGTGTTACTCCTAGTCGAGTTGGTCCTTCAAATACTGGAAGGGAAAATCTAATACTGTTCCCTGTACTGTTTGCAGTACTAAAGTTTCCCCTTTGTTGTACCTTTGAAAGTCTTTCATTTGAATGTCTTCCTAACTCCTTTGGTCTACTAAATTCAGAGAAGCAAGTGTATAAAATCCATATTCTCACGCGCCTACTTCCATTTTGGCTAAATCTTGAAGAGAAATTTCCCTTTGTTCTATTGCTTCTCATATCAGTCTATAACATTATGCTCTTTTATACTCTTCAATTTTTTTATTCTCTTTACAAGTCAGTCTAAGTATTGAATATTTTAAATTCGTACAGTATTTTAAATTATATCAAAATTTGTAAGAATTATTTATCATTTAAGAAGGGATATGTAAGGATGCTACCATGATGGAATGGTCTTACATTTCTGCTGATTAGTTGGTTTATTTTACTGTTATTATCCTTAGTTGGTTATATCAGGGTAATATTGTCATTCTCTTGTATTAGTGAGGTTACTTTAGTCCTTAAGCTTGTTCATTTCTGATAGATATCATTTGCGTGTTGCTGAGAGAGAGAATGGTTTAGCTATAAATAGTATCACATTGTATTGCTGAGGAGATGAATGACATAATGAATCTCTTTTCTCCCTTATTTTTCTAACTCTGTCTATATCTTCCTCAATATTGCTTCTCTCTCTCTCTGAATCTTCTACCTATTCTCTGAAATCCTTAGTTAAATACTAGTTCTGAACTTTCAGTTCATTACAATTGGTATCAAAGCTACTCGATCCATTCATGGCAACTAACAATCAACGACTCAGTAATCTGGAAAGTCAAGTTACTGAGTACACCAACTCATTTCAACAATTGAGAACTCAATTGCAGGAATCGGTTGTTAGCCTCAAACAGGACTTTGAGGATAAAATTGAGCACAGAAGATGCAGCAAATGATGAAGGGAATCGAAGCTCTTCTCTCTGTTAGAGTACCTCAGCCAAAGGATTCATCCGCAGTCCAGATCCTTCTGTTTTGTTTTGGGATCGTTTGAAGGTGAATCTGGTAATGAAAAATCTAGCAACAATATATTCAGAACTATTAAGTTTGAATTTTCAAAATTCGATGGAACTAACCTTAGAGCATGGATTAGGAAATGTAATAAGTTGTTTTCTTATCGTATGGTTGTTGAACATCAAAAAATTATATTTAGCTACTATGAATTTAGAAGGAGAGGCAGAGGAATGGTATTCTGGATTCATCCATGCAGGAGATGAAATGACTTGGAAGGAATTTATTGAAGAAATTACTGCTAGATTCAGTCCTGAAGTCCAAATCAATCCGATAGGAGAGTTAAAAAATTTGCAGCAAATTAGATCTGTAGATGAGTATAGAAGGAAATTCGAAGAATTAAAGAGTTGGGCATTGTTGAGAAATCATGTGTTGAATGAGTCTTTTTTTATGGATTGTTATATGGGAGGCTTGAAGGAGGAAATCAGATTAGGTGTTCAAGAGTTGAAAATAACTACTCTCAAAGATTTAATCAGATTAACTAGGGTGGAGGAAGCCAAGTTGGAGGCTTGGTTAAAGAGAAGCGGGTTAAAGGGCAGTCAGATGACTAACATTAAAACTAATGAGAGTGGTTCTGCTGTTGTGCATAATGCTATTTCTCCAAGCATGAAGGTGGGTAGATCATTACCTATTAGGGGTTTAACGAGGGAGCAAATTGCTGAGAAGAGGAGGAAGAAATTATGTTTTTCTTGTGATGAGCCTTATACTGTGGGACATCAATGCAGGAAACCACAACTTTTCATGATGCTACCTTCTATTGAGGATAACAATAAGTCTGGGAATAATGAGGAGTGTTGTGAAGATGAGGAATTAGAAGAAGATGAGAAGACTGTTGAACCACATGAAGCTCTTATCACACTTCATGCTTTATCTGGTCACAGTGTTAACAACACTATAAGAATTGTGGGAATGACTAATGGAAAATTATTGAGGATCTTAATTGATAGTGGAAGCACCAATAATTTCTTGGACCCTCAAGCAGATTAAGGCCATGTTGCAGGAGACAGGATGGATTTAAAGTTACTAGTTTCCAATAGTGTAGATCATTTATTTGGACAACACAAGGGGAATCTTTTACTACAGATTTGAGAATACTTCCATTAGGAGGAATTGATGCAGTGTTGGGTGTACAATGATTAAGAAATTACAATCCAGTTACCTTTGATTTTGACCAACTGCAAGTTTCTTTTAATAAAGAAGGTAGGACAGTGGTGTTGCAAGGGGAATCTGATATGATAGTCCCTATTATACAACTGATTTCATCTGGGGATTTCAAACAGATATTGAATACTACAACTCATGGCTATTTTGGTTACCTTTTTGGAATGGTTCAAGAGACATTGACAAATAATGATGTCATGGAATCAGTTGTTGTGAATGAGAATAACAGAAAGGTGAATCAGACTCAAGATCAGTTGGATAAAGTGTTGCAATCTTATTCCTCAATCTTCCAAGAACCAAAAGGTTTACCTCCAAACAGTTCTCATGACCATCACATTAATACGAAGGAAGGTAGCCAACCTATCAATCAGAGGCCTTACAGGTATCCTTATGTGCAAAAGGAAGAAATTGAAAAGATTGTTAGTGAATTAATGGCTTCTGGAGTGATTCAGCCAAGCAACAGTCCATATGCTTTTCCAGTATTACTTGTAAAGAAACATGATGGATTTTGGAGGATGTGTGTGGATTATAGATCTTTGAATGAAATGACAGTTAAAGACAAGTTTCCAATACCAGCTATTGATGAATTGTTGGATGAGTTACATGGATCCAGGTGGTATTCCAAGATCTCAGTTCTAGGTGCCACCAAATTAGAGTGCATGCTTCGGACATTCCTAAAACTGCATTTAGGACTCCTACAGGACACTTTGAATTCTTGGTGATGCCATTTGGACTCACCAATGCACTAGCCACTTTTCAATGAACCAAATATTTAAGCCTTATCTCAGGAAGTTCATCCTAGTTTTCTTTGATGACATATTGGTTTACAGCAGAACTTATGCAGAACATTTAAAACATTTGAAGCTTACCTTGCAGCTTTTAAAGGATAATTCACTCTTTGCTAAGAGAAGTAAATGTGAGTTTGGAACTGAGCAGATTCAGTACTTGGGACATGTTATTAATAAGCATGGGGTTTCTACTGATCCTGATAAGATCGACTGTATGGCCAAATGGCCTTTACCTACAAACATTAAAAGTTTAAGAGGTTTTTTGGGTTTGACAGGCTATTATAGGAAGTTTATTCACAATTATGGTTTAATTAGCAAACCATTGACGGAATTGTTAAAGGATAGATTTCAGTGACATGAAGGGGCTACTCAAGCTTTTGTGGCACTCAAAGAAGCTATGGTTAAAGCTCCTGTGTTACTATGCCAAATTTTAAGCTGCCATTTGTTTTGGAAACTGATGCTTCCCATTTTGGTATAGGAGCTATATAGATGTAGCAAGGTAGACCCATTGCTTATCTCAGTAAAGCTATAGCTGCAAAACACTTGGGTTGGTCTACTTATGAGAAATAATTGATGGCAGTCATCTATGCTACTAATAAATGGAGACATTATCTGTTGGGTAATAAAGTACTCATTAAAACTGATCACCATAGTTTAAAGTACCTCTTAGATCAAAGAGTAAGCACAACTAACCAACAAAAGTGGATTACTAAATTGATGGGACTAGACTATGAGATAGTATATAAAAAGGGAAAAGAAAATGTGGCTGCAGATTGCCTATCCAGACAAATTGTTACTTCTGAAATGGACTATACTTGTGTTGATATCTCTACAGTTATTCCCCATTGGATCACAGAGATAGCTCAATCTTGGGAATTAGAACCTGGATTGAAGGACATGATCATTCTGTTGCAATTGGATCCATATTCATTACCTGGTTATACTTTTCATCATGGCAGGTTAAAATTCCAAGACAGATTGGTAGTTGGGCCATATATTTCTTTGAGAACCAAGCTATTGACTGAGTTTCATGACTCTCCCATGGGGCTCATTCTGGCATAAAAGGAACTTTTGAGAGGCTCAATAATTACTTCTTTTGGTCCACAATGAAGACTGATGTTACTAGATTTCTACAAGAATATGTCTGCCAAAAACAAAAACATGAGACTAAGGCTTTACCAGGTCTGTTGCAACCCTTGCCTATACCAGAAAGTCCATAGAATGATATATCTATGGATTTCATTGAAGGCCTACCACGTTCTAAAGGTTACACAGTTATATGGGTTGTGGTAGATAGGTTGACTAAATATGGTCATTTCATACCTCTCCAACACCCTTTTACTGCTCAAGCATTAGCCCAAGTCTACATCAATAATATATACAAGCTCCATGGATTTCCTTCAACCATTGTATCTGATAGAGACAAAATATTTGTTAGCTTGTTTTGGCAATCACTTTTCAAGTTGGTTGGTACCAAACTTCATTTAAGCTCGGCTTACCACCCCCAATCTGATGGGCAGACTGAAAGGCTTAACCAAGTGTTGGAATGCTACTTACGATGTATGGTATCAAAGAGGCCTAACAGCTGGTTATCATGGCTTCCATTGGCCGAGTTGTGGTACAATACGCATTATCATAGTGGGCTAAAAACTACTCCCTTTGAGGCCTTGTACTGCTATAAACCTCCACACTTGAACTTTCATCAGTTTGGTCAAGTCCATGACCCTGCCATACGGAACTTTTGTAAAGACAGAACTCAAACTATTCAGCTTCTTAAACATAACTTAGTTGCTGCTCAATCTAGAATGAAGTACTATGCAGACAAGTCAAGAAGTGAGCGATCATTTTTGGTTGGTGATTTGGTATACTTGAGAATTAAACCTTATAAACAGTGTCAAACTGTCCTTGGTAAATTAGCTCCCAAATATTTTGGGCCTTTTCCTGTACTAGAGAAGATTGGGACTGTGGCTTATCGACTCCAATTACCTTCACATGCTAAAGTCCATCCTGTTTTCCATGTATCACTTCTTAAGAAGAAAATTGTCTCAAATTGGTCTAATTCTGTTGATCTTCCTTATTTGGATGCACAAGGTCAATTTTTGGTGGAACCATTAGCTATATTGGATAGAAAGATGGTTAAGAAGAAAAATGCTGCAGCTGTTGAAGTATTGGTGCAGTGGTCCAACACTCTACCATCGGAGGCCACCTGGGAAGATTGGGAAAATTTTCACAAGCAATTTCCTCACTTCCAACCTTGAGGACAAGGTTGTTTTGATGATGGGTGGATTGTAAGGATGCTACCATGATGGAACGGTCTTACATTTCTGCTGATTAGTTGGTTTATTTTACTGTTATTATCCTTAGTTGGTTATATCAAGGTAATATTGTCATTCTCTTGTATTAGTGAGGTTACTTTAGTCCTTAAGCTTGTCCATTTCTGATCGATATCATTTGCGTGTTGCTGAGAGAGAGGATGGTTTAGCTATAAATAGTATCACATTGTAATGCTGAGGAGATGAATGACATAATGAATCTCTTTTCTCCCTTATTTTTCTAACTCTGTCTATATCTTCCCCAATATTGCTCTCTCTCTGAATCTTCTACCTATTCTCTGAAATCCTTAGTTAAATACTAGTTCTAAACTTTCAGTTCATTACAGGATATTGAGTCCCAAATATGTCCAAAGTGCTGAACCTGTACAAGTAACGCACTATCCAGTATTTGGACTCCTTATGGTCCAGTTGTCATACTGTGAAATTCAGAGATCGGTTAGTTGTATTAGCCTATACCACAGCTAATATTTGCACCGAGCCCTTGTCATGTAGGGAGCAGTGTCATTAAGAGAGATCAAGGCTCGCTAAACAACTAAATTGAGTATAATTTGTGTGAACTTTGTCTTCGTGTTTGGGGACATTTTTAAGACAACCTTTCCACGGATTAATAGAGCCTCTTTAGGATGGGAGATATTAAAGGGGAACCAAGGTAATTCCTTTTACCTGAAGGAATTACGCGAGGTACTATTACAATTTATTTTGATTAGTTCTTTTCACTGCATTAGATTTTCTTTTACATTTTTCAAAAGGATCGATTTGGTGCATTCTAAATATGTAAGAATATGCTCCTTGAGTAGGTTCTTTCGCTTGTTAAGTCTTTTTATACTTCCTTTTTGGGGGATTAGATGTTTGTACTTAGTCGCTCTCAAAATCCTCATCCTCTCCCATTAGTGCATTTAGTTTGGAAAACTAATCACCCTCTACTAAGGCTTTTGCTTGGTCAATGATTCCACAGACTCAAAATAATGACTTTTTGCAGTTGTGTATGCCCAATAAAAACTTTGTTTCTTGAGTTGTGTAATGTGCAATATGCACGATGAGTCCGATCTTGAGATGTTCTTTAATGTGTCAATAGTTTGATAGATTTGTTGTGTGGGATTGCCCTTTCAATACGGAGTCTGCTCTTTACAGAATTATGTGTTTTTAGGAGGCGGAAGGAGAATTAATGTTTGGGAGATGTGTGGATTTTAAGATTTTGTTGTTTTTCGAGAAATTTTATCTTTAGAGATTAATATCTTCCCTCTTCTCTCTTATGTGATGAAGTGGTGTTCTTTGCTCCGGTTTCTGTCTGGCAGCAGTTGGTAAGAAAGACCATGAAAAAACATTATACCATTCTCATACGTTTCAGGTTCTTATGTTTATATTTGGCAGGGCCAGACGATGCAAGCGATGTATGCTACTGTTGCCCAGGAACTTAAATCCATGCAGCTTCTGGACTCACATCCCTGTCACTATCTGAATTTTTATTGCCTAGGCAACCGGGAAGAACTGCCGAAGGGAGCTAGTCAAAATTCTACAGATGCTAATCAGGTAATTGGCAGATAATCTTCTGAGTTTTTTTAGTTTATTGCAATTTTTAATATATATGTATATGTATGATTCGTTCGTTTGGGGGAAGTGCTTTTATTAGTAGAACTTTACAAAAAGTGATGTTTATTGAGATATTAATGTGTTTGATAAAAATTAAATTTAAAAGCAACTTGCAAGTTTCTAATATTCAAACACCCAACTTTAGTTTCTATTTGTAATGCAAGTGCACCAAAAACTCTACTGCCAAAAACACTTCTAATATGTTATCAAAGAATATAAATTACAGATTTTCAAATTAAAATTCAAAAGTGAATTAATGGCACGACACTGCTCTGCCAAATGGGGGGCTTAGGCTAGGATTATTCCAGGCTGACGAAAGGCAAGGTTATGAGAAGAGCTATGTTTGTAATTCTTTTGAAAATTGTTGCGCTTGACAGTCAATGTCTTCAGATCAAAATTAATCCCATGAAAAGTTTCAACATGAAGTTTTATGGACATGGTAATGACTTCTTGTTTGTTTTATTTTATTCTTTCTTTTATCCCCCAGGTTTTTTTTTGGTGTTTGGGGGGTGGGGGAGGGGGGGGGGGGGGGTGGAATTGTTTACAACTTCATATCCCATATGTTTTCCTATATCTCTTAGGAAGTATTTCCTATTTCTTGGTTGTTCATCTGATTGGTCCTCCTGAGAAAGTACCACATCAGTCTGCAGTCTGCTCAAGTGAAAAGGAGCAGGAACAAAATAGGCACTTTCTGGAACTATGCAAGGCCTATATTATATAGCTGCATTTGTCTCAGCAATCTTGAATGTGGGCAAGCATTGCATCATTGTAGTAATTGTTATTATTTCTACTTTATATAGAGGGATAGTACCTGTTTTCTTATTTGCAACTGCTTTAGCCACTTCACAAATAGAATTGTTCCATCTCCCATGTACCATTTGCATTAACTTCTAAGTTTAGTTCTGCTGGTAGCCTATAAATGCTACTCAGATATATCTGGCGTCTATTATGAAAATCCATTTTAAGTTTTTGAATTTGTTTTGGTGATCACAGTAGATATACTATAGGTTAATTGTTGCAGCCTTTTTAGTGAGCGGAACGGTCTCGTATGCTTGGCTTTTGATTATGATCTTGAAAGTCATGAAAAGTTGGTCCTGATTTTTTTCTTCAGGTTTCCAGTGCACAGAAATTTCAGCGGTTTATGATTTATGTGCATGCCAAGGGAATGGTAGTGGATGATGAATACGTGATTGTGGGATCTGCCAACATTAATCAGAGATCTTTGGCTGGTTCAAAAGACACTGAGATAGCAATGGGTGCATATCAGCCCCATCAAACTTGGGCTGGGAAGAACCATCATCCGAGTGGCCAGGTATGACTTTTCATTCTCTCCCTCTCTCTCTCCCCCCTCCCCCTTCAGATTAGTACCGAGTTGTAGAATTTGTTTACTATATTTGAAGTAACATTGGGCAGAAGAGAAATTGAAATTTCTGATGCTGCAAGAAGAGTAAATTATTCACTTGTTCTTGATGACATGATAAAATTCTCTTTCCAGGTCTACGGATACAGAATGTCACTGTGGGCTGAGCACCTTGGAATGTCAGAGAATTGCTTCAAGGAGCCGGAGACTTTAGAGTGTGTGAAGAGAGTGAATGAGGTTGCTGAAGATAATTGGAAAAGATACACAACTGAGAAGTTTACAGTATTACAAGGTCATCTTCTCAAGTATCCGATTGAAGTTGATGTTAATGGAAAGGTGGGTCCATTACCTGGACATGAGACTTTTCCCGACGTTGGAGGTAAAGTACTCGGAGCTCATACACCTCGTATCCCAGACATTCTAACGACATGATATCCATCTACCTTTACTTTCATGTGTGATTGATAATGTAAAGTCTGGCGAAAATAGTCTTACCTTTTCAGTTTTGGCCGGTATTGTGTTTTATGTGTCACTTAGTGTGTATCTTTAAGGTGAAATAGAGGTGTACAAAGTAGGGAAAGGAATGATATAATCTATGAAACAGTTTTTTCTCATGTAGCTCAATTGGAACAAGGTATGCAAATGTGGATGGCATTTGCTCTAGTTTCCTAGGGAAGTATACAATGTAAACATGAAATCAACTACACATGGAACTGTTCATGTTAATTTCACAAAACTTCAGTAATGGCTTTGTTGCCGACAATTAACAGGGGTGTCTCCATACATATGGTAAGTAAACACATCCTAGAAAGCAATCGAACAATAGTCTGGTCCTTTTTCTTCCTCTTTCGTTTTATATTTTGCAATATGCAAGAATTTTGTTACATCAGAACAACTAATACAAGGTAACTTTACCCACTCATGCGTCCACGCCGTTACAGTTATAGGCAAATCTGATTACCACAGTCCTAAATGCTACACATTAACACGATCATGAACAACAGGACAGAACTTTAAGAAAACCAAAATACAAGAGAATAACAAACAAATTGAGCATTTGTACTAAAAACGATATCATCTCCTTTCCTTTTTGGTTCTCTGAACCATCCTGGCTTAAGGTCTACAACAACAGCCATCAAAAGATTCTGAACTCACGGGTGAAGCTTCATGTACAATCAATTCTATTTCCCGTAACACTTTGCAGACAGGCTAGAATTAGATAATCAGCACAATTTTTTCCATGCATGCATGTAGGTTTGCACTAGAAATTTCTTGCATCTCACGAGTTGAAGACTTCTCAGGATACACTCTGGCTGCCATCAGTCGTATTATTGATAGCTAATTTTCCCACATTGATTAGAAATAAATCTCTCTTTTCCATTGTAAGGCCTAAAATTGTTTAAATTGTATATTTTTTTAACACACCCATCTATGTGCTATTTGATATCTCCCAAAGTATAAAAAATGCAAAACTGATGAGATTGGCAGCTCAGAACCTTGTACACATTTTGTGTTGCTTCCGAGCATCAAGTAAAAATAAATATTAGCAATTCAATTAAAATCACATGCAGTGTTGCTTGATATTGAAGTTGCCATTCCATGAGGTGATACAGCTCTCAAACAATGCCACTCCTAATCTGCATTACAGAAGCACAAACTCAGTACAGTTAACCCCAGCAACTTTCACACAGACAACTGCAGAAAACAGTAAACCCCGCAAATACGCATACACACAAAGCTAATCTTTGCAGTAGTTGGAACCAGAACCTAGCAGCAGGTTGCATGGACATCGTCATAAATTACACCATATTGCTTTGCAAAGTTAGAAAGCTGATCCTTGTTGCATCTACATTAGGCTCCTCTCTTTAGAGGATTGACCAGTTGAGTTGGGTTATTATAGTCTTTATAGAAATTTATAATGCAGAGGAAAATTAAAGATGAAACCTGTTAGTTCCAATATACAATACAACCCCCCCCCCCCCCCATACACACACACACACATATTCACTGAAAGATAAAGTTAAGTTTTTCACGGGAAAAGCTTAATCCTTTTCTACAAATTCAATAGATTTGTGTCAGTGAAGGTGGAATTGCATTACGGAGGATTGAGATCATAATAATACACATGTATTGATATGTGTAACTGAATTATGCCAAGCAGCCTGTATGAAGCACACGACCCATGGCGGGAGCAGAATCACAAATTATGTTGAAGCTTCTTGCTAACACGGCGTCTAAATTGATAGTCTAAAAATTTGAGAACTTCAGCTTGTAATGCAAAAGCTTCCACTTTGATTATGCCGTCTTGTCTTCTTTTTTCGGGTAAGCAGTAGTGCTCTCACTGTTCTGGTTGAAAAGGCAAGTATAGAGTTGATTTTGTAAGCAATGCCTATGAAGGTAGCTCCTCGGAAAAATCACAGGTCTCAATAAAATAGAATTGGAAAAGCTAGTTCTCCCTTTTGTTGTAGAACTCTCTAATCTTCCTCTGGTGATGAACATCTCTGTGATAGGGTGTCCCCCAAAAACCATGACCGTGGTAGTAGTGGTGGCGGCGACGCGACGTGGATGGGTACAATCTCAGTGGAAGCAATGTTGGGGAAAATCTCAGATGATGATGTTTGGAGCTATGTGCCTGTGTACAATTGGGGGTATTGAACAAGAGGCAAGCCACGGGGTTAAGCATGATTAAGCCTGTACATCATCCACAATTCCTTCAGCTTTACAAGTTGCAGAAATATTATGTGAGGGAAACAGTTAAGGGTCGTTTGCTATTCTTGCATCCACAGTCCTATGTGTATTACACTGGTACTGTGCATCAACAACTTAGTTATCATCTTATTAGGATGGCCAGCAGAACCTTTTGGTCTTCACTTTGGTAAAAAGCCACAGAAATCATGTAACCCAAATCCAGAGTAGTTTAAATCAAGAATTACATGTATGCCTTAATTTTACAGCACAACAAATACACCTTGCTTATACAAGCACAAAATCATTGTTCTTTTTTGTATTTTGTATAAAGTAAAATACTATCTAAAGTCGTCTTTAGTCCATAAATTGTTTAATTTTATAAAATGATAGCATAATAGCATGTCAAGAATCAAGACTACAACAGTTGCACACTGCAATAGAAAATTAACACAACAAGTTCAAACACCTAGCTATAGAAAACTTAGAATGGATCCAGAAATAAAATAAGTTCTACCTTCAGAGAAGCATGACACTGACAACCTTGAGGTAAATATCATCATTTGCTATCTTTTCATTCTTTTACATCTTTCAATTTGTTGTCCAGCATCACTTCACATAGCATACACTGCCAGTTATTTGAAAACCTAGTTTCACCATATTTTTGTTTCGTTGGTGAGAGATATGTACGGAGTTATTATACCAGACTACATGTTTAATTTATAATTGCCAGTATGGCACATATATTTGAATATATAAGAACGCAATGGTGATTCCAAGTTTAGAAAATATAACATTATAGAAAAGTTCATAAAAACTTGAAAAGCTGTACCACATACCTTTCCTTTGAGAAAAGTAGTTCATCAAGTCGTCAGCATATCATCCTCCATAACCCTATCCAACCTTTCCAATGTGTCAAAAATATGCTTTGTCAATGGATGGGACTCATCCTCCACTTCAAAAGTGTGGAAAACACAATCCACCTCAACTGAACTACATCCAGTTTGTTTTTTGAGTTTCTTCTCTCTCAGTGTTTTCCTTGCCTCAGCTGCATCTGCTAACCTCCCTGCATCTTCGTACATATTAGCCAAAGTTATATGCCGTGCAGCATTATGAGGATCCAAGATAAACAACTTTTCTGCAACTTGTTCAGCAAGTTCCATATTGTTATGCATTCTGCAAGCACCGAGCAGGGCACCAAAAACATCCTTTCCTGGCTGCATAGGCATTTTTCCGATTAACTCAACTGCTTCATTAAGAAACCCAGCCCGACCCAGGAGGTCCACCATGCAAGCATAATGCTCATTACTTCTCTCAACACCATAATCTCCCATTTTCTCAAAAATTTCCCACCCTTTGGCAACCATCCCTGCATGACTACATGTGGATAATAAACCTAGAAATATAATACCGTCTGGACGTAAACCATTCTCAACCAGTCTTGAAAACAAATTAAGTGCCTTAGCCGCATGTCCATGCATTCCGTAACACCTTATGATTGCATTCCAAACCACAATGTTTTTATCAGATATTCGATCAAATATATAGCGCGCATTGTTTAAACGACCACAATTTGCATACATCGAAATAAGACCACAGCCCAAGGAAGCGTCAATTTCCATTCCTGTCTTTATGATATAAGTGTGAATCCATAGACCGTCTTGGACAGCAGCTGCTTGAGCACAAGCAGGGAGAACGGCAACAAGAGTAGCATTGTCCGGTGCATGGAGAGCGTCATGTTTCATAGCATGGAAAAGTATGAGAGCTTCCTCAAAATGTCCATTAACGGTGTACCCTGAAATGATGGAATTCCAACTAACAATGTCCTTATGAGGCATTTCATTGAATGCTCTCCTCGAGGCTTCCATTTCTTGGCACTTAGCATAGAATGCCACAAGAGCATTCCCAACAAATAGATCAAAATCAAATCCAAATTTTATAACTTGGCCATGGATAACTCTACCTGCATTTTGATCTTTTACAGCACCACAAGCCTTGAGCACAAAGGGAAATGTATATTGGTTTGCGAGAACACCACTTCGAGACAACTCCGCATAGATATTCAGTGCTTTCACAAAAGGACCCATGTTCACATGACCTTGAATAATCATATTCCACAGGAAAACATCTCTATCCAACAAAGACTCAAAAACCCTTGTAGCATCTTCCATACTTGAGACACTGAACTCAGTGTACTTACCAACAAGCTTTGTTGCGACGAATGGATTTTGTCCGTAACCTCCAACAATGATCTGAGCATGTACCTCCTTAACGCTCTTTATACCACCTCTACTCCGTTGTAACAAGTGTGTAAAGTCGTAGGAATCTCTTGTATGTTCCATACGTGTCCTCCGACTACTGAAGTACCGAATTGAAGTTGTTAACAGCGGAAGCACCCTTTGTCTATCTAACATACACATTTAGGTCTTCAACCAAATCTATTCCTCGCATGCAAGGGCATTGAATCGGTTCCTTTTATATTATAAATAAATATACCTCACCACCCAGAAATGTCAATAATCACTATTGCTACAAAGATGATAATTAAGCAAATAAAAACATATGTAAAGAAAATTACAATTACCAGTTTTTTTCCTCATGCGAGAGAGGGGGAGAAGAAAGGGTATTAAAAGTTCCTAACTTTCAAATTCTAAATCAAAGAAACTCCACTAATTTTACAGACTAAGATAATGAATTGAAAGGCACTGAAGTTTCAGAAATATACAGCAGAGGCATACCCAAAAACAAAACAAATTAATCCTGCATAGATTCAATCGGAAGTTCGGAACCAAGGAAGAAGAAGAAGGAAAAAAAAAAAGAATCCACCATGCTTTGCTGGCCTTCTTGTTTAGAGTGTGCTGCGCGCCGCTGGCTCTTCAACAACAGCAGCAAGACCCGACCTGATTTGAAAATTCGAAAATTACAAGGAAGATACTACTACAATTCTTCCCCTATCATTCATTTCATTTGATTGGCACTTGAATAATAAGAGATGGGTTAGAACGAGTGGAAGTCAGTATGGTTTGTGATTGGGCTGAACGGACGGACTACCATAACATTTTGTTTGGTCCGAAACCCAAAGCACAATGAGTCCTAATTACGGCCCACTACTCCAATAATGGAGTAGTAGTAGTAACTACTACTAACTAGTACGTACGTACGCACTTCTGTATGTTTGAAACAAATTATTCATTCATTCCCTTCTACCTAAAAACAACGGCCAGCCTCAGCCCCATCCCCGGCCTCCAAGTTTGGTTCTTTATGATGGTGGTATTCTATAACACATCAATTTATGTTTGATATTGGATTGTATTGTATTTTGATGCGTTTTTATTATTCGCAGGCGGATTCTCCTCGGAAAAGGTAAACCCTAATTCTAAAACTCGATTGTTACTCAATTTTCCCCTTTCAATATTGATTTACTTTGGGTTGTAATCTCACTTGCCTTCCTTGGTTTTCAACGTGCCTTCTCTCGAGTCTCGAATTGATTCTTATATTGTTTATATATTTACTAGATAACAGAGAAACCCAATAGTTTTACCCACCCTTTGATTCCCACAGAAAATAAGAAATTTATTATGGAAATTACACAACTTTTAGGGGGTTTCCTGTTCAGAAATAGAGGACTGGAGATATTGTATAATATCCTGTAAACTGGACTTTTTAGAAGTAGTCATGGCCGAACAGGCCCCAGAAGTAGGTTATATGAATTATTATTTGTAACCAAGTAGATGTTTGAGTGTTCATGACTTGGAACTGGAGGCTAAGCTTGTCACTGAACTCTCAGCAAGATTCTAAAATTGTATTTATAATCGTCTCTGACCCACCTCCGTGATGTAGTATTTTGTATGACGACCCGACCAAAAGTTTGTTCTATCTTGCTTTCAAGAAGCCTAAAATTAATATTTACAACCCCCGTCTTGAGGTGGTGGCCACTTTTGTTTGGTGGTTTCTTTGGTGCAGCGTTTAAGACAGTGGCAAAAACACATATATATATATATATATATATATATATATATATATATATATATAGAATTTCCATATAAGAATCCGGTTCTTTATGAAGTCTTGTCTGACAACAACCCCTTTTTTAGTTGATAAAAACTTATTGGAAATTTGAGATTGAAACATAAATATACCCAGCCGTAACAACTTGTACCGACTTTTATTTTAATATGAGGACCCCACCAAAGTCAACATGTTGTCAGTTTGTTTAACTTAAACCAACTTTAATATTAAATAATACAACCTAGTACACAAATTGTATGCAGGCTTATATAAAAAAAAAAAAAAAAAATCCAACCGTAAGAGCCTCTTCCCACAAAAAAAAAAAAAAAAAAATCCCAACGTGGTAAGAGCCTCTCTGAAACACAAAAAAAAAAAAAAAAAAATGTCAAGAGTAAGAGCCTCTTACGACACAAGAAAAAAAAAAAAAAAATCATAGCAAATGTTTGTTTTATAAAACAAATGTTTTTATTTTTTGTTATAAAATATAGCAAATGTTTGTTTATTTTATAAAAATGTTTTATTTTTGTTATAAAATATATTATAAAAACATTTGTTATAAAATATTTGTTTTTATAAAACATTTTTTTATTTTTTTTTTTTTTTTTTTTTTTTTGAGGCTCTAGAGAGCTATTGACATTTTTTTTTTTTTTTTTTTTTTGTGTTTCAGAGAGGCTCTTACTATTGATTTTTTTTTTTTTTTTATATGTTTTTGCATGTCGCATTCTATTGTATTATTTAATATTAAAGTTGGTTTGCTAAAACAAACCGACAACATGTTGACTTTGGTGGGGTCCTCATATTAAAATAAAAGCTTACAAGATGTTGTTACTACCAAGTATATTTATGTTTCAATCTCACCTTCCAATAAGTTTATCAACTATCCAAAAAGGTGTTAGATAAGACTTACATAGCAACCCTTGCATATGGAAGGGCTCCCTATATATATATATATATATATATATATAACACATTATATTTTTGCGAATTTTTAATATAGTTGAATATATAATATACAAATATATTGGGAATTTCCAATTATATTAACACAACACATCAATATGTTTGCCTTGACTTCATATCCATGACGAAGAAACTTTAAAAGAAAATAACTACCTCCGTCTTGCTTTACTTGCAATAGTTCTTCTTGCATGAATATTTAGTAATTTAGATATTAGACAGCTTGGTATTATATCCTTATTAATATTAATGGACGCATAAAATTATAAGCATTTCGTATTTTATCTCTTTGGGAAACTAAAGTGGTCCCCAAAATTTAGTACAAAATCTTAGCTTTCTTGATATTGGAACATTCCAAATTGAAAAGTGTAGCAATGAAAGTGAGACGAAGAGAGTATTGGACGGATAGAGTAGTGTATGTGATGATCATCTGTAATGGACTAGGAGGATAAATAAGCTACAGAAAGATAATTTATTCTAACAATAGAGTAGTGTATGTGATGATCATCTGTAATGGCAAAACCATTTTCTCGATCCTAGGAATCCAATTTTCACATACGCAATGCATTGCTTCAATTTTGTTTTGTCAAACACTATTTCAAGCTCGCATATGTTTATATAAAATTTCAGTAATCCCAACTCCCAATGTTTCATTGCCGACTTATTCTCTTTATATTTTCTTTCATACTCGAACAAAACACACGAGTAAGTGTTAAAGTCCACATGTTTTGATTGGTCATTATACTGTAGTCTATAGTTTCAAAGCTCATGTAAAGTTTTTTTTTACCTAGATCACTGCTTTGTGTAATGGTAGAAGATTAGAAATTCAAAATTTATGAGTGAGCAGGAGATCAAGTGCTACTATACTTGAGTCGGCAAAGTAAAGTAATGGAAACCAATATTTGAATTGATATCTTTTTATTCTGACGTATTAGAGATGGGTGTCATTATATTGTTTATGGTAGGTTTCCGCCAGGTGCAAATATGACTCTGCTGACTATACATATATTATTTTATTGATGATTTTTCTCTTCTTTTTCTTCCTATACATTTAGGGGGATGGAGTGGGAAGAGTATGATGTTTGTTTATGCTTCATGCAGTGTTGGTGTACTTCTTGGTTGTCAACTCCAATTAGTTGGGATAAGATTTTGTGAGCAAGGTGTTGTAACCATGGTTCAAAGTCGCGGTAGCGGTTTATGTTTCGAAAAGTCACTTTTTGACTCGGTATCGATTTCGGTCAATACACACTATTAGCTAGTTAGGAGCTTAAAAAAAGTACAAAAAATTTAAATAATAAAAAAAATAATATGAATCAATTAAGTTCACAAAAAACACTGTGTAGTGCATATAAGATTGTCCAAATGATAAAATAGAAATCTCGCAAAAATGTTAAAATTATGTTTAATTAATTTTACGTTTGAATAAAGTTGATATTGATGTTATCTTAACTCAAATGGTTGAGCACACATGTTCTGTATATTTAAGTACAATTTAACTTAATTAAGTATATTTTAAGTGTAATTTTTTTTAAGTTGTACTTAACTGGGTATTATATAGGTACAATTTAATGATAATTGAAGTACAATTTAGGTCAACTAATTATATATCAAGTACATTTTTAAATTTATTTTTTAAAGTTATACCTAATTAGGTGCTATATAGTTACGCCATGATTTCTCTTTTATTTGGTCCAAAACTGCTATGCCGTGATTTCTCCTTTACGTCGTGATTTCTACTTTATGCTGTGATTTCTCGTTTATTTGGTCCGAAACTGCTATGTTACGCCGACTTGCCGAAATTTTGTCGAAAATTACCCTTTACATTAATAATTGCTAATTTTATGATTTATATCAAGGTTGCGGTTCTGCACCGACCTAGCCAATATTTCGGCGTATCGGCCGATACTTTTAACCATGGTTTTAACAGATCCACTTTTGTTTGCTTAGCATATATGAGCAACTTTTTAGGGGTTTGGATAAGCAACTCGTTCTCTTGCCTTGTCACATGGTTATCCTTTTAAGTTTTAACTAGTGACGGGTTAGCAATTTGAATTATCTTTCATTCATAGACTTTTTTATAGGAAAAACTTGCCTCCAGAGTTGATGTTGTTACAGACTGAAACATTTTTTACTGAGATTTTATTGAAAACAGTTTATATATTCCATTTGACTTAATTGACAATGAACTTTTTTTCAACTTTCTATTTCGATGCTTTGTCAAACTATATCAGGTATTCAAGGTCTCCTTCTCCCTATGGAGAGCAAGCTAGATCTAGGTCTCGTTCTAGGTCCAGATCGTGGTCTAGGCCAAGGGCCAGGTCCAGATCAACGTCTAGAGGGCGTGGAAGGTTAGTTTTTTTTCCCCTTACACTTTCTTGGTATTTCTGCATTGTTAGTTTAACTCACCTAAATGTGGTTGATGTCCGCAAGCTGTTTTGATTATTCTTGTCTTATGTTTGAATAATTTGGCAGGCCAACTGAGGTTGTAAACCCTGGAAACACACTTTATGTGACTGGCCTATCTACAAGGGTCACAGAGAGAGATCTTGAAGATCATTTCAACAAGGAGGGAAAGGTTTGTTGATCTAATAATCTTGACCGTGCACCCTGTTTTATAGAAAATGTGGCGCACTTTTTTGGCGTTGATCATACACTAAGTTGTACTCCTGCAAAAGATCAATTATCATGTATGCCAATCCTATGATGTTATTTATTCAAACGATAAACATTTTTCTAAATTCATGTATTTGGTGGAATGCTTGTTACCATGATATTGATCTTTTGGCCTTCACCTTGGAAACTCTTGTGATCTTTCTGTACTCTCACTTGAACATACTTGTATTTATGTTAAACAGTAATAATTAAACTAGCTTGCTAATTAATCATCAGTGTCTTCTTCTAGGTGGCTTCATGTTTTCTGGTTGTGGAGCCCCGTTCATGCATCTCTCGCGGTTTTGCTTTCATAACAATGGACAGTGTTGAGGGTGCCAACCGTTGCATTAAACACCTGAATCAGTCAGTTCTGGAAGGCCGA
Source organism: Panax quinquefolius (assembly GCA_020205615.1). Lineage (NCBI taxonomy): Eukaryota > Viridiplantae > Streptophyta > Magnoliopsida > Apiales > Araliaceae > Panax > Panax quinquefolius. The sequence continues at coordinate 969,573 of CM035163.1, read as the reverse complement.
TACATAACTGTGGAGAGAGTAAGTTATTGGTTCCTTGATAGCAACAGTTAAACCTATTTGGTTGGTTATCTTTTTTCTTGACTATGAGATTTTCTGGTTATATTCAGAAGACATTGCGTCAGCTATGTTGGCAGCAATCACAGATGATGAGTACATCCATTGCAACATTTAAACAGCTTGATCAATGGCCAGCTAAAACAGCATTTCACATGCATCTGATCAACTAAACATAGCAACTATATTGCCCAACAACTATACAGCCACAGCAATTACTTTCAACTACCAACTAATCAACGGTCATTATCAACATTATAATCAGGCTTTTATGGGTACCTCATAACTGCATCATTTTATTTTTTTGGGGGGTTAATCTTTATAAAATTGGGCATTAATTAATGGATACTAGTAATATGCATTATATACATCCATCTCATACGTGTGGAGGATACTGTATCATCTACCGTAGTGCTATATATATATTTCAGAGAATGCTATTAATGGTGACTTCTAAAAACGCTAATAACGGTGTTTTTTGTTTCTAACAGTTGCCACTGATTTATATAATTCATGACGTTGTTCAATTTTTATATATTTATTGAATCAAGATTCAATATTTATATTTCAGTCTCGGAGAAAACGCCCCAGAACTCCTACACCTGGTCATTATCTTGGCCTAAAGAACAGTAGGGACAGTGGTAAGTTATTGTTTTATATATATGTATGTATATATATATATATATATATATATATTTGTTTATTTTCTTTACATTCATAGTCTTAGTTTTTACTATATTATTTTCTTTCTGTTAGGCTATCGCGATGATTGCGGTGGTGATCGTGGTAGATTTCGAGGTGGTTCTGGCCGAGATGACTATGGGTACCGGAGGTCTCTGAGACGCTCCCCATATCGAGGTGGTCGGGACTACTCCCCTCCTCCTAGGCGCTCTCCTTACGTTGGAAAATCAAGAAGGGATCGAACTGGGTCACCTCCATATTCTACTTATCATAGTCCGGACAGGAACTATGCTCATCGAAGGTAGGTAAGGCTGATAGGAGATGGACATATTGCTATTGTTATCTATGCTTTGGACTGGGCTGGAGTGATGATTTTCATGCTACTACGCATTTGTTAGTTATGTTGTCTTTCAAAACTCTTTTATTTAGTTGTAGTTGCCTGGATGTCGGTGCTAATAGTTGTTTGTGAAGTAGTATTTCAGTTACTTGTTTTTGTGAGTAGTCTAGTGTTTGAATTTGGGAAACTATTGGACTAGTGTTGCATCCTGCATGTATTTTTGTTGACAAACAAGTTTGGCACTTTTAAACATTAATTGTAATTATGATGATGGTAATAGCATTCATATCTCCTGCATTTCAAAGCTATACCTTACAGAAATTACCAGACAGTCTCTAGCCCACTACGTTGTGCTCTCAAAATTGATCTATGCAAGGCCTTTGACAGTCTGCTGGGAATTTCTTTTCAAAATCATTGTCCTCTTTAAATTCCCTAAAGCATACATTGACTGGATTCACCACAGCTATGTTTTCTATCAAAGTGAATGGTTCACTTGTTGGTTATTTTGGCAGCTCCAGAGGCTTAAGACAAGGAGATCCACTGTCCCCTTACCTCTTTGTTTTGATTATGGAAGTGCTATCAATGAAATTGAGCTCAGGTGCACTCAAGGATTTAAATTCCATTGGAGAACAAAGGAATGTAATATCACTCACCTCTTCTTTGCTGACGATGTCCTTATTTTTTGTCGTGGGGATATTCAATTTGTTTCTATCATCAACTCATGCATACAATCATTTTCATTATACTCTGGGCTTATTCCCAGTATTCAGAAAAGTCGATGCTTCTTGGCAAATATTGATCCAGACTTAATCTCCAGTATTTTTTCTATCCTTGGGTTTCCTATTGGCATTTTACCGATCAAATTCATGGGAGTCCCATTGATTTCTACCAAGCTCTCTTACAATGATTGCATCCGTTTGATTCACAAGCTCGCAGAGAGGGTTACATCTTGGACATCAAAGGTTCTGACTTATTCGAGTAGGCTCCAGCCGATAAAATCAGTCCTTTTTTCTATTCAGTCATTTTGGAGCTCTCATTTTTTCCTACCCAAGGCAATTATTAGATCTATTCAATCCATTCTCAGTTGATTTTATGGAAGGGACCAACCCTTGCCAAATATGGTGCAAAAGTGGCATTGACTGTTGTCAAAACTCTTATGCTCTACGGATTAAAAGCCCACTCGATTGGAATAAAGTTCTTATGCTTCTCCATCTATCAAAACTTGTGCAGTTTAATTCATCCTCACTTTGGGCAAGATGGGCTAAGGCCACTGTTTTCAAAAAACAAAATTTATGGCACGACCATAAAAACTGACTGCTCATGAATTTGGAGACAAGTTCTGAAACTAAGACCAAGAACCCTTGATCACATATCTTACAAGGTTGGGAAAAGGAGACAAAATTAACCTCTGGTTCGACCCATGACTGAACCGAATTCCATTCAAACTAAGTTGTGATTTGCTCTCTAATTCAGGAATTCCTCCAACTGCTATTGTCAATGTGATTCTGCACCAATCAGAGTGGCAACTGCCAACTAGCAATCATCATGAGGTAATATTGTGGCGAAGGCAAATTGAATCCATCCTACCTCCTCCTCATTGTGATGACCGCATTCTTTGGGACTTTTTGGATTTACATTCTATTAAGGCTAAGCATATTTGGGAGAATATCACAAATAAAGCTCAAGTAGTGAGCTGTCATAAAAGTCCTTTGGCATAACATGCATGTTCCGAGGTATTCATTCTCACTGTGGCTGGGTTTTTTTAGAAGATTGCCTACCAATGACATCACAAAGCATTAAAGCTCGGGCAATGAGATCATATGTCCTCTATGACAAAGATGCTATGAATGTTTTGAGCATCTATTCTTTAGATGTGAATACTCTCTTGTTATTTTGTAAACTGTTTTTGGTATTGGAAATTGGCTTAACATCCCTCCGGATGGCATCACTGATTTTAAATAAATAGATAAAATTAAAATACACTCATTTTCATATTCATCGACTTGACTTTTATTATGAATTATCCTCCCCTCTGTATACGTGTACTGGACAAATTTTATTATATATAAAAAAGTCTAATAGTCAAATAATAATATTTCTTTTTATTATTATTTACAATTACCGTGAATGTACAATATTCGAGATTGGTTGGATTGAAATGAAATGAATTTATGTTAATTTAAATATTAAAAGTCAAATTGTGACTATATCTCTTGTAAGACAGTAGTTACACAGGGACTACTAATATACTACTACAAGTGTATATATTTCATGGGCTGGAAGTTGGCCCAAGTAAAAATTTAACACAGATAAATCAACCACTTGTTTTTGTTCTCTCCTCAGTTGCTGCATTTTCCTCTGAAGCAAAGAAAGAGCAGAAGAATGTCACTACCAACTCCCCTACTACTGCTGAACCTTAGAACCCCATCAACAACAATCTTCCCGACACTCACCCCCACTACCTGTCCTCATTTTCTCTCCTCCCAAACCCCATCAAAACCCTTCTCCACAAAACCCTCATCCTCCATCTCACCTCAATTCTCTCTCCACCAACAACAATACGACGACGAAGACGAAGAAGAACAAATTATCGGAGATTGCCTTGTCTTTGAAGAAGGCATATTCGAAGACCCCTGCCTCGAACAGCGCTTTAATTTTGATTCAAATAAAGCCCCCAAAAGCACTAAGCTCAAAGTCCAAGCTGAGCCTGAGAATTTGATTCCCGATAAATGGAAAGAAGCTCAGGCAGCTTTTAATATTAGCAAGAAAGAGAGACGGAAGATTGCCCAGGAGCTGGAATTCGGTCGGAAATTGGAGAAGACAAAGCAGGGGCTGAGACCCATTAGGGATGATGATTTGGAAAAGGAGTATGTAGCTTATAGGGATGCTAAGCTGGCTCAATTAAATCCCCTTGTTCTCGATAACCCTAGCTTTCCAGTGAATGAGACTGCAAGTGATAAGAATGACGAGAAGTTTGATAATGAGAAAGAGAAAGTGAATGGCTTGGTTTCGAGTGGCGGCAGAGTAAAACCGAGGAATCCTAGGTTGGAGGTGTATGGAGTCAGTTTAGATGATGTTTCTGAGTTTTTGAATAGTGGGGATTATGATCCTGATGCTGCTGCTTCACGGAATTCCGAAGGTAAATCTACTGTTACTACTATCAGTCTATTACAAATTTGCATTGCTTTAATTTTCTTTTCCATTATGAAGTGATTAGCTTTATATAGTTCTAAAGTCAGATAATCTTAAAATTCAATATATATACATTGGGCTTCATTACTCATCTTCTTTTGCTTATGGATTGGATGATTTTATGTTTCAACACTATAAAAAAACACAACTTATACATACATCAATATGGTAGCAGTGCTCAAGGAATTGCTTTCATGTATTACATTATGGTGCTTGCTTTATTGTTGTGGATATGAATTAACGTGGCATACTTTCTCAGTGATATCTTGTCTTTCAATCTGCATTTTGACAATTTCTTAACCTCAAAAGAATTTCCACTTTCTAAGCAGTAGAAATAGTATTTTGGCTGTAATATAGTTCAATGGAGCTATGGTTGCACTTATTCATGGATATTAAAGTTTGCTACTTTAAAAGTAAGTTAATTTACTTTCCATAATGTAGTTGTGGATGTTAAAGCAGACAACTGAATCCTTGAGTGTCTTAATGTAATTGAGTTAAATAACATGGTCAATGGAACAAGTTGAAAACCGTACGACTAAGGTATTTACTTTGCTCAAGGATTTGGCTAAAAATGTATATTTTGCACGTCTATTTTTGTTACCCCTTGGTCAAGGAAAAAGGGCATCATCACGGCACAAGGCGAGGAGGGACTTTCCTGGTCTAAGTGAGGCAACCTCTCTTATATATATATATATATATTTTAGGATTTTAATACGCATGCTATTTCATATATTTACACGTAAGAGGAGAATCAAAGACATGCCTCTTGAAGCGTGAAAAACCTTTGATGCGGAAAACCTCCAACAATTCACGTTCCCTTGAAACCCAACAACGTTTCCGAATTACGATTGAGAACGGAACACTATCTCACGGTTCATAACAATTTGGTTTAGGTCTGTATTAGGAGCGCTCACTGTATTTGGCCAATTGAAATTGAATTGTATTACGTTGAAGTGAGGAGACATGAGTATTTTATAGCCGAAGGGTTGAATCACTTCCCTGTAAATCCTCCAACTCCCAATCACGTAACGTTTATAAAATAAACGTCCTACTGACTTGGTCAATCGGATGGGTTAGCTGATAAAACCAAATGGATCGGACCCTCCATGGGCGTCCCATTTGGATACCCAAAATCCAACATATATATATATATATATATATATATTTGTGATGGCTATAATGCAGAGTTCAGAAGCCATAATACTGGATTTTGAAGCTACAGTAGAGCTTATATTTATAATACTGATTTAGAAGCTGCATACAAAAAAAGAACATAGTTATGTACGAGGAAAAAAAAACAGAGGAAAGACTAAAAAGAAATAAATACAGAAGAAGAACAAAGGAGACAAAAAGAACTACCTAAGGGCTATTTTTCAAGAACTTCAATGAAACGCCTATGCTGTTCCCGAGAATTGTTAAATGTGACTCACCTTAGCCAGGCAAGACCCCTAGAGGTGTCATCCGCTTGGCCTTGGGCCTACACAATGCACCTTTTATTAGCAATGCCTTGATCTCAAAAAATCTTCTATTCAAGACGCCTCCTTCCAAACCATTTATCAGATGGGGGCTTTAGGGAAACTATTTCCGGATGTGTCATCTTCTAATTATTCTTTTGAAGTGCAATCGATGAACACTTGCATCTAACATCTTTACGAAATATTGTAAAAGTATATAATTAAAGAAAAATTGTTCTCTCAGCTTAACATTTCACTTTTAAACTGACTAGTCTGGAATCTTTGTCCAATTTGAACTTCAAATTTAAATATTATCTAACATGTCCAAACTCATAAAGCTTTGAGCCTTTGACCTTTGAAATCTAGGCGTCTCTAAACTATCTACTGAAAGTAAATAGAGTGGTTCTTATGTCGTGGTGCACTTAATTTCGTATTTATTCCTTTAGCATTATGCTTTCATATGATCTGATGCATTGTATGCTGAAACCTAGAGGTAGACTCTTATATTCTACTATATCTATGGAAATTGGATGTTTTCTCCCTTTTCTTCCAATAACTAAAAATTAGTATTTTTTTGTTACTGTTAGTCTTTTCTTATATTCTCTTGAGAGCTTGGGGTTTAGTATCTGATTCTCTGTTGCTGAATGGGTAGGTCCTCGTAAGTTGTTCACAAAGGAGGAAAAGGTCCTACTGAATAGGCGGGTTCCTGAGCTGGCAGATGCTACTTCTGTAAGTATGGTTCATTTTAGTTCAATTTCTTTTCTTAGAATCAATTTACTTATTAATCTTTTGGCTACTGCGTAATTATTCATTGCATTTTTAAATTTTGATTTCTTTGTTTGGTCAATGAGTAATTGCGACACATTGACTATGTAGATGTTTTTTTTTTTGCTAATTTGACACACACACCCTACTACACACACTCTCCTTAGCCACTTCCAAGGATTGAACCCCCAACTTCATGATTAACATAAGTTGGATCATACCACTCGGGCCAAAGGCCTTCGGTCTATGTAGATGTTTACAACCGCTTAACTTGGATATCTTTTTCCCTCCACTAAACAATTAAAGTTTTTTTGTGGTCCTTAACTCTTGGTCGGCTTAACACTAATGATATGCGCTAGAGGCGTAAGTCTTACAAATCTTTATCTTCAGATGCGTTTGTTATGTGTTTGAAGGATAATGAGTCTCATTCTTATTTATTTATTTATTCACTGTTTGATGGTTTGGCAGCTGTGGTGTTGCTTTTTAATGTGTTTGGTGGATGGAAGTGGAAGATCTTGGACTATGCAAATTTTTTGGCCATACTAGTGATAGGAGGATTCATTGGAGATGTGTTTGTTTGCTATTTTGTGGGGAATTTGGATTAAGAGAAATGCTAGAATTTTTTGTTAACGAACTACAAATACTGAGTTGCTTTGAGATATAATCTTTCTTTGCTTCTCTTTGGGCTCATGTAATGAGAGCTTTTGGAGGAATTTCTTTATCCGGTTTTCAAAGAGATTGGCAGGCTGTACTTCATTAGTTTTAAGTTTTTCTTCTCTTGTTTTCTTTAATTTCTTGTGGGAGGACTTCTCGTTCTTGTCATGCGTTGTAATTTTCTCTTCTAATCAATAAAATATTCTTATTTTATCAACAAAAAAAACAACTATTGTAGATCATAGTGGAAAGTGGAGTAATAATTATCATCTCGTTACGTTTATGTCAATTTCCTTTAATTAATTGGTTAAATGATTTTTACATACTGCTGTCCTGGTATTCCAGTTGGTGAATACTGAATAGAGTTTATAAATTTTTTGAAATAATTTTTCAGGGTAAATGGCAGCCTCTGCATACTCTTGCTGCATCAGGAGAGTTTTACCTACTTGGTGCCTTGTTAAAGCATAACGCCGATATCAATTTCCCTGATAAGGTACATTGTATAAAGAGTTCCATTATATATATATATATGTGTGTGTGTGTGTGTGTGTGTGTGTTCTTTAGTTCCTCGCCTGATTTACATTGTTCTTTAGTATTATGGATAGTCCATCATATATATTTGAACCATTGGTCTAAGGCCTGCTTTATCATTTCAACACAGGATGGATTGACTGCACTCCACAAAGCAACACTTGGCAAAAAGCAAGCTATTTTTAACTTTCTTCTGAGAGAATCAGCAAATCCTTTTATTCGTGATAAAGTGAGTGGGTACAGACTGAATGACTCATTTCTGATTTGCTTATGCCCACAACTGTTGAATCATGTATTCATTCATTTCCTGATAGTGTTAGGCTACTCTGCAGAATAATCATCTACTCATCTTGGATCAATCCATACAATTTATCTGTTTTAGTAGCCTGTTTGCGTGTAATTTGGCCCCTTTTTAAATTGTATGTCCAAGGCTCAGCAATTGTCTTCGTCAGCATCGTCGTCAGCATCATCATCATCATCATCATCACAAGTCACTCATGATGCTGATGTTCTATTTAGGCAGAATTGTGACGTGTTTCTCTACTGACCAAATTTCATGCTGTACCCTATACTGCCATAGTTCTACTGTTTAAGCAATTCTTTTTTTTTTATTGGTTCCAAAGTTTTGATTTCTCTACCTCAAATCAATCATTAGTACGGTTCAGATTACTTCTCAAAAATAAAATAAAATACAAGTTAAATTGGTTCGTTTCCAATTATTGAAATGTTTGTATAATCATATGCTCTTCTAACCTTTAACTTTCAGTTTTCAACTTTTTCATGACGACAGGAGGGGGCTACGCTGATGCATTATGCTGTTCAAACGGCATCAAGTCAGATGATAAAAATTCTTCTCTTATACAATGTTGATATAAATCTCCAGGACAATGTAATTGTTTATTACTTTTTCATCTGCGATCATTTTCGGTGTGCTTCATTATTCCTGTGATTCATTTGGCGTCCTTATCTTGGCCTTTGCAGTATGGTTGGACACCATTACATCTTGCCGTGCAATCCCGCAGAACAGATATTGTGAGGCTGTTATTAATAAAGGGAGCTGACAAGACCTTAAAAAACAGGGTTAGATATCTCTTAATTTTGTTATTGTTTTACATGCATTTTGTTATCTTATTTGGGCTTGCAATTTCTCCTCCCCCCCCCCACCCCCACCCCCACCCCCACCCCCTTCTTTTTTTTGTTCGTTAAAGAGGTCGTGCAATTTTCCCTCAAAATACTCGTATGGTATTGTTCATTGTTTTCTTTTCTGTACTATATGTTGTTCACTTGTTCTATTGTGGCAAGATGTTTGTAGTTTATGTCCTGCATTACTACGTAGCAATCTCCTCAGGAAAGATATTAAGCACAAAATAAAACCTGTTTGATGGTTATGATATACCGCATAAACTTAGTAGAATTGAATCATTTATTTTTTTAACTAAAGAATACACTGTGCTGGGAATTCTGTAATTCAGTTGTAACACTACTCGAACCTGTATAGTTCTTGACCAGACCTTGTTGTGCAACTATTCAAGGCACTTAAGATGTCCTTAGCTGTCCATGGCTTCTGATTTGGGTGTTACACAAAGTTATTTACCTGTTGTATTTCAGTATAACCTGGTTATTTCCAGAATGCAGCACACTTGCTAAA